>CM034534.1:63548251-63578719 GCA_020002185.1 Paraescarpia echinospica | reverse complement strand
CTTAACACATCATTAAGCCATATTCTGTCATGGACATTTTATTAATGTAGTTTGCTACATTCCTTAGTGCTGTTTTACACCATCAGACATTTCAAAAGTTGATTTATGTAGTAATAATTATTTTTGGCATCAAGTTATTCATTCCTTTAGATTAAACTATTGTTACGTTAAGTCTGGTGTTGTGGGTAACCTGTAAAATTTGACATTATCTCAAAAATAGCTCCATGATAGTGACTACAATATTAGTAAATTATTTCACTGTTATTTTATTTCTAACTGCCGTCTACAAACTGACAGAATATGGCACTATATACAGTCTCGACATACATCGTACTGCATATTCACAAAACATATGGTAGAAGAATACTGTTACTTTCCCGTTGGTTTCTATTATGAGTGTGTTGAATTTATTATAATTTTATTATTATATTTGTATTGATTTTTCAGAATAAAAATGTTTTCGAAACACTGTATATGTTGGATTGTACATAATGTGTCACCAGTACAGGTAGATCCTAAATGTGTATAATAGTATTATAATGAACTTCTCTGAGTTAGATATATCTACATAATGTCAAATCCCAATTCCACAAGAGGACACTAATTTTTGTAACCTTCCTTTTACAGGACATGATTTATAAAGGTTTGTTAATTTACTAACTTAATTGTGTTTATGATAAATTATGGAACTTTTGCATATCAGATCAGATCAAATGTATTAACTGAGTGAAAACCAGATTGTAAATGTCACATTTTAACTGTTTATTCTGAAAAATAACTTGGACAGACCCACACTCTTCGGTGCCTCATTTATTATATTAAAATTATATTCAAAACAAGAGCACACACGGCGAAGGGTTTCGAGCAAAAAATTCAGTCATATATTCAGTAATATACTATCACTGCAAGTTGTATTTTATGAATACAATTTATGTGTAAATTAGGCTTAATCAGACAAACAAAACAAATAAAATGGGACAAATCACCACAGACCACATATCAATCCCACATTGACTGAAAACGCACCCCCAAAACGACCTCGTTATGGGCCTGCTGGTGATGCTGATGTGGTGTTTGTATATAAGATGAAAGAATATAAGACGAAACCACATGGTCCACCAATCTCACACCCACTTCATTGTTCTTCCAGTTAGAAATGTAAAATGTCTGCATTATGAGCTCCCACCTGAACGTGTAGGGCCCTCTGCATTGTGAAAAAACATAACCCCACATGAATTTGTGGTGCCCCATGGAGTCTGAATTGGTAAAATGTGAACCCCCCATTGTGAAAAGTTGGTTACGGGCATGGGGTTGCTGTTGGAGATTTTTCGCCGGAACTTCAGCGGTTCAACACGCCTCAGCACGTCTCACGTGGTGCCGCTGTCTCAGATGATGGCATCGGAAGACTGGAGAATGCTGTTGGAGATTTTATGAGAAAGTCCGGAAGATTTCTTGTATTCCGGGAGACCGAGAGATACAAAAAATCGAGGAGATTAACGGGAATTCAGTTGGCAGGTATAATGACATTATTAATTTTTTTTCTCGCTCGTTGCCTCTTTTGAGCGACCGCCCCTCCGCGTCAACGACAACCGCAAACAGCGGCCAGATTTCCGTTGCATTAACATATTCATCGTTAAAAATAAACCCTCTAAACCAGCGGCCGGTTTTGTTGACCATCTTACCACTCATCAATGGTCACTTAGCGGTCAAAAACCGCTCTCTATTACCCCCGTAAATCCTGTATTTCTAGCCGCGGCTTTAATTACACTACAGTAGTGTATTGCCGAAATGACACCGATGACTTCAAAGTTGGGGTGCGGCTTTAAATACAGTAATTTGCCGAAACTATTGTGAAAATTGGCTTACTGGGTTGTCAGTAGTAACGTTTATAATAAGTGAAAAACTTACCGAAAAAACGAAGTCGGATGTATCAATAAAACATTGTATTACAACTGCCACTGGTGCAAAAATAATTACATAACACATAAATACCTGTGTATGCCCATAAAGTGTTCAGAAACAAAGATCAAAAGACAAACCATGTGAAAACATTAAAATCCATCGTCATCGAAATCACTTTCATCGTCACCGTTGAAGAATGCCATGCCGTTCCGGCGGTGTCATTCCATGTATCCTTGCTGCGTGCACTGGGCAAACATCTTCAAATATGATGGCATCATCCATCTCACAATTAAAATCCTCCAAAGTCACTGTCACTGTCGCTATCAAAGGACGCTGCCTGGAACGGCATGGCGGCGTCATCTCGCGTATCCGTGTCTGGGCCGTCAGCATCGCGGATCGTGGCCGCGCACAAACATCTTTGATATTTTGAATATGATGGCGTCCGCCGTTCTTAGCAACTGTCCCACACTAGCAGACATCAACTGTAACAACTGTCTGCTTTGTTCAGACGCTTGCTCGTGGTATGAGGTGTAGATGTGTTAAGCTAAGTTCCAAGCACAACGTTCACACCTTAGCTTTTCTGAAGCCAGGATTCACCTGATTGTCAACGCAACACCAAGTGCCCCTTTGCACTGAAGTAAACTTCCCCTGATACAAGATACAGTGTTATTATCCCATGTGCCTGGGTCAACTGTCTGGAACTGGAAGAACTAGGCCAAACCACAAGATCACATCCGTTCTCACGGTGGCGCAGCGACGACAATTTTTACATTGTAATTACTAGCTGTCAATCAAACACCTTTGAAGTCAACACAGCTGGTACAACTGCACTGAACTAGCATTTTCACAGCATTTATAACATCGAGTTTATACATGATTCTACATAAAATGGCATAAAAATTAAACTTCTCAAAATATTTTAATAATTCTAGCTTTACCGCATAGCTTAAATGCATGGCTACATTTCGTTCACTGGGTGTATGGACATTCAACCACTCAGTTACGTTCTGGTAGCATGATGAAATTTGTTTATTTTTGTTTTCCATTTTGACAACATTCACGTACAGTAATATTCCAACGATAATATAAAATGTGATGTAATTATTATCAACACATTACAGTTAAGTCTTTTACCAATAAAATTATACCTTATTCATTCATTCATGATAATTAATAGCAAAGTTATGACTTTCTTTATGGAACCTCTTAATTTTTCTAATTGTGTGCGCTACGGAAGTCTGTCACACGCAGGGCTAAAATGGCCATGGCTCAAAGTCCAGGTGCGGCTTTATATAATGTTTTTGCCTGTGACAAACTGCGCGGAGGAAAGTCAGGGGTTAGGTCAAAAGTCGGGGTGCGGCTAAAATTACAGGATTTACGGTAGTCTATATAAGCAACATGAGATCCCGTGTACGGTGTTTGTCAAACTGGGCCACGTCGGGCTGGACGGGGCTGCTTCCCGGTCGTGCGTGTGAGAGATGCCGACAAGGCAGTGTATATGACAGCAACGTCGTTGCTGACTCCCTACAGGGTAGAGAGTGCTGTTGTCCGTGCATATGTATGTTATATTAATAAACGTGAACAAGATCATTCTCTTACCGAGTAGATACATCCACGCCCAGCCTTTGTCTTTTGGCACGGCATTCACCGTATCGATATTCTTGTGCATCTTGGATTAGTCCGGTGAAACTGTTATATATTGATACGCTACACAGAGCTTTGTGTACAGTATATAGATCAAACTCACATACAAACATGCATGGACACATCAAAAAATGTTGCGCAACTGCCAGTCAACATGTGATACGGTGAGCTATTATATGGTGGGTACATTCACGCCCCCTTTTTACCTGACCTTATCTGTGATGTGCTAAGACAGCTGCGGTTCTTGCCCATGGGTTACGACCCAAAATTGCGTCGCCAAACCATTTTGATTGGGTCGCCAAGTGCTATCAGAGGTGGTCCGAAGTTTACTTTTTTGCCCAGCTTGTATGTACGAGATGTATGTGAGGTGAAGAATTGATGCATTTAAATGTTTCACGAATTTGAATCGTATTAATTGGACCAGTAATGAGCCCATAGCCAAAACTGCATTTCATAGGTGGCGCCGCGTGCTATTCTGGCAAATATTGGACCGATACTGGATCCATGCAACCAAAATTGCATTTGATCAATGGTACTGCATGTTACACTTGCTAGTAGTACTGGGCCAAAACCGAGCTCATGCTACCAAAGTTGCGCCGTATTCACTGCACGCTATTATAGTACATGTATTGGGTCTTATGTCATATCAGTACCGGGCCGATACAGATCAAATCGTGACATTTATAAGGCGCTGTTCCAACATATGTTGCTCACGGCACTGTACATAATATTCTGGAAAACAGGAAAGTCGTAAAGTTCGATTTAAAAACAACATCCTTCGCTGTTGGTGACGTCTGACGCCGCGACAGCAAATTCCACAGTGTTGCATGGGGCTGCCACGCGAAATGTCCGGTAACCCCCGGGGGGGGGGGGGGCACTACCCTTACATATGGGTAGGGGTGTGCAGCCGAAGGTCATCATGCACATAACCCTTGATAAGAGCATCCAATATAAATCTGTATACTCTTGATCTAGGGACAAATTTAAGAACCTTGCCCCGAGTAGTTGCCGATATATACCAAAATATACGCGATAGATAACCGTGAATTCTGCGATAAAAAGCTAACCTTGTTCTAGGGGGAGTTCCTCGAAATGATACCCTTGTCTAGGGAACTTCTGTATAATGTTGGCCCTCGTTCTAGGGAGAACATGGTAAAAACAGACCCTTGCCTCGGTAAAAAAACGACCCTTGAAGTTGGCACATCCACAGTATACTACTAGTATAGGCAGTGCACCCCAGGCGGTAACCCCAGTGACGCCTTGCACGTGGAACACATCGTTGATTTTTGTTCATTAGAGCAGAGCGATCTACTTGGCTGGCGTCGGTTAACACAATGTTCGATGTATGTGGTGCACGGTCAGTCGGTGCTCGATATATAAGCTCGAGGACAAGGATCTTCAATTCTACTCGAACTGTTATCGGCAGTCAGCTCAGTTTGATGGGGCACAATTTCTTTAAAAGGGGACTGTGTAGAATTTATCCCACCACGTGGCGCTGTAATTTGACCAAGATTTAGTTACAATTACGGTCGCTGCGGACTTGAGGCGCCAGGCGTTTCCCCGGAAGTAAACATAAAGCACGTGGTTGCCATGGGACATAGTTACAATGGAAGACAGACCCAAATCACAGGGGAAATGTGCAAACAACAACGAAAGAAGGTTGCGGAAGCTAAAAGGAAGAAGAAATATGACAGCCGACACATTTATCTGGGGCATGTTTTGGATGAATGGGAGCGACAACGACGTTTGGCTGGACAAACCCACTCGACATTTGCCGAGCATCTGCTGTCTGTGCACTCCCAGCACTGTGCCCAGGCTAGGTGTATAGATTATTTCGAAGCTGACAGGTCAGTGACGTAATAATGGTCAATGCATGAGTATGATGGGCAGCTGGTAGGGGTGGGGTGTATCAGGATGTGGAAAATGGAGGTAAAAATTAGGAATGTGAAAAAGTGGAGATAAAAAAAATTGAAAATTAGGGGGCGGAGGTAAAATTAAGAAAATTATAATAAATGGCCATTTAAAGTTTGTGATAATGAATATACCTAGTTGACCTCACAACCAGACCTGGGGCGGAAGTACTCGGTACTCGTGTACTCGTGTACTCGAGTACATTTTTGAAGTACTCGTACTCGTACTCATAAAACTTATGGGTCATGTACTCGTACTCGTACTCATACTCATTGTACTCAGATTTTACGAGTACATTACGAGTACATCTGAGTACTTTCTCAATATATATACTGGGAACAATTAATTTATTTGCAGTTATAAATCAAACTTTCCTGAAATATTGAAATGCTCAACTATTTTTTTAAATACTTTGTTATTTCACATAGAATGCCACTTTGCCATCCCTACACATAGTACATCCTCATTCTCTGATAGCCATGAGTCCATGACTACTAACATGGCAACAGGCAGCACCTTTCCCCAGTCAGAAACACCCTGTTAAGCAAACAATAATTGTAGGCTATCAGTTCAGGCCATAAAACAGTTTAATCAAGCCACCAGGATGTCCATAAAGAGCCAACTACTAGTAGCAGTTAACCCACCTGTTAGACAGGGAATGCATTTAATGTAGTCTGGAGACCGTGCTAACTGCTAAGAACAAGAACTGCCAGTCTTCCTCTGTAGAAGTAAGGTGGCTCAAATCAGACGTCACCCTACACTAATATAATCAGGTGCCAACTTAGTGTGACACCAGTGAGGCCATGTGGCATGAGAGTCTAGGTCAGAGAGAACACGCACTGAGGGAGCAGAGATAAGAGAAATGCTAAACAAAGACATGTAGCCAGTGGGATGCCAGGTAACAAATCCTCCTGTTGGTTGCTTTGTTTTACATGCTTAACCTGGAGACAACCAGCAAAGTTCAAATGATTGGCTGGGGGTATCCACTGGTCAGTCTTTTTTACCCACTCATTTGTGATCATTAAAGACAGACTTGATTGGCTAAGTTTTTTTCTCAAATGTCAGTCGTAGTTTATGATTGGTTTACGTGTGCCTAGTTGGTCGGTGACTCAATATTGCCCCTAGATATATCATGACAGTGATACCACATGCCTACATTGCAGAGAGATCCACTAAATTGTCGATTAAGTTAATTGGAGTATTGTTTGTTCAACTTTGTTGCAAGAGCTGAAGTATAAAACTAGTACTAGTAGCATGTCGACTGTACTTAGCCATTTTGTGATACTACTTAACTCCACAGGGAATGTGTTAGGGAAATGCAAATACTGTAAGATCGAGATAAAAGGCCACATGAAAACGACTTCAAACTTTGTCAAGCATCTGAAGGTAATTGTGATCTTTTTGTCTATGGTTGCATTGGTATTGATATTGTTCATTTAATCACATGTCTTTTACCCTATTTAGCATAGCTGGGAAAGTATTCCGCCCTGAACGGTGCAGCCTCAAAGACTCAACCTTTGAACAACTCATGTTCATCCGGTGCAATGGAAAATAGATGCAGAAATCATAGGATGCCACATAAATAAATGTCATTGTCGATTAAATAAAGAGTTTTTTTTTACAATTTTCCTCATAAAAAATTGATCAACTGCCATTGTATATTCACTTGTGCTGAGTTATATAAATTATATTAATTTTAATAATTTTACAATACGTTATTATTTAATATTTATATTTACAAAAATGTACTTGTACTCGTACTCGTACTCGTACTCGTGAGAATGTACTCGTACTCGTACTCAGCTTTTAGCAATGTACTCGTACTCGTACTCGTCCATCGTCAAAGTACTCGTACTCGTACTCATAAAAATGTACTCGGCCCCAGGTCTGCTCACAACAATGAGTTATACCGCGCTGGCGCAGATTATTTTGCGTAACAAGTAGGCCTACTAAATTTTTATTATTTCTCTATGTAAAATATATCTATAGATCTAGGTCAACATAGGCTCAGGTTTTATAATATATATACTTTATAATTATATACTCACTATACTTACACAGTGAGTGTAAAGGTCATAACACTGTACGAAAACAGATCTTGAGGTCCCCCATAGACCATGTCATTCAGGCTTATACCACAATAATTTTGTTTTGCAAGCCATTTGGCATACACGACATGTGCATAGGTCTCCCCCCTCTATTTTTACAAGGAAACTCCCATTTTATCAATAATAGAACTCCGGTTTTTGAGAGCCATCCATCACTTGACGACTTGAATGGCACAATATTTACAATAATAATTAGGAAAATTTAAGGTAATACTTGCATTTATCATTGTGATTTACAAGAGCTATTGCTTTATAAATTTATGCGGAAAATAATTTTAATTTACGATGATAATAAATGGCCATTTAGAGTTTGTGATAATGAATTTATCTATTTGACCTCACAATAATGAAGACTACATGTAACCAGCAATACTGCTACTAAGAATAGCTCTACTACATGTATGCATGTAGACATAAGACAAATCTGGAATTAATGTGAAACAGTTTACATTTTTAGTATTTTGTTAGTATTCTCATGACATACTTTGGGCCATTGAAGAACTTTGAAATGTATAAATATTGGATGTGACACAGAGGAGATATGTGTACTGTTATTTTGTTTTCAGCAGTGATGACACAAGTGTGGAGATACCTCTTCTGAGTATAAAAGTTGTATATATGCAACGCCACAGAAAAACAAAAAAAGGTATTCGAAAACATAAATGCCAGAAATGTATATATTTTCGTGTTTCCATTATCATGTAGTAACTGCAAGATTAAAGCATGTAATGTAACGCATATACATGTACATTATAGTAGAATATGATATTCATCCAGAACAACAACTTTACCACAGTAACTGGGTAATCGTCATATAATTTCACAAAACAAATAAGAACTCCTATTACAATGTCTTTATTATAATGTTTTGTCACTACAGAACAGCATCATGGGATAGCTACGCTTTTTAGCCCGGGTTTGAGAACTGCCGAAGTAAGTCGTGTTGTTTGAGGTCTATTGTATTTTACTTCCGCCTCCTCCTCCCTGGCCATGTTGATTGTAACAAGCAATTGTGGTTTATTCTCGTTTGCTATCAGCATGTCACTAGGGTGGGTTGCTCCCTCACCTTTGATGTCATTGTGTAGAGTAGCAGTGTCTTCACTGCATAGTTATCTACTGTTTGTCATTGTGTATATCAATAACTTTGCATTGTCGTAGCAAACGTTTATGTATGCAATGCTTTGTATGTGAATTACATATTCTGGTATGATTGAATTGCATACCAGTTGGCAATAAAAGTTGCCCGTTACCAACCTTTATTATATGTATCCATGGTTTCTTTATAACGAAATCAAACACGCATTGGCCACATTAATGGTTGTATTGTTTACTCCTCAATGACAGACGACATAAATATATATATATATATATTTACTGTAATTGAAAACTTTGGCTTTTTCTACAAACTTGTTCCTTTTCATTGCAGGAAAAGATGACAAGTACATACATATATGTATATAAATATGAAATAAATTTATTTTATAAAGGATATACACATGATATTGAAAAACATTAAAATGATATAGCATCATTTCATAAACACCAGAATAATGTCTTTTGCATTATCAATTGCCTCGAGAATGGATACACTTTTTAAAATGAACTGACTGTATAAGTGTGAGTGTATACGCATTGTGTTGTTTACCCAATTAAACCAATTGGGTAACCTTAAAGCCTGTATGCATACCACCAGGTGATGGAAACCTATTCCTTATTGCACATACAACACAACTGGGGGTACTGCCATAAATGGTGAGTTTTGAGAGGGAGGGTTCCTTGTGTTATGTCCTCCTAGGGGATATATATTATGTGCGGTTATGGGCAACAAACTGTTTAGTTTTCTTCTATTTTGTACAAGGAAACTCCAATTTTATCAATAATAGAACTCCTGTTTTTGAGAGCCATCCATCACTTGACGACTTTAATGGCACAATATTTACAATAAAAATTAGGAAAATTTAAGGTAATACTTGCATTTATCATTATGATTTACAAGAGCTATTGCTTTACAAATTTACGAGGAAAATAATTGTAATTTACAATGATAATAAATGGCCATTTAGAGTTTGTGATAATGAATATACCTATTTGACCTCACAACAATGAAGACTACATGTAACCAGCAATACTGCTACTAAGAATAGCTCTACTACATGTATGCATGTAGACATAAGACAAATCTGGAATTAATGTGAAACAGTTTACATTTTTAGTATTTTGTTAGTATTCTCATGACATACTTTGGGCCATTGAAGAACTTTTAAATGTATAAATATTGGATGTGACACAGAGGAGATATGTGTACTGTTATTTTGTTTTTAGCAGTGATGACACAAGTGTGGAGATACCTCTTGTTAGTGAAGAAGTTGTATATGCAATGCCATAGAAAAACAAAGAAGATATTCGAAACATAAATGTCAGAAATATATATATTTTCGTATGTTTCCATTATTATGTAGTAACTGCAAGATTAAAGCATGTAATGTAACGCATATACATGTACATTATAGTAAAATATGATATTCACCCAGAACAACAACTTTACCACAGTAACTGGGTAATCGTCATATAATTTCACAAAACAAATAAGAACTCCTATTACAATGTCTTTATAATAATATTTTGTCACTGCAGAACAGCATCATGGGATAGTTGCGCTTTTCAGTCCGGGTTTGAGAACTGCCGAAGTAAGTCGTGTTGTTTGAGGTCTGTTGTATTTTACTTTCACCTCCACCTCCCTGGCCATGTCGATTGTAACAAGCAATTGTGGTTTATTCTCGTTTGCTATCAGCATGTCACTAGGGTGGGTTGCCCCCTCACCTTTGATGTCGTTGTGTAGAGTAGCAGTGTCTTCACTGCATAGTTATCTACTTTTTTTCATTGTGTATATCAATAACTTTGCATTGCATTGTCATAGCAAACGTTTATGTATGCAATGTTTTGTATGTGAATTACATATTCTGGTATGATTTAATTGCATACCAGTTGGCAATAAAAGTTGCCCGTTACCAACCTTCATTATCTGTATCCATGGTTTCTTTATTGCGATATCAAACAAGCTTTGTCCACATTATTGGTTGTATTTTTACTCCTCCATGACAGATGACATAAATATATGTATACATCTTTATTGTAATTGATAACTTTGGCTTTTTGTACAAAATTGTTCCTTTTCATTGCAGAAAAATTACAAGAACATATATATATATGTATATCAATTATATTGATTTCATAAAGGTATTATAATGATAAACATCAAAATGATATATCATAATTTCATAAACATCAAAATAACGTCTTTTGCATTATGAATTACCTCGAGAATAGGTACACATTTAAAAATAAACTGACTGTATCAGTGTGAGTGTATACACATTGTGTTCTTTACCCAATTAAATCAATCGGGTAACCTTAAAGCCTGTATGCATACCATCAGGTGATGGAAACTTATTCCTTATAACCCACACAATGCAACTGGGTATGACAACCCTGTTGCCACTTCCCAAGTGGTCAAACCGCCATAAAACAAATTGTCTGTAAGCTGCATGATGAAAGTTGTCATTTGTTGGCTGGACATTGTATGCAAACAAGTCATACACATCTTGTAGAGCTACAAGAACTACCGACCTTCCCAACACTACATCATTTATGTATCTTTCAGTAGTCTCCAGAAGGCAACGACCATGACTGATTTGTCGACATCGACCACAGTGACACCAAGGGATGTCCTCACTATCCGATGGAGGTGTGTGTTGGCTCAGTCGGAGCGATGTCACCAGGCAGTAGATCCCGTAGGTGTGGATGGAGACTCACTGCAGTTTGGATGAAGTCAAATAGTGCATCGCGATTAACATCTTTCAACTGTAAATGTTTTAAAACATGCATTTTATTGCCAATACTGATAAAGACAATGTACAACTATCCATATTTATAAACATAAGTTTTTAGGCAGCACATTTTTAGAACCGGTCACTTTGGCCTTGGATAAAAATCAAATTTATTCATGTACAGATTTCTGTAAATCACAACAATGCTGGATCAATAGATTTTCTGCCTCAAAATATGATAATGGTTTTGTTTTATTAACTTTAATGAATGCCAGTTATGTTCTTGAGCAAGAGATTGTTCAGTATGATATGAACTGAACACCAGTGGCAGCTAATAAAAAAAATACCTGTTCAGACAGGATGGTATCTTGTTCAGTGTTCTCGCCTACTACCTGTTTAACACTCGATGCTTGTCCATATTTGAATAGGCTTCTTGGTGACTTCTGTAACAATATGTACCCATTTGATTTCCAAAGCATTTCTGTAACTGTAGTCTACTGTATTGCAGGAAAATAATTTGTTGCCTAAAATGTAAAAAAATCAATATAGTTTCTAAAAATAAATGACCCAAGGGTTTATCATTAAATGTTGAATATGTCCGGTACATAACAAATTCAAATTTGATTCATTGCATATCGCATACAATACAGCTATATAATAGGAACTAACATTCTTTGCAACTTGTTTTCGTTTCTTTGGTTTTATTGCTGGCTCCTCCTGTAATAATCAATAAACTGCTTCAAATCATGCATCCGTGCAATAAAATAGAGGAATTATGCGTAATGGACACAATGTATATTGCTGGCAAGTGTAAGATTGTGGGCTAATGTGGTATGTGTGTGGCTGAGGTTGTGTGTTTGTTGTAGATTGGTCTTGCTGATACAAGTCCTCAGCCACAGACTGCAAAGATTCACTGAGGTCATCTGATACAGGAACACGGATTGTTGATATATATCCTGGTCTTCTTCCTCATCTTTCACAAAAGCCACCATCAAGTCCTGGTTTATAAGTAAGTAATAAAAGTGTGTATGCATGCATATAGCATACAAAATAATGTTGTTGATATAAAATATGCATAATTATATATATATATTCTATACATTTATATATTCTTCTGCATTATCATGATTTTGGTACAGAATAAAATGTTACACACAATTTGTTCAAAACAGAAGTTTATTTAGTTTGATTGAAACAGCCTTAGCATCTGTGCTGGTGTTGATCAAAGATATCCCCACACACCCCCAGATATGGGGTCAAATACATTTGTATTTGAAAGTATTTTAATACTTTTTGAAAAGTATTTGTAATTGCATTTGTATTTTATGTTTATAAAATGAAAATAAAATTTAAATACTTCTGCAAAGTACTTGAAATGGTGAAATATTTTCAAATACTTTTTTCAGTTTCATTCGGCATGGGTATCAATATTGTTTATGCCTGTCTTGTTAAATTTGAGAATCAAACAATTTTACTCGGTCATTTAGTAATTCACCACTTTTCCATTCTGAAATAATGGCAAGATAAGGCCATCATGTCATTGAGATCACTGTGAGGGAAGCCAACATTACCTTGTGTGTCAGTTGTCACTGTGATACAATTACCAACAAGAATCTGTTGCATTGGCCTGCCTGTCTTTTGATCATGGTTTCCAAACGGAGCTAATTTGCCAACCTACCTAGCTAACCAATGTGGCTGATAAGGCCTGCTAATGTGTCAAATATGTGCTTGATGTATGTGGGTTGAAAGGAAGGTGATGGTTTCTCAAGTCAGGCATCATCATAAGGCATCTGTTTCTTATCTACAAGTTAATTGCCCATGACATGAACCTACAAACCATGGCTGACAAGCCTTAGTCCATGATATTCAAGTTCTTCAGTGTGCTTTTTTTGTTTTAGCTATAGCCTATATTGTAATGTCGTATTGTGAAAAGTATTTGAAATACTTCCCAATGCATTTACATGTATTTAAATACTTTTACATATAAAAGTATTTGAACTCCTCAAGACTATTTGTATTTAAATACATTTAAATGTATTTGACCCCATATCTGACTCTAGTAGACTCTAATTTAGTAATTGTGCATAAAAGATCAACCATATACTAGATTTATCAATATGTGTTCCCACGTTTTGTTTCAAAGACAATTGTTATAGCCCACACAGTTGTTACATTATTTTGGCCAAAACACACCTAATAAAATTATCAGACAGTTATATAACATAGTAAGCATATCCCTTACAAGTTACAATCATGACTGCTTATTTATTGTCATATTATATCTACATTGTCAGTTCGTGCATCGCAAACTTACGTGACATTGCGGTATTGACTATTGTGATTTGAATTTTCTCAAACCTAAAAAGTGCACTCAGAATTGTAACATGCCAGCCAAATTTATTACCAATTGGAGCTGCCAGTGCAACATATTGTATTACAAAAAGTTTCACCGAAGCATTCAAACAAAAGAAATACATGAGGAATGACACAGTTGTGACAATACCAACATCGAAGTGGACGACGCACGAATTTAGGACACGCAACCATAGAATAAACATCACTCACCAGCGCTTCTTCTGCTGCAGACCAGTTGTCTGATGCATCCGACGGGGCCTGTTCTATGGCTATGCCAAGTTTCTCGGAAAGTTTTGATCGCTGTCTTCCGACTCTGTGCATATTTGTTTTTTCGTACCACAAGTACATTTCTTCGCTCCTTTGATAGCCGCTCTGATCAAACAGGGACATATGCCCCTCTCTTCTCGGTTCTATTAAAATGTTTGAACAATTGCAATGTCCAGAGTCAGATTAAAAATCCTGATGATTGCTTTTACTTGTCATGGCGTACTGTTGCAAACTAACAATACTAAATTAATCAATCCTTATCAACACAACACAATCACTATGTAAAGTTGTTGTCCCCTCCGTCTTCCTTCCTTCAGTTGGGCGGTACGCAAATGGCTTAAGAAGACCGGAGCCTTACCTCGGGTTTGTCGCTCGCCAAGCCGTGTGCATCATCGTCCTGTGGTGATGCATTGTCCCCTCACGACTAAGGGTGTATTTGTTTGTCAATGAAATTGAACAAACAAGCGTTCCAGGTTCGTCACGAATACATATGTTTTATTCATCAGTAGAAACTTCAGACACGATGTCCTAACAACGTTTGCACATTCATATGCGCCGACAGTTCAACTCTATTTTACATTTAAAGTGTCCGCGGTTTATATTTGCCGAAATTTTGATAAGTCTAAACTGTGGGAAACATTTTCCGAGTTTCCCGTGGAGAGCGTCAACGTGTCTCTTCGTCTGTGTTCATTGCCGCCCTCCCCGTAATTCCAAAAATAGTTCCCTTTTAAACATACTGGCTTGGCTTCAAGCCAAATCCGGGAATTGTCTTTAAACCGTAAGGGATCGAAACGTATAGTATGAAATTTGTAGAATTATGGCTCTACGCATGCGTGTTTTATGTCGTCATACTATGGGGATGAGGGTGCTCACTCACGTGAGGGGGTCTGCATTTATTTGCATAATTTCATCTTTCCGGTTCGATCTTAAAACCAGGACATGGTCACGAAGTGAATCTAAGGTCAGGGCAATGTCTGCACCAAATTCCAGTCATGACTCTTAACTGTCAACTACATTCTGTTCCGGTAGACACCAAGAACTACGCCTACAGACGCGAAAATAAACAAATCGTTCAAACCTTGTTGCTTTCGAAACGCGCCCACAGTGACGGCGACCATATGCTTGCCTTGTGCAGCATTCTTTTATATAATGCTTTTATATGATGTGAATCTGGATTTTCTGTTCTAGTCTTTCTCTGATAACTAATAATAATATTAATTAACTAAATTAGCCACTGCAGGTGTGTTACATACCATACACACTTCTAGTTTAAAATAAATTGTTAAACTCACAATAAACTAACAAACGATCCTGTAGGATACTATCGTTATATGGCTAATTTGCCAAACATGCGCATACATAAATATTACTAACCTCTGGCCTCCCACAGCTCGCCTTGAGATTAGCTAAATAGAATCCGTAAAATATGTCTTCCAACTCTAACAATAAAATTGAACGTATTCAATATGAGCGTAAGCAAAACATATATGTCTAAATGACATTCAAGTGTTATTGGTCTTATATACGCCGATATTCGCATACATGTACATAATAATGGCAATTAAGGTAATAAAACATGCTTAGTCGTTTTAATACGACACTGTGTTAACATAATAACCACTCTATAATATTCAAGAGGTATAATATGTCAGTACCTTTACTAAAATAACAGGCACAATCAAAGTTATAAAACATGCACATAATTTTATAGTTGTGACCGTGTAATCATTCTGATCACATTTGTCATCAATGTGGTCTTAGTTACCCTCTACTAAAACCGTTTGAGTAACCGTGTTACTCTCTTTTACCTTCTTTATCTTCCTCGTTGGATGCCTATCCATTAACAGAAGCTCTTTCGGTGTCTTTAGACTACCGCATGGAAACTGCATTTCCCTGTTTCCTTGTTGGAAAACCTGTTTTATCCAACAGCACAACTCCTTAGACGATTCTTGTAGTCCAGTAGCATTTGTTTTCGACTTCGCGTTTTTGTACAAACCTATCTTAAGGATATAGTCAATGTAATGCCGTATTCCTAACGTTTTGTAAAACCGGAATAATTACCTGACCTTCCTTCCGAAAAAAGTCTATAGACATAAACGTTGAAACATCACCTATAATGATTTGAATTAAATGCTCTGTCTTTTAGTAGTTTAAATTCATTCAATTGATTCGGATTAGACTCTACTCAAGAATCCATTCCCGCGGATCAATTTGCCTAGATCGGACATAAAGACGTCTCCATTTATGTCCCGCTTTTGCAAACCTCCGATAATTAAATATTGGCGTCCCACATAGTTAATTGTCACATATAGGTCTACCCGTATTGGTAACCACATCCTCGTTTCAATATGTGACCCGTTGTCACGTTTAGTCAATATCTGACCACAAAACATAGACCTTCTACGTGTTTACGTCGCGTTGATTACGCGATAACATTTACGTAATTTAATAAATTGGATGCACTGAAAAGTTCGAGACTCCTCGTAACTCCAATTTCACATTGCATCTATTAACTCTTTCCTGGACATCCGCTCGTTATGTTTTCTTCAAAAATAAAACTCGACAACCACCGTTAGGTTGGCGCTCAACTCTTTCAATCAGATTAATCTATAATTCTGACTTCAGTAAATTTCCGTGTTCGAATAGTGGCCAAATATAATATGTAAACATTTCTCAGCTCAACGTAATATCTTTATTCTATTTAATAAAATTCGGATTAATCTTGTACCGATTTCTTGTTTTTAGAAGGCTGCGGAAAATTTGGCATAACCAAATTCCTGGAGATACGTGCTCACAGCTTGCTTCCTGTTTGATTGACGTATTCCGTTACTTTCTAATCTACCACAATTTAAGTAAACTTAGATAATTTTCAAAGCTTCAGAAGACACCTAGATTGTTCTATTTCGCTGGCGGCCCGCAGCAAGCGAATATTGTTGTCTTAACATTTGTTTTAGTCACAGCTGGCCAATACAAATTCCAATAAATTTCTCACTGTTTACACCTAACATTTTTAGTCAATACTTTGACATTGTCTAGTCAATTTAAACTAATACAAACCCTATGCTAAATCTAAATTTCTCTGAGATAACGTAACTCAGTAATGGAACCCGTTCATTGCTGTAACACTCCCTACCACCCCTAGTTAAATTGTATTTAAGCGAATACCCTCCGCTTGGTGTTCTGTTACTATTGGAAATTAACTTTTAAAATTTAAACCCTTTTGATAATTTCTTTCTACTTCTCCTTTCGTTGAAACTATGTGTCTCTCTGTAAAACAATTTTAAACAATTCAGTCGAAATGTAATACAATGCTCACGTACCTTTTTCCTTTCTAAATGATTCCTTTAAAACACACTCTAATGTCAATTATCAAGTCCTTTTTCATCATGATCCCCGTCGTGTAGGCTACGTGTTGTTTCGACATGGTCCCTGGACTGTTGAGTGTCGCTCAGTGTCGATTAGATTAGCCTCCCTCGGGCACGCGTCACGGTCGCCGTCAGTGTTGACACTATCCCCGACTTCTCGCGGATCTTCATTGTTTGGTTTCGATTTGCCGACTTTTCACTGTCTCCCCGCGATCTTGTCTCGTTGGCGGCACGCACCGTCGATTTCCTCGCATCTCGGCCACTCTCCGTTTTCTCTCGTTGGTCGTTCCGGTGCCGTTCGTCTATGTACGTAATGGTTCGGTCCTTCCCTTCCAAACTCCCTAACGTCCCGGATAACCACAGTAGTAGTATGGTCCTGATGGCACCTCATCGTGCGGTGAAATCCTTCCCCATGGCCCAAATGTAAGATGGCGGCGCACACGTGACCTAGCTCTCCCTAGCGGAAAGAAGTGTAATAAGTGGCGCCACCTGGCGGTTGCAAAGGGGTGAATTAGCATGTGACGACCTCTGGTGGTGGTTAGAGATATGTGTGTGTGTATGAATGCGCGTGTATGAAAGAACTAACGAAACACAAGTGTATACGAGTTCACACGAATTTTATTGATGAAAGATACAAGCATACGTATGACATGAAACTGTGTTTTATTAACCGAAGACAAGTGGACGACGCTGCGTCATGACTTGCGGGTGACTGAACACCGCTACAGAGGTCGTGAGCTTAGGGGTCATGACGACCACGCCAGTGGCTCATAGGATGGTAGTATATAACTTACGTGTGAGCGAACACCGCGGCAGAGGCCGTGACCTGACGGGTGTGTGACCACCGCGCCGTAGGCTCGAATCATATAATGATGATGATGATGATACCTGTTCTTTAATGAAACATGGTTATAGCAGTTGTTTAAGCCAATCAAATACACGGCAGTCATTTGCTACCAGATCAGTGCCGAAACCGTTCACGAATTCCTTCATGGGAAGTCCACGACAGCGAAACAAGAGATAAGCAACACGATATTGTCCGCAAACGTTAGACACGGGATTCTGCAGTCTCTTTGAATTATGAGTCCACACAATGTATATTCAAGAATCGACGGAACTCGACGTGCCGTGGCGCCAAGCCGTAAGAGCAGAAGTATTCACCGTGACCATTGGCGCCTACGTAGAGCGCCATCCAATGTTCGCCGGGTTTACCCGCGTCGTGCATGTTGCACACGAAGGCAACGGGGTAAGCGAGTAGTATGTCTTTGGGTACGATCCCACGGATGATGGGACGCACGTGCAAATCGAGGGTGAGTAGGCGGACGAGCTGCAGGGTTTCCATCAGTAGTCGGAGATGACGTTGCGACTCTTGTCGATCTCCAGCACTGTCTCGAACTCGGGGTAGGCGATGACGTTCACAGTGGTCGTCAGCGCGTCGCGGAAATGAATCTCGATGCGCAGGTTGCCTTTTTGTACCAGATGGAAGCAGCAGTCGTCGCACGCATCGGGGGTGAGGTCCAAGCTGAAGAAGGTGTAGCCGTGACGGAAGTCGGCGCGAGACAAGCCGTTGCCTTTGTCCTGCCACACCTTCCCCGTCGAGGAGAACAGGTTGTGGTAGCACCTGACAAAGATGTCGTCGTCGAAATTAGGCTGGAATGGTTTGGTGGGTATCTGTCGTCCGTCGACGTACACGGCGAGGAAGTTGATGTGGTTGTTTTTGGCGTGAAAGGTATATCTGGCGTAGCTTCCATTGTAGGCGTCGTTATCGATGCAGCAGAGCACGAGACGTTTCGGAAGAGTGCCAAGAAAGAGATTTTCGTGCGTGTGCGAGTGGGTACCTATGGGAATGGAGTAGACCTTGCAGTCGACGGGTAGCATCGGATACGTGGTGGTAGTTTTTTCGAGGGCTTTGATGTGAGCCATCTGCACGCCCGGATTCAGGGTGGCCTTCTTGACGAACAGTGTGGCGTTGACGATCTTTATCGTGTAGTCGGGGTTGGCGCCGCCTGCCATGAGCGTGCACGGATCTTTGCTGCGCACCAGACGTATCTTGACCTCGACGCCGTTGATGAGGAATCTATCCTGTAGGAACAGGTCCACGTGGAGACGACCCATCATGTCGACCACGCGACTCTGGACGATCATGTTGCGTCTGGTGCCGAACCCCGCGTTGGCTGCATCGCCGGCGTCTATTTCGACGGCTTCCATACAATTGTCCGTGTCCTTGTGCCACATCTGACTCGTCAGTTGCGTCTCCTTGGCATCGTCGCCGTAACTGAGCAGCATCTCTATGTAGGCGCGGTACGGGTACGTGTTGGTCGAGGGAGTCACGAGCGTTCCGTTCAGGTAGACGTCGACCTGACTGAACAGCGAATGGAGCCAGTTATTCACGGGATCGGCTGCGGCGAGGTCGGTTCCGTCGACACGCGTCATCTTCGCCTGAACGTGTAGCATCGTGCTGGCGAGATCCAGGTAATCGTCTCCCGAACCGGGTATGACGAATTCGATCGATCCGTCCGAGTCGAGCGAGGACATCGGTTGGTGTGTTGTACCGTGTGACTATCGATGATGCTGGTCTGAGTCGGAGGCACGGCGAAGAGATCGAGCTCGCTCTTGAGGCCCTCACACGATAGTTTATGCACGAACGCCATCGTCGAATATATCGGACTCTCGACGTGTCGTCCTCCTCTTGTGTCTTCCAGCTGTACTGACTCATTTCGTAGCGGGTGCGCGTCTTATACGCTTACGCGGTTGCACACCAGGGGTCAAGAGGTCGCTCATCATGTCTCTACCGGCAGCGGCGACGCGACGTTTGGCGGCGGTTCTGATGTTCTGACCCGACAGGACGTCGTCGGCTATGCGTGCGCCGGTCGACACCGCTCTCCTTCCCAACGCCACGGCACCTCTGTTGATGAGCGGCATGACGCTACGCAGTAGATCTCCGAATAGACTACCTAGTCCGTGTCCTCGTTGGTATCGGGCACCCGCGAAATAGGGAAGCGCCCCGCCCGCTTGACGAGCGTAGTAGTCGTTGTAATTCATCTCTCTAGAACAGTGCCGTCCGTCGCTGTTGGAAATGAAGTGTCACCGTCACCTTACCGACCTCGAATGGCACGCGTCGTCCGGTGTCGTCTCTTATATCTATATCGATTATGCCAAACCCTTTCTAGAGCACGGGTACGTAGTGAGTCTTGTCAAAGGTCTTCGACACGATGTCGCCGTAGCTACCGCTCAGCGGGACGATGCGCAGCAGTGTTACGAGGCTGTCACCGACAACTCGCGGTTCCACGACATCCATGTACACGTAGAGCGATTCGAACCCTCGTTCCATATTGACCATGGTGTCGGCTTCCGTGATAAATACCTTGAACTAGGGAGTCGCGGGATCCTTCGGGAGAGGCGACAGCGTATTGACGCGAAAGCCGAGAACGGTGGTCAGCATAGCGCCGCGGAAGACGGTATTCGGTAGCATGTGCACCGTTATCTTATGCGTGATGGTACTGTAGCTCAGTTTCACCCGTCCCTCCCCCGCCACGCGACGTAGAGCAGCGTTAACGGCGAGGACTAGTGGCCACGGAGTGTCCGGTCCCGATTCTGGTAGTCTTCGTGTGCATGGGCCACGGGTTCCCCACCTCTTCTATCGGTAGCGTTACACCGAACCCCGCGTCGTCGTCTATGACGTTGTACCAACTGTGCGGGTACTGTATCTCCACCAGTCCACACTCCCATCGCCCCGGTAGTAGGGGGTCAGCGAGTTATCGGGGTGCGTGCGCATGGAAGCACTTCTAGGCAACGTGAGATAGAAATCACTCGTCGCCATGCTGCTGTTTCAACGTCGGGCTGGGTAGCAGGTAACCCAACGAACTGCTCAACAGGGCCGTCCACAGAGTCGGATTCGCGTGGTGTCCGAACGACTGGTTGTAGATGCTGACCAAGATGACCGTCTACAAGACGACGACCTGACAGAGAAACACGGTCTCCTCTTTGGGACACGCGGTGCCGAATATGTGCCACGGAGACCTCTCCTTCTGTCACAGCTGGCCAATACAAATTCCAATAAATTTCTCACTGTTTACACCTAACATTTTTAGTCAATACTTTGACATTGTCTAGTCAATTTAAACTAATACAAACCCTATGCTAAATCTAAATTTCTCTGAGATAACGTAACTCAGTAATGGAACCCGTTCATTGCTGTAACACTCCCTACCACCCCTAGTTAAATTGTATTTAAGCGAATACCCTCCGCTTGGTGTTCTGTTACTATTGGAAATTAACTTTTAAAATTTAAACCCTTTTGATAATTTCTTTCTACTTCTCCTTTCGTTGAAACTATGTGTCTCTCTGTAAAACAATTTTAAACAATTCAGTCGAAATGTAATACAATGCTCACGTACCTTTTTCCTTTCTAAATGATTCCTTTAAAACACACTCTAATGTCAATTATCAAGTCCTTTTTCATCATGATCCCCGTCGTGTAGGCTACGTGTTGTTTCGACATGGTCCCTGGACTGTTGAGTGTCGCTCAGTGTCGATTAGATTAGCCTCCCTCGGGCACGCGTCACGGTCGCCGTCAGTGTTGACACTATCCCCGACTTCTCGCGGATCTTCATTGTTTGGTT
The DNA here is from genome assembly GCA_020002185.1 of Paraescarpia echinospica. Classification (NCBI taxonomy): domain Eukaryota; kingdom Metazoa; phylum Annelida; class Polychaeta; order Sabellida; family Siboglinidae; genus Paraescarpia; species Paraescarpia echinospica. The sequence continues at coordinate 63,556,718 of CM034534.1, read as the reverse complement.
TCGATTTGCCGACTTTTCACTGTCTCCCCGCGATCTTGTCTCGTTGGCGGCACGCACCGTCGATTTCCTCGCATCTCGGCCACTCTCCGTTTTCTCTCGTTGGTCGTTCCGGTGCCGTTCGTCTATGTACGTAATGGTTCGGTCCTTCCCTTCCAAACTCCCTAACGTCCCGGATAACCACAGTAGTAGTATGGTCCTGATGGCACCTCATCGTGCGGTGAAATCCTTCCCCATGGCCCAAATGTAAGATGGCGGCGCACACGTGACCTAGCTCTCCCTAGCGGAAAGAAGTGTAATAAGTGGCGCCACCTGGCGGTTGCAAAGGGGTGAATTAGCATGTGACGACCTCTGGTGGTGGTTAGAGATATGTGTGTGTGTATGAATGCGCGTGTATGAAAGAACTAACGAAACACAAGTGTATACGAGTTCACACGAATTTTATTGATGAAAGATACAAGCATACGTATGACATGAAACTGTGTTTTATTAACCGAAGACAAGTGGACGACGCTGCGTCATGACTTGCGGGTGACTGAACACCGCTACAGAGGTCGTGAGCTTAGGGGTCATGACGACCACGCCAGTGGCTCATAGGATGGTAGTATATAACTTACGTGTGAGCGAACACCGCGGCAGAGGCCGTGACCTGACGGGTGTGTGACCACCGCGCCGTAGGCTCGAATCATATAATGATGATGATGATGATACCTGTTCTTTAATGAAACATGGTTATAGCAGTTGTTTAAGCCAATCAAATACACGGCAGTCATTTGCTACCAGATCAGTGCCGAAACCGTTCACGAATTCCTTCATGGGAAGTCCACGACAGCGAAACAAGAGATAAGCAACACGATATTGTCCGCAAACGTTAGACACGGGATTCTGCAGTCTCTTTGAATTATGAGTCCACACAATGTATATTCAAGAATCGACGGAACTCGACGTGCCGTGGCGCCAAGCCGTAAGAGCAGAAGTATTCACCGTGACCATTGGCGCCTACGTAGAGCGCCATCCAATGTTCGCCGGGTTTACCCGCGTCGTGCATGTTGCACACGAAGGCAACGGGGTAAGCGAGTAGTATGTCTTTGGGTACGATCCCACGGATGATGGGACGCACGTGCAAATCGAGGGTGAGTAGGCGGACGAGCTGCAGGGTTTCCATCAGTAGTCGGAGATGACGTTGCGACTCTTGTCGATCTCCAGCACTGTCTCGAACTCGGGGTAGGCGATGACGTTCACAGTGGTCGTCAGCGCGTCGCGGAAATGAATCTCGATGCGCAGGTTGCCTTTTTGTACCAGATGGAAGCAGCAGTCGTCGCACGCATCGGGGGTGAGGTCCAAGCTGAAGAAGGTGTAGCCGTGACGGAAGTCGGCGCGAGACAAGCCGTTGCCTTTGTCCTGCCACACCTTCCCCGTCGAGGAGAACAGGTTGTGGTAGCACCTGACAAAGATGTCGTCGTCGAAATTAGGCTGGAATGGTTTGGTGGGTATCTGTCGTCCGTCGACGTACACGGCGAGGAAGTTGATGTGGTTGTTTTTGGCGTGAAAGGTATATCTGGCGTAGCTTCCATTGTAGGCGTCGTTATCGATGCAGCAGAGCACGAGACGTTTCGGAAGAGTGCCAAGAAAGAGATTTTCGTGCGTGTGCGAGTGGGTACCTATGGGAATGGAGTAGACCTTGCAGTCGACGGGTAGCATCGGATACGTGGTGGTAGTTTTTTCGAGGGCTTTGATGTGAGCCATCTGCACGCCCGGATTCAGGGTGGCCTTCTTGACGAACAGTGTGGCGTTGACGATCTTTATCGTGTAGTCGGGGTTGGCGCCGCCTGCCATGAGCGTGCACGGATCTTTGCTGCGCACCAGACGTATCTTGACCTCGACGCCGTTGATGAGGAATCTATCCTGTAGGAACAGGTCCACGTGGAGACGACCCATCATGTCGACCACGCGACTCTGGACGATCATGTTGCGTCTGGTGCCGAACCCCGCGTTGGCTGCATCGCCGGCGTCTATTTCGACGGCTTCCATACAATTGTCCGTGTCCTTGTGCCACATCTGACTCGTCAGTTGCGTCTCCTTGGCATCGTCGCCGTAACTGAGCAGCATCTCTATGTAGGCGCGGTACGGGTACGTGTTGGTCGAGGGAGTCACGAGCGTTCCGTTCAGGTAGACGTCGACCTGACTGAACAGCGAATGGAGCCAGTTATTCACGGGATCGGCTGCGGCGAGGTCGGTTCCGTCGACACGCGTCATCTTCGCCTGAACGTGTAGCATCGTGCTGGCGAGATCCAGGTAATCGTCTCCCGAACCGGGTATGACGAATTCGATCGATCCGTCCGAGTCGAGCGAGGACATCGGTTGGTGTGTTGTACCGTGTGACTATCGATGATGCTGGTCTGAGTCGGAGGCACGGCGAAGAGATCGAGCTCGCTCTTGAGGCCCTCACACGATAGTTTATGCACGAACGCCATCGTCGAATATATCGGACTCTCGACGTGTCGTCCTCCTCTTGTGTCTTCCAGCTGTACTGACTCATTTCGTAGCGGGTGCGCGTCTTATACGCTTACGCGGTTGCACACCAGGGGTCAAGAGGTCGCTCATCATGTCTCTACCGGCAGCGGCGACGCGACGTTTGGCGGCGGTTCTGATGTTCTGACCCGACAGGACGTCGTCGGCTATGCGTGCGCCGGTCGACACCGCTCTCCTTCCCAACGCCACGGCACCTCTGTTGATGAGCGGCATGACGCTACGCAGTAGATCTCCGAATAGACTACCTAGTCCGTGTCCTCGTTGGTATCGGGCACCCGCGAAATAGGGAAGCGCCCCGCCCGCTTGACGAGCGTAGTAGTCGTTGTAATTCATCTCTCTAGAACAGTGCCGTCCGTCGCTGTTGGAAATGAAGTGTCACCGTCACCTTACCGACCTCGAATGGCACGCGTCGTCCGGTGTCGTCTCTTATATCTATATCGATTATGCCAAACCCTTTCTAGAGCACGGGTACGTAGTGAGTCTTGTCAAAGGTCTTCGACACGATGTCGCCGTAGCTACCGCTCAGCGGGACGATGCGCAGCAGTGTTACGAGGCTGTCACCGACAACTCGCGGTTCCACGACATCCATGTACACGTAGAGCGATTCGAACCCTCGTTCCATATTGACCATGGTGTCGGCTTCCGTGATAAATACCTTGAACTAGGGAGTCGCGGGATCCTTCGGGAGAGGCGACAGCGTATTGACGCGAAAGCCGAGAACGGTGGTCAGCATAGCGCCGCGGAAGACGGTATTCGGTAGCATGTGCACCGTTATCTTATGCGTGATGGTACTGTAGCTCAGTTTCACCCGTCCCTCCCCCGCCACGCGACGTAGAGCAGCGTTAACGGCGAGGACTAGTGGCCACGGAGTGTCCGGTCCCGATTCTGGTAGTCTTCGTGTGCATGGGCCACGGGTTCCCCACCTCTTCTATCGGTAGCGTTACACCGAACCCCGCGTCGTCGTCTATGACGTTGTACCAACTGTGCGGGTACTGTATCTCCACCAGTCCACACTCCCATCGCCCCGGTAGTAGGGGGTCAGCGAGTTATCGGGGTGCGTGCGCATGGAAGCACTTCTAGGCAACGTGAGATAGAAATCACTCGTCGCCATGCTGCTGTTTCAACGTCGGGCTGGGTAGCAGGTAACCCAACGAACTGCTCAACAGGGCCGTCCACAGAGTCGGATTCGCGTGGTGTCCGAACGACTGGTTGTAGATGCTGACCAAGATGACCGTCTACAAGACGACGACCTGACAGAGAAACACGGTCTCCTCTTTGGGACACGCGGTGCCGAATATGTGCCACGGAGACCTCTCCTTCTGTGGCGGCGGAGCGGCGTTGATATCGTCTTCGTCGACGTCGCTAACGGTAACCTGTGATGTCGTCTCGTCCGTCATGAGTGGTCGAATGAATTCGTGTCGGACGCGCGACTAGTCTTTATAGCCGACGAGGGCCTTGGCATCGATCCAGCTGTTGAATTTCGAAGGGTATCCGAACCATTTCACCAACATCTCCCGTCGCCTCTCCACCTTGCGTCGCTCCACTATCGATTCCACACAGTACAGTTTATTGGCCAGAACCGTCACCTTCTGCAACTCCGGTTCGTAGAAGGTACCGTCCAGTGTTTCGCCGAGATCGTCCGTCAGGCGATAGACGGGCGGATCGGACGGATGCACCTCGCGTATGGTGAATATTTCCTCGGTCCAATTCGCCGTGTACCCTTTACCGAAGCGTCGCTTGACCGTGCTGATACGCACGCGATCCGCCACGTGATACTTGGGCACGACCTTACCGTGCTGACCGCCGTACAGGCGCTGCCACACCTCTTCCTGATTCGACGCGTTCACTTGCGACGGAGCCATACCAATGCTGTGGTACCAGGTCCTGAAGGATATCCAAGTATCGCCACGTCTCGTGTTTCGTCAGGTATCGCCACATACGCGTCTTTAACGTGCGATTAAAGCGTTCCATGATGCTCGACTTGGTCTCCTCGTTGTAGGTGGAGAAGTGTTGGATACCGTACTTGTCCAATACACCCCGAACGCCACGGTTCAGGAATTCCAGACCTCTATCGGTCTGCAACGTCAGCGGACGATCGTCGGTGTCGGTGAACAGTCCGTCCAGCGCCCTCGTCATCGACGTCGCCGACTTGGTCTTCTGCGGAACGCATCGGGCGACTTTCGAGAAGACGTCGATCACCGTGAGTAGGAATGTCGTACCGTCGTTGTATCGTTTCAGACTGGACACGTCGACGAGATCGGCCTGCCACTGTTCATTCCGACCGCCGACGACCACGCGTCGCCGCCGGAAACGAACTCTCACCAGTTTGTATATGGTATAGGCGTTCTGTTCCGATAGCCATTGTTCGACGACCTTTCTCGGTACACGCTGTATGGGTCGGAAGTCGACTCGGCGCAACGACTCGATTCTCCCGTAACTTCCCACCTTGGCGGGATCGAAGTAGACTTCCTGCAGCTGTTTGCGACCCACGATAATGATGTACGGATGATATAATCGATGGTAATCCCGCACACGATGTGAAGTCCGGCGTAAGCGACAGCGGTAAACAGACGACGTCTTACACTGTCCCGTGGATCGCACGTTATGCTGTCGAATCAAGACGGTGCGCCTCCTATATTAAAGACGCTCCCATGTCTTGCTGTCCGATGGTGGTGTAGGTTGGGCGGCGGCGGACGGGCTCATTCCTTCCCGCCTCCGACCCGCGAGGGGTGTCCACCGCAGCGTTCGACGCGCTCTACCGAGCGATCGTGTGGCCGCCGCCGCCGCCACTGCTCTCTTCCTTTGCCCCTGTTGAATGTGTAGTCTCCTGGCCTCGTTACCCACCAACTCCATGGGCAGATTTATGTCGCCGAGTTGGCGCGCAAACACCTGCCATCCAGTCGGATCGCCGACAGTCTTGCGCTGGCGGCGCCAAAGTTCGTTCACGAGTTCCACCACGTTACTTCCGGGTACCGCTACTCCTTTGTGCATGAGCTCGCCGCGCGCACTCCACGCGACGTCTCGTTTCAGACGTTCCTTCAGTCGTCTGGCTTTGGGATGCAGCGCCTTGGGAACGCTGTCGACGACTTCCGCTTCTATATCTTCCGCCCCCGCATCCGGCAGGGTCGGCGCCTCATTCGCCGCCGCCGCCACCGCCGCGCCGTGGCCACTGGGGATGTGTCTTTGTTGTTCACCGTCATCATGCGTACCGGTTCGCGCGTGCGTTGATCGGCCAAGCGTTGCTACACTTGATTATACACGACGACCTTATCGCCGTCGGTGAGATCGTGTCTTTCGAGTATGGCTTTCATCTCGTCGTCGGGGACCTGCACCTTGCGTCTCAGGGTATCCGTCGGTGGTGGTGGTGCGCGTAGACTGTCCAACAGTCGTGGATCTACCAAGGCCATCTTCCGTGCGTGTTCCATCGTCGTCTACTTGAGTAGCTCCTCTTTGAGCAAAGACCGTACCGGCCAACGGTGGTAGCAGAGCCGACAGGAAACCGCCGGTCTGTCCCGCGCCGACCTGGTTACCCTGTAGCAAGATGCGACGTCTCCTCGCCGCTTTGTACCTACTCAAATGTCGTCTCTGCGCGTCGGTCAAGGGAATGTTCTTCTTCAATATCTTGTAGGCACACTCGTCTAATGCGCACAACATATCGTCGTCGGCGTTCGGCGTTTCGGATGATGGCTCTTCTAATTTTCGTGCTCGTGTACCTGTTCAGCGCTTGTATGCAGAGGAGTTGCTCTTCACGCGCTCGGACATGGTGTATGTCTCAACACGACCTCTGACACGCCGCGACTGAAGGGACGAGGCGCGTGCGCGGGCGTGTTATACCTTGGGTTGGTACACGTACTGAACTCCGTCGTCCGGAAGGACACCCGTGCGCAGGCGCATGTCGTCGGATGTGTCCTGTTTCAGATCGATGAGGAGATAGCCGTACGGCGGCGACGTGACGTCTTGAACGCGTCCTGTACAAACTTCAGGCGTCCCGAATACATCTGTCGCGCCAAGTGACCTATCTGCGACGCGTCGCGAGGAATCTTGAAAACCATTGCGCGTTCAGACTGATCGTGCGACTCTTCTTGTTTTTCGGAAACAGGTTCTGCACGAGATACAGTACGGACGTTTTCTGGTGATGACTCTTTTTGTGAACAAGGTCGAGACCCGTTCGTCCGTTTCCGCCTTCAGATCGTCGATGACCACGACGTTACGCATACCAGGTCGTTGTCGACGGCGGCGTAGGCGCTCTGCCATTCTCCGTAACACCACGCGATCTTCTCGGGAGGCGAATCGATCATCATAGCGGCGTGACGTAGCATGCGCGTCACGAAAGTACTCTTACCACACCCCGCCGGACCCGCAACGATGCATGTTAAGGGATGTTTCTATCGCATGTCCATGCGTGTTCTAGTAGCTGTTTGTGGTCACGTTCGACAATGTCGCGTTGTCCACTGTGTCGTCAGATACGACGATGATACTTCCACCACCACACCACGAGGAACGAAGGAAGGGAAACTAACACAACAAGACGTACAAGACGTACACTCCGACTGTTCCCACTAGTGCTACTACTACGACTGCTCGCGTCCGTGACATGGTGCACTATGACTATCGATTGCGTGACATCTGTCTGAATAGTGTTATTTTTGTGTGTGTCTAGTTTCTGCCTACTAACCGCGTGACAGCTAGAGGCGCCTCTAACCCCATCTGACGTAGGGGCGCGTTTCCTCATCGTGTCAGCAGTGGTTCGGCATACACGGCAATCGATTGTCGTCGTTACACGTCCACTGGACCCGTGTTGACTCCGTCCTCGTGGAACACGCACTTGGCGTAGAAGTAGGTCAACGCCGCACGTTCCTGGGTGTACGTCATCACGGACGAGTGATTCACCCGGAACCCGCGGTTCTTTCCGCTCCCGCTCCGACGATTGGTCAGCACGTCCAGGAACGCCTGCTTGTCGATGGTGTTAAGTCGTTTGTTCAATCCCTTGGTGCTGTATTGATCGACGGAACCCGAACAATAATAGGTCTTGCTGCACAGACCCAGGAAACAGTCGCCGGACCATTCGACCTTGAAGAGACCCGTTGTTCTCTTGTCGTACGCCCTGCGTGCCGTGCAACACGTCCCGGTGCCGCCGCACGGACGTCCGGCCAATCGACAGCACACGTACTCGTTCTGATGATCGGCGCAACATTCGGACGGTAGCCATTCGGAGCGGTGACGAAAGTAGTGTTCGCGCAGTGCAGGGGTCACGAGGTCGTCGACGGACTCTCCGGCCAGAGCTGTCCCTATCGGTTTCGCAGTACTCGAACAGCGGACAGCGATACCATCCCGTCGGTGTCTCTTGTGATAACGTCCACAGATAGAGAGCGTTTGCATCATAGCCGACAATGGACTGACATGTTCGATCCGCATCTCCGTAGTCGTTCCGACGTATCTTCGTGACCCCCTTCTCGTGATGTGTAGTGAATATGAGTTGCGGCCCTCCGACGATGTTCTCTCTGACGAGCTGATGGACGTCCTTGTTCGTCTCGTTGAAGAGCGTAAAGATCTTCTCCGGCACGTAGTTGAACAGGTAGGACAAGGTCAAACCAGGTATACTGATCCCTTTTTTGAACATATCGAGACCGCGTTGCCGGTAGAAGTCAAACTGCTTGGCGATGGCGTCCATAAACGTCACGACGTCCCTGTTGTTGTACAAGATGAGAAAGTCCCGCAACGTCTCGAAGTCGTTGTCTCGCCATGGCTCCCGACATCGTGTGTAGTCGTCGTCGGATATACCCTCGTTCTTCAGTCGACTGAAGAAGGCCTCTTTGGGAGGTAGAGTAGTGTCGTCGAGTCTCTCCAAGCTGTCCATGTATTCGTACGGGAAGTGACCTTTGGTGACCTCGCAAACGTACGCTTTCATGTACTTGTCGTACGAGAATCCCGGGGCAAT
>CM034534.1:63489238-63547251 GCA_020002185.1 Paraescarpia echinospica | reverse complement strand
TACATACTGCCAGTAGTAGATCACACACTAGCAGAATAGATCACACACATACAGTACATACTGCCAGTAGTAGATCACACACTAGCAGAACAGATCACACACATACAGTACATACTGCCAGTAGTAGATCACACACTAGCAGAATAGATCACACACATACAGTACATACTGCCAGTAGTAGATCACACACTAGCAGAATAGATCACACACATACAGTACATACTGCCAGTAGTAGATCACACACTAGCAGAACAGATCACACACATACAGTACATACTGCCAGTAGTAGATCACACACTAGCAGAATAGATCACACACATACAGTACATACTGCCAGTAGTAGATCACACACTAGCAGAATAGATCACACACATACAGTACATACTGCCAGTAGTAGATCACACACTAGCAGAATAGATCACACACATACAGTACATACTGCCAGTAGTAGATCACACACTAGCAGAATAGATCACACACATACAGTACATACTGCCAGTAGTAGATCACACACTAGCAGAATAGATCACACACATACAGTACATACTGCCAGTAGTAGATCACACACTAGCAGAATAGATCACACACATACAGTACATACTGCCAGTAGTAGATCACACACTAGCAGAACAGATCACACACACACATACAGTACATACTGCCAGTAGTAGATCACACACTAGCAGAATAGATCACACACATACAGTACATACTGCCAGTAGTAGATCACACACTAGCAGAATAGATCACACACATACAGTACATACTGCCAGTAGTAGATCACACACACTAGCAGAATAGATCACACATATACAGTACATACTGCCAGTAGTAGATCACACACTAGCAGAATAGATCACACACATACAGTACATACTGCCAGTAGTAGATCACACACTAGCAGAATAGATCACACACATACAGTACATACTGCCAGTAGATCACCACACCTGTGCAGAACAGATCACACACATACAGCACATACCGGCCAGTAGCAGACTCATTACCACCAGCAAGTAGAATAGAGATCACACACACATACAGTACATACTGCCAGTAGTACATCACGCACTAGCAGAATAGATCACACATACAGTACATACTGCCAGTAGTACATCACACACTAGCAGAATAGATCACACACATACAGTACATACTGCCAGTAGTAGATCACACACTAGCAGAATAGATCACACACATACAGTACATACTGCCAGTAGTAGATCACACACTAGCAGAATAGATCACACACATACAGTACATACTGCCAGTAGTACATCACGCACTAGCAGAATAGATCAAACATACAGTACATACTGCCAGTAGTAGATCACACACTAGCAGAACAGATCACACACATACAGTACATACTGCCAGTAGTAGATCACACAGTAGCAGAATAGATCACACACACATACAGTACATACTGCCAGTAGTAGATCACACACTAGCAGAATAGATCACACACATACAGTACATACTGCCAGTAGTAGATCACACACTAGCAGAACAGATCACACACATACAGTACATACTGCCAGTAGTAGATCACACACTAGCAGAACAGATCACACACATACAGTACATACTGCCAGTAGTAGATCACACACTAGCAGAATAGATCACACACATACAGTACATACTGCCAGTAGTAGATCACACACTAGCAGAATAGATCACACACATACAGTACATACTGCCAGTAGTAGATCACACACTAGCAGAACAGATCACACACATACAGTACATACTGCCAGTAGTAGATCACACACTAGCAGAATAGATCACACATATACAGTACATACTGCCAGTAGTAGATCACACACTAGCAGAACAGATCACACACATACAGTACATACTGCCAGTAGTAGATCACACACTAGCAGAACAGATCACACACACACACATACAGTACATACTGCCAGTAGTAGATCACACACTAGCAGAATAGATCACACACATACAGTACATACTGCCAGTAGTAGATCACACACTAGCAGAACAGATCACACACATACAGTACATACTGCCAGTAGTAGATCACACACTAGCAGAACAGATCACACACATACAGTACATACTGCCAGTAGTAGATCACACACTAGCAGAATAGATCACACACATACAGTACATACTGCCAGTAGTAGATCACACCAGCAGAATGGTGATCACTAATATACAGTACATACCGCCAGTAGTAGATCACACACCAAAGCAGAAATAATTCACGTTGAAAGCAAGGATACCGCCAGTAGTAGACCCACACACCAGCAGAATAGATCACACACATACAGTACATACTGCCAGTAGTAGATCACACACTAGCAGAATAGATCACACACATACAGTACATACTGCCAGTAGTAGATCACACACTAGCAGAACAGATCACACACATACAGTACATACTGCCAGTAGTAGATCACACACTAGCAGAATAGATCACACACACATACAGTACATACTGCCAGTAGTAGATCACACACTAGCAGAATAGATCACACACATACAGTACATACTGCCAGTAGTAGATCACACACTAGCAGAATAGATCACACACATACAGTACATACTGCCAGTAGTAGATCACACACTAGCAGAATAGATCACACACATACAGTACATACTGCCAGTAGTAGATCACACACTAGCAGAATAGATCACACATACATACAGTACATACTGCCAGTAGTAGATCACACACTAGCAGAATAGATCACACACATACAGTACATACTGCCAGTAGTAGATCACACACTAGCAGAATAGATCACACACATACAGTACATACTGCCAGTAGTAGATCACACACTAGCAGAATAGATCACACACATACAGTACATACTGCCAGTAGTAGATCACACACTAGCAGAATAGATCACACACATACAGTACATACTGCCAGTAGTAGATCACACACTAGCAGAACAGATCACACACATACAGTACATACTGCCAGTAGTAGATCACACACTAGCAGAATAGATCACACACTTATAGATGAGATCACACAAAGTGAATCAAACAGAGTAGATCACAAATTTATAGAGTAGACTTACCAGGGGAACAGTTATACATTTTAATTCACTCACACAGTAAAGTCAGTAATTTATTATCATTAACACAATTAAAGCTTCTACAAACATTCAATGAAGCATTAATATGTAACCAATGAGTGAGCCTCACCTTGAGGGCTTCAATCGCTATGCGTGATCCCAGCGCGTTACCTCCGTAGGTTGAGCCGTGTTCACCGGGCAAGATCGTCAACATCACGTCATCATCTGCCAGCACTGCCGACACCTGCCACACCACTCCAGGTGATTACACCACTCCAGCACACCACTCCAAAAGACACCACTGCAACACACTACTCCAACACACTGACCCCACTCCAGATGATTACACCACACCAACACACTGACACCACTCCAACCACTTCAACACACACCACTCCAACACTCAAACCACATCAACACACTGACACCACTTCAACACACTGACACCACTCCAACACACTGACACCACTCCAACCACTTCAACACACACCACTCCAACACTCAAACCACATCAACACACTGACACCACTTCAACACACTGACACTACTCCAACACAATGACACCACTCCAACACACTCACTTCACTGCAATACAATACACCCACACCACTCACTCCAAACCACTCACACCACCCCATTGCAACACACTGGCACCACATCAACACACTGACACCACTGCAATACACTCACAACACTTACTCCAACACACCACCAACACCACTGTAATGCACCCACACCACTCACTCCAAACAACTCACACCACACCATTGCAACACACCACTGCAACACACTGACACCATTCCCAACACACTCATTACACTGTAATACACCCACACCACTCACCACACCATTGCAACACACTCACACCACTTGAACATATTGACACCACTGCAACATACCCACACCACTCACTCCAACACACACTGACACCACTCCAACACACTACTCCAACACACACACATCACTCCAACACACTCACACCACCTCACCCACACCACTCCAACACACTGACACCACTGCAATACACCCACACCACTGCAACACACTCACACCCCAAATGTTACACCAACATACTCCAAATGTTACGCCACCATACCTCTAAATGTTACACCAACATACCCCAAATGTTACGCCACCATACCTTTAAATGTTACACCAACATACCCCAAATGTTACGCCACCATACCCCAAATTTTACGCCACCATTCCAGTCTATGTAAATTCAAATAAGTGATCAAATCCAAAGTTTAATCAGAAAGTTGTTTGTGCCCTAATTGCCTTGATCCTGGTGTTAATGTTGGCTGGACTCACCGGATAAAGTCCACCGGACAGCGCCTTACCCAGCAACACCATGTCTGGCCTGACTCCCTCATGGTCAACACACAGCCGTCTACAACAGACACACCAGTAGCAACATTGACAGAGACACATTGATAGAGACACAATGATAGAGACACATTGACAGAAACACACTGATAGAGACACACTGATAGAGACACATTGACAGAGACACACTGACAGAGACACATTGATAGAGACATATTGACAGAGACACATTGACAGCTCTAGACACATTGACAGAGACATACTGATGGAGACATACCGATAGAGACACATTGACAGAGACACACTGACAGAGACACATTGACAGAGACACACTGATAGCTGTAGACACATTGACAGAGACACACTGATAGCTGTAGACACACTGACAAAGACATATTGATAGAGACACATTGACAGAGACACATTGATAGAGACATAATGATAGCTGTAAACACACTGACAAAGACACATTGACAGAGACACAATGATAGCTGTAGACACATTGACAAAGACATATTGATGGAGACACATTGACAGAGACACACTGATAGCTGTAGACACACTGACAGAGACACATTGCTAGAGACACACGCATTAACCTATTTGTGTTGTGTTGCCATAGTAGCAATGACCTACATATGTTGTTACTATGGTAGCAGTGACCTACTCGTGCTATGTTGCCATGATAACAGTGACCTGCTGGTGTTGTGTTGCCATGGTAACAGTGACCTACTTGTGCTGTATTCCCATGGTAGCAGTGACCTATTTATGTTGTGTTGCCATGTTAGCAGTGACCTACTTTCCCGTCCTGCCCAGTCCTGTCTGTACTTCATCGGCAATAAAGAGGACGTTGTTCTTAGTGCAGATGTCGCGGACCCCACGCATGTAGCCTTTGTCAGGGACAACGACCCCCGCCTCACCCTGCACTGGCTCCACCATGAAGGAACAAACAGTCGGGTCCTGAGTCGCTTTCTGTCAATCACAACCACAACATACAACTAGAATCTATTCATCCACAACATACAACTAGAATCTATTCAACCACAGCATACAGCTAGAATCTATTCAACCACAACATACAGCTAGAATCTATTCAACCACAACATACAACTAGAATCTATTCAACCACAACATACAACTAGAATATATTCAACCACAACATACAGCTAGAATCTATTCAACCACAACATACAGCTAGAATCTATTCAACCACAACATACAGCTAGAATCTATTCAACCACAACATACAGCTAGAATCTATTCAACCACAACATACAGCTAGAATCTATTCAACCACAACATACAGCTAGAATCTATTCAACCACAACATACAACTAGAATCTATTCAACCACAACATACAGCTAGAATCTATTCAACCACAACATACAGCTAGAATCTATTCAACCACAACATACACTAGAATCTATTCAACCACAACATACAACTAGAATCTATTCAACCACAACATACAGCTAGAATCTATTCAACCACAACATACAACTAGAATCTATTCAACCACAACATACAACTAGAATCTATTCAACCACAACATACAGCTAGAATCTATTCAACCACAACATACAACTAGAATCTATTCAACCACAACATACAGCTAGAATATATTCAACCACAACATACAGCTAGAATCTATTCAACCACAACGTACAGCTAGAATCTATTCAACCACAACATACAGCTAGAATCTATTCAACCACAACATACAACTAGAATCTATTCAACCACAACATACAACTAGAATCTATTCAACCACAACATACAACTAGAATCTATTCAACCACAACATACAACTAGAATCTATTCAACCACAACATACAACTAGAATCTATTCAACCACAACATACAACTAGAATCTATTCAACCACAACATACAACTAGAATCTATTCAACCACAACATACAGCTAGAATCTATTCAACCACAACATACAACTAGAATCTATTCAACCACAACATACAACTAGAATCTATTCAACCACAACATACAGCTAGAATCTATTCAACCACAACATACAACTAGAATCTATTCAACCACAACATACAGCTAGAATCTATTCAACCACAACATACAGCTAGAATCTATTCAACCACAACATACACTAGAATCTATTCAACCACAACATACAACTAGAATCTATTCAACCACAACATACAACTAGAATCTATTCAACCACAACATACAACTAGAATCTATTCCAACCACAACATACAGCTTAGAATCTATTCAACCACAACATACAACTAGAATCTATTCAACCACAACATACAACTAGAATCTATTCAACCACAACATACAACTAGAATCTATTCAACCACAACATACAACTAGAATCTATTCAACCACAACATACAACTAGAATCTATTCAATCAAAACATACAACTAGAATCTATTCAACCACAACATACAGCTAGAATCTATTCAACCACAACATACAACTAGAATCTATTCAACCACAACATACAGCTAGAATATATTCAACCACAACATACAGCTAGAATCTATTCAACCACAACGTACAGCTAGAATCTATTCAACCACAACATACAGCTAGAATCTATTCAACCACAACATACAACTAGAATCTATTCAACCACAACATACAACTAGAATCTATTCAACCACAACATACAACTAGAATCTATTCAACCACAACATACAGCTAGAATCTATTCAACCACAACATACAGCTAGAATCTATTCAACCACAACATACAGCTAGAATCTATTCAACCACAACATACAACTAGAATCTATTCAACCACAACATACAACTAGAATCTATTCAACCACAACATACAACTAGAATCTATTCAACCACAACATACAACTAGAATCTATTCAACCACAACATACAACTAGAATCTATTCAACCACAACATACAACTAGAATCTATTCAATCAAAACATTCATTAACTTACATTATATCTAAATATTTTAGCTTTTATATATTTTACACCTAAAACACTCTAAATATTCAACCCTGACAGGACGTAATAAGTGAAAAAATTAAATTGTGACTAATAGAATTGTGACTAAAAGCATTTTGTATGAAATAAGTTGTTTCAATGCAAGAAAACTAAAAATATCTGCTGTGAGACGTAACACGGCATATTGGTAAACAAGTAACCAAGAAGGCAGCGTTATGGTCATTGAAAGGTACATTGACTTACATCAAGGTCATCGAATGGTATGATGGCTTACATCAAGGGTCTACAGGTTATCGAAGGGTATATGATTACTTACATCAAGGGCATCGAGGTCATTAAAGGATACGATTTAATTTAAATCATCATATCCTGAAGGGTATGACTTAAGTCAGTCATTGAGGGGTACAATGATGTACATCAAGAGTGTCAAGGTCATCAAAGGTTACGATGACATACTGTACATCAAGGTCATTCAAGGACATGACTTACATCAAGGTCACTGAAGTGTATGACTTACATCAAGGTCACTGAAGGGTATGACTCACATCAAGGTCATTGACGGTATGACTTACATCAACAGCATCGAGGGCATTGAAGGGTATGATGACTTACGTCAAGGTAATTGTTGGGTATTATGACTTACATCAAAGGCGACAAGGTCATCAAAGGGCATAGTGACATACATTAATGGTCTAGAGGTCACTGAAGGGCACGATGACTTACATCAAGGGCGTCGAGGTCATTGAAGGGTATGATTACGTAGCCAGGGACGTAGGGTGCATAGTCGTTGTAGGCGGTGGGGTCAGTGGAGGCGGACACAGCCGCGATGGTTCGCCCCCAGAAGTTGTTCTCACAGAAGACGTGCTTTGCTTGACCCTGGGGCACGCCTTTTACCTTGTACCCCCACTTACGAGCCAGCTTCAAGGATGTCTCTCCAGTCTCAACACCTGATGACATGTCACATGACTAGTCACATGATACACGTGGAAATTTGTAGGTGTCGAATTTTGCAGAAATCACTGTCATGCTATATTTCAGGGGCTGGCTTCATGCAACGGCTAAGAACGTTCTTAACGCTAAAATGATTGATAAGCAAAGGCAGGAGTTTAAGCAAACATGTGATACTAAGTAATTGCATAACTTTAAGAATTCTTTATGAATCTGGCCCCAGCTCACTACTTTATTTCTGTCATTTATATACAAGACGCTTAGTAAAATGGCAATTACTCCTAAAGTACTTGCAATATAGTGTCCAAACTTTAGATTTGTCCATGAAGATGACTGTGGAATGTCTGGTAAAAATGTCAAGTGAACATGAGAACAAAGCTTGTGGGGCTTGGCTGGTTGAGTTGATATTTAGCTCTAATCTTATGACCATACCTTTATCATGACAGATAAACCCAAATTGCATGGTTGCAACTTCAGTATAGCCTTTTGAAATGTCAGCCCCTATGATCCCCATTCCACTGGGGTCAACTGGGTGAAATAAAAAACTCAACATCTATGAACTAGCAATCAAAACCTCAGTTACATACATGTGAAACCAACAAAGATGTTAGAACAGACAATTAAACATGCATATTTTTATATAATAGATATTAAATATATATTTCATAAGGTAGATGGGAATAGTTGTTTTATAATGTATTACAGTGAACAAATTAAGAACACCTCAAATCACTGTTTTCATAAAAAAACACTAATTTTCTTTTTAAAATAATGTCTATCTCTATATATCTTCAGTAACAGAGTGCAAGCTTAATAGCATCAATCGAATGACCACATACTCATATTTATGAGCAGTACATTGTCACTGACTCACCACTCGCACATATTCATGGGCAGGATTTTATCACAGACTCACCAGTATTCATGGGCAGTACTTTATCACCAACTCACCCATATTCATGGGCAGTACTATGTCACTGATTCACCACTCACCCGTATTCATGGGCAGGACTTTGTCGTAGCCAAACAGTTTGGTGATGTACTCTTCGTACTCGCCAAGGACATCACTGTAGAAGGCGCGTGAGGTCAAGGTCAATCTCTCGGCCTGTTGCTGCAAGACCCGCACAAGACGCGGGTGACAGTGGCCTTGGTTGACCGCACTGTAGGCACTGAGGAAGTCAAAGTAGCGCTTTCCATCCACGTCCCACACAAATACACCTGAAACATGCACAACTCTAGCACTTACACACCTGAAACACAGGCAACTCTAGCACTTACACATACACGCCTGAAACACACCCAACCGTAGCACATAACAGACATGTCTGAAACACCCGCAACTCTAACATTTACAATAAGTTACACACTTGAAACACAGGCAACTATAGCACTAACACGCCTGAAACATAGGAACTCTAACACTTACACGCCTGAAACACAGGCAACTATAGCACTAACACGCCTGAAACATAGGAACTCTAACACTTACACATTTAAAACACGGGCAAACGGGCAACTCTAGCACTGACACATTTGAAATAATAATAATAATAATAATGTATTTATTTCAGACAATCATCATGTCCATATATACAAATACATCAATAAAAGTATGTAAATAAATATAAAAATACATCGATAAGAACAATATGTTTAAAAATTATATAAATCCCAGACCCACCGGTGCCGCAGTTTTGAAGTACAATATATGTCGCTAGTTTTAATGCTATAAATAATGGGATTCAAAGACATGTCAATCCTATTCATTAAGCTAAAAATAGCCTTTCTGATTACACATTTACCCGAGCTGACATTAGCTGTAGCAAACATGTGGCTAGTGCTACATCTCATGGGCAAATTGTTCAATATCCTGAAAGAGTTGTTATATGCAACAACGAATTGATGAAAATTAACTTTTCTAAAGTTCACCCATAACGCACACATATAGATATTACCAAAATACGCTGTAAATAGCTTATTTTTTTACAGCAGTTGAACAAAAGTGAAACTTTTGACGTAACATGTTACTCTTGGCATACAAAAGTCTCACTTTGGCTTGCATGTCAGACTCATCAGACAAGATATTAGAAATGACATGTCCAAGATATTTACAAGAGGTGGCAAAGTTTAACTTCTTTCCTCCTAATGTCATTTCTTTAGAAAGACTTTCTAGATTCAAAGTACGTGACCAGGGATTTACTCGCATTGTATTGCACATCGTGCTCACATCCATATGAGTAACACATGTCTAGTACCGGTAGTGTTTGTAGGCCTTTAGCAGAAGGTGCAAACAGAAGTAGATCATCGGCGTATATAAGGTGATTAACAACCATGTTACCAAGATTACAACCGATTTGTTTTTTGTGCAGTTTTATACTCAGATTATCCATATAAATGTTAAAAAGTAAAGGGGATAACTTCCTACCTTACTTAACACCATTGCCTACCGAGAAGTCCAAGTAGGTATTTCCTCATCGTATGCATACACATTGATTATTGAATTCATTGCCGAGTACTCTTAAGATATAGTTTGGTACATTTTGTTGTTCTAGTTTCGTTAAAAGTTTATTTCGGTTGACACGATCAAACGCCTTTGATGCATCTAAAAACGCGACGTGCATAGCTGAACCATGTTCAGTGTAGAACCTTAATAATTCCTTAAATGCAAACACGCATAACTACGTTCCATGTTTAGGCTTAAAGCCAAATTGATTAGGAGTGATTTCCAAGTACATTTCCATTCTGTTAAAAAGAAGTGTCTATTATCTTCGAAAATATATTCGATAGACATATTGGCCTATAATTCCCTTTGTCGTTTACTCGTCTATTCTTGTCTTTAATAATTGGTACAATAACAGACTGTGAAATTTATTTTGGTAAATAACCATGCACCAGAATCAAAGACACAAGGATAGACAAAAACACAGCGAGTTAAGAATCAGCGAACTTAATATGTTCTGCATTGATACCGTCCAGACTTATTTTTTGAGAGTCCATTAATAATATCCATCAGTTCAACTGCACCAACAGTCATTCCTTTATTGCCAGTGGAACAATCATAACAAACTTTATCACATCGACTATCCTCCACATCATTAAATAAATGTTCATAATGATGCTTCCACATTGACCCGATGTTTACGTCACCGTGCAGTATATTATCAATGTTTGTCGGAAGTTTTACTTTACTGTTCGTACAGTGCTTAATTTCTTTCCAGAATTTACGGTGGTCTTTTTGACACAACTGTTCTGCAATGTTATCAGCAATGATAGTTTCTTTCTCCCTTTTACATTTTCTGATCGCCTGCTTGAATTTCATTCTGGTTAATTTCATAACAGTAAAAATTTCACCTTGTCTAGGTTTACCAGTCTCTTTCCATATACAGTAAGCATCACGGGCTGCACAATGAAGCTATTCCACTCGCTCGTTCCAACCTGGTACAACATTATACTTATAAGCACCTTTGCGATTTGACCGAAGTGTGTAACCACACCTCTTCAATGTAATTACGATAGAATTGTAAAAGTCATCGAGATCATCATGATGATTACAGTTATGACAATTGGGATCATTGCATCTAACACTGCAAAATGTACAGCTGGGCAAAGAAACATAAACTTTCCTGATGGTTGTGCTAGTTAGCATACGGACTGCGAACACTTTCTGAACCTCTACCGCCACTAGCAGGATTTTAGGAAATATGCAAAGTGGTACTTTTATGCAACATAACACAGGAAGGGCATATGTGATGATGTGGGTGGAATGGAATGGTCAACATCACACGGGAAGGGCGCATGTGATGATGTGGGTGGAGTGGAATGGTCAACAAACTTGATGCAAAAGCCAGTCTACAAAGACCATAATTATATGAACATTACACCACCACACCAATGTAGTCCTGTCAGTTCACGTCAGTCTATTTATTCCTGCTATCAAATTCTGCACTTTGGAAGGTATTTTCAACCACAGAAGAGTTATGAATCAGCAACTCTTCTTGCAAGCTGTTTGTAAACAGCTAAAGTAATAGCAAGAACACAGAAGGTCCTATTCTTTAAGGCATAATCATTGAATCACTTGGAAGTAGCACCATATTCTATTTCTTCAATGAAGAGAAGAAGTTGTGAACTTGTCACAGCACAGTGTGTTGGCCTCATTCTGGCAGACGCCAAAGGATATCTGAAAGCCATCTATGATATACTGGAGGCTTGCGTATGTAACAAATATTATTCCAACTAATCTTCCTTCACCCCAAACCTCATAGTTTTACCCGTAACAAAGTGACACTCTTTGACTTAGTGATCTCCTTACCAATGTTGACCCAACGACTGACACTGATCACACCTACAGGATAAAGAGAAAACAGAAGAGAGGCCTTGTAAAAAATTTGAACATGTTAAATGAGACATTACAGTATGTTTGTTATGCAATCTGAAAAGGTTACGCTGACATTCAGTGTGGTATCGACTGATCTGCAGACCAAAAATAGGTCACCCGGCTGTACTAAATTTACTGTATCTCTGAACATTATTATTTGCCCATCCTAATATGTTAGTATGCTGTAGAATTAAAATTTAAAAAATCGGAGGACACATTTTTGGGGTATTGGAGTTCAAAGGTCATATTATGATTAATTATACTTTTTTATTTTTGTGAAAAGTATAATTTTGCAATGTAGATGTGCACCTATTTAATGGCTTTCCAATGATATCTTACTTTATTTTCTACCTTTATTAGAAGCAGAGTTATGGACGTTAATGTAAGGGATAGTATGTGAATCGGGTCAAAGTTCAGTGACCTATATCTTCAGTAATACTTGACCTAGATTTTTTTATAATCTGTGGTTTTTATGTTCTTATGTGAGCCAACAACTGTGCTAAATTTTAATAAAAATGGAGTCAGGTCGTACAAAAATGGCCTAAAAATGATTGCTTTGACACGGAATGACCCCATAGCCAATCATAGCACTGGTCAAGAATGGTGATGTATTGATCAAGGGAATGTTTCCATAAAAAACCTACACCACCATACGGCCTACCAGTTAAAATACCACAAGATGCATCTACAGGAGAAACACCATAACCCACATAACCTTCGTGACAGGTGTTTAGTATATGGCAATCTTGTTTAGTGAGCATAAGCTCTTGTAGGCACAGTATATCACATTCCATTAACACATCATTTAAGATGGGCATAAAACCTTTAAATCCATTACAATTAAAACATGTGATGTTAATTTCCATAACTTAGTTCTTGGTGTTAAAGAATTTCCTCAAGTATACACCAGATGGCCAGTTGTCCGGGTCATAAAACTTAAATGCGTCATTGCATATAACATCAACCTTGAATGAGGCATAACTCTCATGCTTAGTTTTTAGTTTCACACATTTGGCCTCGAGCTTATGCACAGACTTCACATACAAAGACATGTCATCGACAGTGACCGTAGGATCTAGTCATGAGATAAAGGCTGTTAGGAATCGTCCATCCTTTACTTTGAGCTGGTTACCGCCTTCGAACCGTTACTGTGCCTTTTCTTGCCAGACACCAGCTTAAAGTCATCATCAACGATAGTCTTCCTTGGTTGTTTCGTGACACCCGGCACACGGCTCCCGATAACGTTCGCAGTTGGTAGAGGTGTTATGTTAACCATCGCAGGGCTACGCTGACAAGTTGACGTAGCTCGAATGTTACTCACGGTTACGTCTGCCGACGTGTGGCTCGGTTCGGCTGTGGTGACTGCGCTGATCGGCAGCAGATTCATCCGAAGCGTCTGTCGATCATCTGTCGTGAGCTCAGGCTTACGCTGAGGCCATATCACCGGATCAGGTTCCCTCGATTTGACGGCTGTCATGTCACGCCGCAGATCCGCCATTTCTGCCCACATCGCATGAAACTCGGAAATAATGTGACCGAAGTCCATGTTGTTGACGTCGAGTGGTGGCAGGGTGGACAAATCTGTAACCGCAAACACTGGCAGTCCCCTAGGCGACTTGTGCAGCGCCATTAGTATATCTTCAATGTTGTTTTTCTCTTTATGATGCCCTTGTCGGCGCCGGCCCTGACGCAAAGCAAGATTCTTGACGACTTCGCATTCGTATAGGGTCTGTTTAGCTGCTTCAATCTCGCTGGAAGTGAAGTGGTCTACACACAACTTTACCAGCGTATCATGCACCATGATGTCCATCTTGTTGAAGAGATAGCAAAGTATACCACTGCATACGATGTGAGTTTGGCCATCTGTCTGAACTTCGGCAGCACACTGACCATGGACGGGGGATCTGCAGTTTGCAGTGTGATCGCTTGCATTGTTCGAAGGGGCAGCGCCGCCAGTCATAATGGTTGTCATGCTGACAGGCGCTTGAGCGTGACCAGTGCGTTCACAGTCAGAAGAACAAAGCCATGGCATGGCTGTGTTATGCAATATTACAGGTAGAACCCGGTCAATACTGGGCGATAAAATGTGGTGTGACCACAATCATATAAAATGTCCCATAAACTCACGTTAAGATTCGATTTTAAAAGTACAGTCCCACTCCGAGTACAGATTTCTTCCAATTGGCTTAGTTCTGTCAGTCTAATCACAGCATTTACTCTTTCCCGCAGGTTAATATCGAGAGTCAGGTGTAGACAAACCACAATGTAAACAGACCACGTGATATATATAGGAAACTGTCCACTTACCGTAAATTTTTGTGTATAATACAAATTTTTTCCTTCATTTTTTACTCAAAAGTCGGGGTGCATATTATAAATGGTGCTAAGGCAAAACAAAATTTCTCTGACAATTTATTAATGTTTGCAGACCAGGATAACGCTGCTGGAAACTAGTAATATTATCAAAGTTGGCGTGATGTCACAATCACGTAAACCACCGCAGCAACGCAAACGAAAGGCAAGAATTGCACTCCCGTAACCGCCTCTCTAGCCCTGAACTAGCAGCGAGAAATGACAAAGACGAGAGTCCGCATGTCTGACATCACGGATAACACCAATGAGCGGGAAGCATACGAGATTGGGAAGCACAGCCCTGGAAACACGTGTTGCTCCCTGAGCGCCAAGGCATTATGATTGGTGTTCCTGAATCACGTGAATGATGCCCGCGTCACGGGTCGAGTGTCAACAAGTGTGACTCCATGTTTAAAGTTGTGAATGCAAGTGTTGTAAATGTAAATAAAAACGAATGTAGAGCATGTATGCTTCGCAATTGAAAGTACCAGGTTTGCATGTTGCATTTCAGAATAGAACTTGGTGTTAACTTAAAAGTGAAATCAGAACGACACAATGTAAGTTCTAGCAAGCACTGATTTAATCAGTTGCGCAATTGTCATTCTACAACACAAGTTACGTAGCGAGTGACAAGCCCGCAGCAATGCCGTAACTTGCGTAGGTGACATGTTTATGATTCTGAGATGGATTCATGGGTTCAAACAAAATGTTAGAAGCGGAGAAATCGGGGATTGATGTCAAAAGTCGGGGTGCGTATTATACATGGTGGTATAGAAATTCTATCAAAATTTAGCAAGTCATGTCGCGTTTTATACATGGGGGCGTATTATACACGGAAATGTACGGTACATGCCTGAAACACACAACACTCCAGCACTTACATGCCTGAAACACAGGCAACTTTAACACTTACATGCCTGAAACACAGGCAACTTTAACACTTACATGCCTGAAACACAGGAAACTCACCTGAAAGTGAGAACCACTGGGGCATGCTTATGCCTGTTACACGACAACACTTCACTTACCCTCTGCCCTAGTAAGAGCTACTGGGACTGGGGCGTAGTTATGCGCCCCAAATTTGTCTTCTCGGTTGAATACTTTCTGTGATGCAGAGCTGTTCTGACGCAAGAAGACATGTGTCACACGACGCGTCACTTGACGCAATTGGTGAATAGAGTGTCGTGACAACATCTCTGCTGGCAACACAGACAAACAGTAGATAAGACATCTTGTTCTCACTTCTACAAAGGTGTGTAGATATTAGATAAGACATCAAGTTCTCCAATGGCGTGCAGTGTTTCCCCTGGGTAAAATGATGGGCTAGGTGGCATGGGTGGGCTACGCGAGCGCCACAACCGCGATGCGCTGCTAAGGGGGCATGCTCCTCCGGAGATTTTTTTAAAACTAGCATAAAAATGGTGCATTCTGTTTTAACCTTTTACTCTTAAATATAGAGGGAATATATTAAACAACAAGACACTACTTATAAATGTAGTAATCATGATTAATAAAAGTCAGTAATCATGATTGTTTCATCGTGTTGAGGTGTGGTTTCCACTTTACCACTCGTACTCAGTTCAGGTGTCGTTTCCACTTGACCACTGGTTCTTGGTTGTGGTGATGTTTTTCTTGCCCTAACCCTAGGCCTTGTTACCACGCTGATATATTCAGTAAAAAAAGTAAAAGGTAAGTTCTTATGTAGCACAGTATCCAGTCCTCAGGACTGCTCAAAGCACTTTACACTTTACTCCCTGGCCGACCTGTTCAGTCGAACACCATCTCGACTTCTCTGGGAAGCATCCAGTGGCATCATCTGAAGACTCTTTCATCACCTTTAAATGAAATTTAATCTAGTGTCTTTTTTTTTATAAAACAGTATCAGTTCTTTAATATATCTAATTTCTGTGCAAACATATAATTGTCATGCCAAAGTTATTGATAACCCGTTAGTATACACGGTTTTGGGCATTAGGTGGTTTATATTCGTAAGTACTTCACTCAAATTAACTTTCCCAAAAGTTTGTTTACACAACTTCGTCGGAATATGTATTATATATTTAGCACAAAGATATCTTACGAATCACATAGCTACGAAACGGCAATTTCGGCATATTTTGGGCGAGGCGGCATAAAAAATCGGCGAGGCAGCCCGCCTCACTTGTCATATACCAGGGGAAAAACTGGAGTGTACAGATTCCTAAAAGAATTATTAACCCAATTATGTATACCATTAGCTAGGCTTTTTAATAATTCTCCAGCTATGGGTGAGCTACCAAAGGAATGGAAACAGGGAAGGATCTCAGCAATATATCAAAAAGGAAGCCATAAAAAGGCAGGAAATTACATGCAAATGCATGGAACAAAGCATTAAAGACCACACTGTTAATCATATGACATTTTCAGTAAACAACAATACAGTTTTATTAAAGGTCATTCGACAGTACTACAACTGTTAAGGGTGACATGAACAGGTTGAGATAAATGCTGCAGTAAATAGAATATATATAAAATAAGATAATCATGTAGTCAAAAAAATATATATAATTTAGTTTTCATAAAATCACGCAAATAAGAATGCTTCCTCACACACCGTCTCTGAAATTTTGCCTTTGGGAGTTTCCGTGAGTGTGACGTCATGTGTCATAGAAGCTGGCGACTGATCGAAGTTGGCCATGTTATTCAGCGGTTGCCACACTGTTGCCTTCGATTAATGACAACCAGTCATTGTATATTGGATGATAGCTATGGAAATGCTTCGGCGAAGAGTTGTTTGTTTTTGATCGAATGCCAATGACAAGAAACTGACAAGAAATTAGTGGATTATAAACAGATAAATCGACTGAATTTGATAACCATCTCATCGCCATCGCAACTTGAAAGTTGGACTCGCATCTGGTACGCTTTTGTCAGTGTGATCATGTTGACAATAGTTGCTTCGTGAAGGATACAGCGGTTTGTGAATTCGAATAATACAAGTACCAGTGACATTACCCATCATCCTGACTATTGTCAAGAGAACCACCAAAAAGAGACAAAGTTGGACGTCCCCAAAACAACGAAGCGAGCTGCGAAGCCGAAGCAACTTACTTGGTCTTGGTTTTGAGAAATCCAAGAAGAGTGACAAAACGTAGGCATGGCTGCGATTTATTTGCTACACCTCATTTGTATTTATCAGTTTTACTTCATATAGATATGTTCTGCATTGTTAACCGTGTACAAAATTACTGAATATTTCAATACCAGGAATGAACTCTCAGTTTTTGGAGCGCACATCTGCGAATGGAAAGGGACCGTTCGTTAACTGAAGCTGAGCACTTCGCTTCAAAGAATGTATGTTCAATTCCTCGGCTCGACTGTTGTTAATTACTGGCTTGGCAGTTCGCGAACATTTTTTTCTAGTGTGTATACAATATAACAAATATGTTGTTGGATATTAAAATTTTCTATAACCTGGGCTGTTACTTCTTGTTTGTTTGATATTTGGAGTGTGGGTATATTATAAATAGAACTTTGAGTGTCATAACATTGCATCCAATGCCAATGCTTAATTCCGTGGTACCTTTGTATTGTGTCATTTTTTCTTCCGTCTGACTCCTTCGGTAAATGTCTATGTTGAACTGGCAGCTACCATTCTTAATAAACCTGGTTGGCATGTCATCATTCAGTGTAAAAGTGTTATGGGAATATGTATTTTGACTATATTCACTACATCTTCGTAATTACATAAATAACAAGGTGCAAGTGAACTGTACACTGAATAGTTATTTTCTGCGCTGCAATTAAACAATCAAATAATATTAAGTTAAATTTATTTTAATTATGTATTCTTAACTGCAACATAGTATGGTAAGGGGATACTTATTTCAGTCCAACAATGATTATTATGTAGTATACCTCTGTGTGCTCAGATGTTACTAATACCAACAAATAGATAAGGTTATCTGTTTTTATTATACTGATGTATAGATGGTTTGTATTTCAGTATTGCTATTGCTGACCAATCAAGGGATGAGGAAATCTTCATCTTCAACTCTAACATGTCAACCCTTTCACATTCCCCATTGTGCACAGAACACTGTGCATCAGATAGTGCTGAATAGGAATTAGGACACCTTGCTGTGAGAGAGCAGTCAAGCATGCATGATTATGTATCAACAAGAAAATGAATTGGAAAATGACAACATGCCTAATAATATTGCATGCTTCATTGGACTGCAATATTGCAAAATACCTTGTATATATTGTACTGTAAAAAAGTTGTTGTGTTTACACAATTCTATGAATAATATTGTAGTAAAGTAAGTCAACAAGCATTTAAAATTACCTCTAATTCTGTTCAATCATACATTATTCATTACATGATGTATATACTGGTATGCAAAATCGTGGTGTGGGTCTTTTGAGAACTGTTCTTGAACAATTGTAACTGCACTAACATCATGTATATTTTGGATTTTTTACGTAAACCATCAAATTAAAATGTGACTTGTAAACAAGTTAACAACCCAGCACATTTACGAACCTGTTTTGATAGATATAGCTATTGATGAACAAACTGGTGTGACTAATTACACTTGGATATTTCACAAGTGTATTACGGTTTATGAACATACACAAATAAAAGTCGGACAAAAGCAATGCCTGCTCCCGAAGCTGTCAGTGGTGAAATGTCAATTAGAGCGCGTCGGTCCCGCTTGTCAAAATACACGTTGCACTGCGGCTATTGTGATGAATATAGGTTCCTGTTATCAAACATGAGGTCACTTTATCATCTCTGGATGACATCATCGCAGCAGCCCAACCAAATTATTTAGTGTTTTAAAAAATAGAGCCGCCTTGTCGTTGGAAGTAACTGAAATCTCTGAATCACTCAATGACATTGACTGCGACAGTGAAATCACTGAATGGCTGGCTTGCACAATTCTGTCAGTTGCGCGCATCATATTAATACTATTACACCATGATACAGTTATACGAATAGACGTTGTATTTGACATTGAAAATAATCCGTGTGATTCTGTATAATGTCATGAATGTATTGTCCGTTTCCAATAAAACTTGATGTTCGGTCCGTGAATCTGAAATTGTCGTTTGTCACCGTCGATGCATCGAGTCTCAAAATGTTCCTTTTTACCTCGTCGTCATCATCGTACATGTCATAAACTTTCCTGAGTGACGTCTATTGCCAATGGTTCATTGCTGTAGGCGGCAACAGTCCTACAAGTCCTCACATTTGCGACACAACTCTCCAAATCACAAGAATCTTACGCTGTGTCTTCCATGTTTCCAGTGGTGCGACAGATTTGGGCTATGGCACATACAATGTCACAGTACTTTACCGAGCGGCAATCAGGCACACTATTTCATTCGGGATTTCATTCAGAAATCAGTCAGATAGGCTGATTTTTACACATTAAACTGCGTGTTTATATTAACTAAGGAACCTGTCAGGTATTACACCTGTCTAAATAGCATCATGTTAGTAGGTTATTTACGTGGTTAAAATATAAAATTTATGTTCATGTCACCGTTAAATGTTATGGAATCATGGACCAAAGCATTAGATAGAGGAGACTTTATAGACACAGTGTATTTATATTTCATGAAGACTTTTGATACCGTCCCCCACAGAAGATTGATAGGCAAACTAGAATCAGATGGTATAAAAGGCTCAAAATTAAGACTGATTGAAGCATTCTTGTCTGATCGTATACAACAGGTCAGCATAAACGGAACAAACTCTGAGTGGACGAGTGTAACCAGAGGCATCCCCCCAGGGGAGTGTCCTAGGACCAATCCTATTCATTCTGTATATAAACGATCTTCCAAGCAATATATCTTCAGACTTACATATGTTTGCAGATGACACAAACATTTTTAGAACAGTTAATAGCACAGATGACCATAACACACTACAAGAAGATTTAGATAAACTTACATCATGGTGTGACCAATGGTTATTAAAATGTCATCCAAACAAATGTAAACTGATGCACATAGGAAAAAAAGATGAACATATGTATACTTACAATTTAAAAATCAATAATATGGTCCATGAATCAGATCTTATAGAAGAAGAAAAAGATATTGGGGTTATTATTGACTCAAAGCTAGAATTTGACAAGCATATCAACCAAAAGATTAATAAAGCAAACAGTATCATGTCAATTATTAGAAGGTCGTTTACAACCTTAAATGAAAGTAGTTTTATACAACTATATAGTATATAAAGCTTCAGTAATGAGTCATTTAGATTATGGAGTAAGCATATGGTCCTCTTATAAACAAAAATATAAGGATGCAATAGAAAATGTGCAGAGACATGCAACTAAGCAACTCTCAGGAATGACGGATATCCCTTACCAAGAAAGACTTAAGAGGTTGAAACTCCCTACATTAGCATATAGAAGAACACTCGGAGATATGATGGAAGTATATAAACTGTTAAAAGGCAAGTATGATATTAATGTACCTTCTAACATTGTCATGTTATGCAAAGTTTGTGAAATAAAGGAAGGAACAAGGGGTCGTAGTTTGAAATTATTCCAAGAACGTTCACATATAAATACAAGAAAGGAGAGTTTTTTAATCTGAGTTACAAAATTGTGGAACAATTTACCAGAACAGGTAGTAGTATCAACTCATTTAAAAACCGCCTAGATAACCACTGGAGAACGGAAGAATTCCTTTACGACTACAAAGCCGTAGAAAGAAACAGACGTAGATCTGACCACCAAGGCCACCGCCTACGGTTAGGAACAACCTAAGTAAACCTAAGTAAGTAATAGTCAATGCCACATAACTTGGTGGATTATATTACAGTCTAATTAAACCACATTGTTCTAATGCTGCTTGATGCTTGGAGGACAGTTGATTATTGACTCAAGTACAAATACATCAGTATGTTTTTCACACCTGCTCAATTCTGTGCACCATCTTATTGGAAAAGGGTAGTTGGCAACTTGGCAGAACTGGCTTCAAAGCAGTGAAAGCCCAGTTTAATCCCTTTAGTCAATGCAGCAGTCACACTGTACCAGTGTCTCTTGCTGTGTAAACGCTCATAAAAGTCTGGGATAAAACTTCTTGAGTTGATAAGGGGGAGCAATCATAAAATCTGGAGAAACTAGTGGAATCTACAACCTAATCAAATGCAACTGTTATGTAGTTGAAATTTTATTGAAATGTCCAATAGTAATAGGTCAATTACTATTACATTGCTTCCTATTACTATTATATTGAGTTTTTGCTCAACTTATTACTATTACTTCAATTATTTGTAATCGTTATTATTACTATTACCCCAGGCCTGGTTACAAACAAGACATAAAACTTGTTAATCTGTTCGGTGAATCTGTCTGACATACAATTTCAATGTGAGCTGGTGACAATAAATTACCACAGCTCGCACAAAAGAGACAAAAACCATGATAATGTGTCAGCCGGCATTTAGCATGTTCTGATATTTCAGAGACTGTATCACGTTACACAGGTAACATGATGCAGTCTCTGAAATATGAGAACACGAAGGACACTAAAAAAGCATGGCGAAGAGTGAGTCATGTTAATTACAAACATGTTTATTTTTTGGGAGACTAACAATGTCATAAGGAAAACATTAAAAAAAAATGAAAAGTTGAAGTCCTTCTAAGATGAGCCACATGTCCGTATGATGACACAAAACACTCCAAGTTCACACCGTATAGATTAACCCACAGGATATAATTGAATACATCGTACAGTGCCATGGTCAAAAACATGTAACATTTGTTTTGTTTTCAAAACTTCTATCAAGTTTATATGTATATATATATAAATATTATGCACAAGTGTGAAGGTACACAACATATCACGACATATTTCCACAAGGTGTCTGAAACCATATCAGCATGACAGCATCTGTGCACTTTTACTTATTTCTTTAACTAGAAATGACACTGGTTAAATTCATGGTAACTATTTTATTCTCACAATTAGTGTGACTTTAAAAACCAACCATTATTTTAATAACAACTTACTAAGTGTTACCATTGGATCTGCCAGTGCTTGGAGTGCCATATATCTAGACTTAGGCCTCAATGTATATAAATAAAAAGGTCAAGTGTGAATGATGAAATCTCTCATGGTAGAGATGATGAAATGTGTTATGTTGTAAGCGATAGCCCCAACAGGCCTAGTATGGCTATTTCATACAGAGAAATTGACATAACAAATTAATGTGATTATTTCTGCTACAAAGTTTCTCTCCCATCAAGGCTCAGGCGTCGTATGGTACAAACTCAATACACGGCTAGTACTAGAACTAGTAGGACTTAATTCAATGCCACAGTGGCTGCAGCTGTAAATGTAATCAGGTGCCTACTCAATGAAACAAACAGGCCATCTTTGCAGCAACTGTACCAATGGCAGTGTACATCAGACAGTGATAACTGATATGCCGCTTGGAGACCGATTCACCAGCATTTTTAGTTCTTTATACCTGACCTACTCACCTAGCGCATTTACTGATTTATTTGTCACTGCCAGCTTTCCTACACAAATTTGACTGTCACAATTATTATAAGAAACATAAAATCGATGGCATTAAAAGGGTAAACGTATGGAGACCAGATCGAGCACTGCAGCTGTATCGCAAATACTCACCTGTTAAATTATGGCCTAAAATGGTCTTTGTAAAATGAATTGATACAAGCTATGCCCTGGCTGCTTCGCCTTCAGCAGAACCGGTCAGTTGTCCGGGTTCACGTGTTTGCCGCCCAGATGCTGAGCTCAGATGCGACAAGGTTGTCGATGCGCCGTTAAGATCACAGTCCGCGTGGTCGACAGCTGGATCGTACTACTGTCACAATGCACATTGTCAACACGGTTCCCAGCGGGACAGCACGTGGCAGAGGATGCAGTGACCCGATACCACTCAATCTATTTTTGCAAACAAACAACGACAACTTAATCCTTGGCTTGGCGGAGATGTTGGCCATCTAGCGGATAGTATAAATGACTGTGTTGGTTTCGTCGCTTACCGCTAGGTGAACTAGCATGGGTTACCTATGCACCGTCAGGTGGCGGCACTTTTGGTGCCCTTCACATTTACAGTGCTCAGCGAAATGAACCCTTTTTATTACCAAGGCGTGCAATAGACTGACATAAATAAATCTCTTAAACATTCCATATTCCAGTTAGTTACTTGACAACAATTTATAATAGTCCACACATACTAAAAGGAATTTTGTTTTGATCATAACTGGCTACCGACTGGAGGGCACGTTGTAACAGACCTGCAGTGGCTAATTTAGATAATTAATATTATTATTAGTTATCAGAGAAAGACTAGAACAGAAAATCCAGATTCACATCATATAAAAGCATTAAATAAAAGAATGCTGCACAAAGCAAGCATTTGGTCGTCGTCACTGTGGGCGTGTTTCTAAAGCAACAAAGTTTGAATGATTTGTTTATTTTCACGTCTGTAGGCGTAGTTCTTGGTGTCTACCGGAACAGAATGTAGTTGACAATTAAGAGTCATGACTGGAATTTGGAGCAGACATTGGCCTGACCTTAGATTCACTTCGTGACCATGTCCTGGTTTTAAGATCGAACCGGAAAGATGAAATTATGCAAATAAATGCAGACCCCTCACGTGAGTGAGCACCCTCATCCCCATAGTATGACGACATAAAAACACGCATGCGTAGAGCCACAATTCTACAAATTTCATACTATGCGTTTCGATCCCTTACGGTTTAAACACAATTCCCGGATTTGGCTTGAGGCCAAGCCAGTATGTTTAAAAGGGAACTATTTTTTGGAATTACGGGGAGGGCGGCAATGAACACAGACGAAGAGACACGTTGACGCTCTCCACGGGAAACTAGGAAAATGTTTCCCATAGTTTAGACTTATCAAAATTTCGGCAAATATAAACCACGGTGGTTTATATATTGCTTTATCCTTCGATCTTAAAAAACCACGGACACTTTAAATGTAAAATAGAGTTGAACTGTCGGCGAACATGGATGTGTAAACGTTGTACGGACATCGTGTCTGAAGTTTCTACTGATGAATAAAACATATATCTTCGTGACGAACCTGGAACGCTTGTTTGTTCAATTTCATTTACAAACGAATACACCCTTATCCGTGAGGGGACAATGCATCACCATAGCACGATAATGCACACGGCTTGGCGAGCGACATACCCGAGGTAAGGCTCTGGTCTTCTTAAGCCGTTTGCGTACCGCCCAACTGAAGGAAGGAAGGAAGGAAGAAAGGAAGAAAGGAAGAAAGGAAGAAGGAGGGGACAACAACTTTACAACTGGCGAGCGCGCCAGGATTAGTATGAAAAAAACGACGACGCAGTCTTACAACTGACGAGTCAACTCGAGACCGACAATGATCGTCGGCGTGTGCCACGCATTCCGACGGCGATGTTAAACACTACATCGACTTCATTCTAAGGTAGGTCTTTCTGGACCAGCTTCCCCATATCAGGCCAAACGATAACCGCTGCTATGCTGAACTAAGTAGGTGTATGTTGTGGTTAGGGAGGTTGGCAGGGAAGGACCGAACCATTACGTACATTGACGAACGGCACCGGAACGACCAACGAGAGAAAACGGAGAGTGGCCGAGATGCGAGGAAATCGACGGTGCGTGCCGCCAACGAGACAAGATCGCGGGGAGACAGTGGACAGTCGGCAGCGAAACAGCTGGACGGTCGCGTGAAATCGAAACCAAACAATGAAGATCCGCGAGAAGTCGGGGACAGTGTCAACACTGACGGCGACCGTGACGCGTGCCCGAAGGAGGCTAATCTAATCGACACTGAGCGACACTCAACAGTCCAGGGACCATGTCGAAACAGCACGTAGCCTACACGACGGGGATCAAGATGAGACACGTAGTTTCAACGAAAGGAGAAGTAGAAAGAAATTATCAAAAGGGTTTAAATTTTAAAAGTGACTTTCCAATAGCAACAGAACATCAGCGGAGGGTATTCGCTTAAATACAATTTAACTAGGTGTGGTAGGGAGTGTTACAACAATGAACGGATTGCATTACTGATTTACGTTATCTCAGAGAAATTGAGATTTAGCACAGGGTTTATATCAGTTTAAATTGACTAGACAATGTCAAAGTATTGACTAAAAATGTTAGGTGTAAACAGTGAGACATTTATTGGAATTTGTATTGGCCAGCTGTGACTAAAACAAATGTTAAGACTTACAACAATATTCGTTTGCTGCGGGCTGCCAGCGAAATAGAACAATCTAGGTGTCTTCTGAAGCTTTGAAAATGATCTAAGTTTACTGAAATTGTGGTAGATTACAAAGTAGCGGAATACGTGAATCAAACAGGAAGCAAGCTGTGAGCACGTATATCCAGGAATTTGGTTATGCCAAATTTTCCGCAGCTGCTTAAACGTGACAAATTCAGTTAACTTTTCCGGCGGCTGGTTGTTTTCATTGCTGAAGGATTTATAAAAACAAGAAATCGGTACAAGATTAATCCGAATTTTATTAAATAGAATAAAGATATTACGTTAAGCTGAGAAATGTTTAAATATTATATTTGGCCACTATTCGAACACGGAAATTTACTGAAGTCAGAATTATCGATTAATCTGATTGAAAGAGTTGAGCGCCAACCCAACGGTGGTTGTCGAGTTTTATTGTAGAAGAAAACAATATGATATTAGCGTGAGGACGAGCGGATGTCCAGGAAAGAGTTGATAGATGCAATGTGAAGTCAGAGTTACGAGGAGTCTCGAACTTTTCAGTGCATCCAATTTATTAAGTTACGTAAATGTTATCGCGTAAGCAACGCGACGTAAAAACGTAGGTCTATGTTTTGTGGTCAGATATTGACTAAACGTGATAACGGGTCATATATTGAAACGAGGATGTGGTTACCAATACGGGTAGGTCTATTTGTGACAATTAAATATGTGGGACGCCAATATTTAATTATCGGAGGTTTGCAAAAGCGGGACTTAAATGGAGACGTCTTTATGTCCGATCTAGGCAAACTGATCCGCGGGAATGGATTCTTGAGTAGAGTCTAATCCGAATCAATTGAATGAATTTAAACGACTAAAAGACAGAGCATTTAATTCAAATCACTATAGGTGATGTTTTAACGTTTATGTCTATAGACTTTTTCGGAAGGAAGGTCAGGTAATTATTCCGGTTTTACAAAACGTTAGGAATACGGCAATACACTGACTATATCCTTAAGATAGGTTTGTACAAAAACGCGAAGTCGAAAACAAATGCTACTGGACTACAAGAATCGTCTAAAGAGCTGTGCTGTTGAATAAAACAGGTTTTCCAACAAGCAAACAGGGAAATGCAGTTTCCATGCGGTAGTCTAAAGACACCGAAAGAGCTTCTGTTAATGGATAGGCATCCAACGAGGAAGATAAAGAAGGGAAAAGAGAGTAACACGGTTACTCAAACGGTTTTAGCAGAGGGTAACAAAGACCACATTGATGACAAATGTGATCAGAATGATTACACGGTCACAACTATAAAATTATGTGCATGTTTTATAATTTTGATTGTGCCTGTTATTTTAGCAAAGGTACTGACATATTATACCTCTTGAATATTATAGAGTGGTTATTATGTTAACACAGTGTCGTATTAAAACGACTAAGCATGTTTTATTACCTTGATTGACATTATTATGTACATGTATGCGAATATCGGCGTATATAAGACCGATAACACTTGAATGTCATTTAGACATATATGTTTTGCTTACGCTCATATTGAATACGTTCAATTTTATTGTTAGAGTTGGAAGACATATTTTACGAATTCTATTTAGCTAATCTCAAAGCGAGCTGCGGGAGGCCAGAGGTTAGTAAGATATAAGTATGCGGATGTTTTGCAAATTAGCCATATAACGATAGTATCCTGCAGGATCGTTTGTTAGTTTATTGTGAGTTTAAAAATTTATTTTAAACCAGAAGTTTGTATGGTATGTAACACACCTGCAGTGGCTAATTTAGTTAATTAATATTATTATTAGTTATCAGAGAAAGACTAGAACAGAAAATCCAGATTCGCATTATATAAAAGCATTACTTAAATAAAAGAATGCTGCACAAGGCAAGCATATGGTCGCCGTCACTGTGGGCGCGTTTCTAAAGCAACAAGGTTTGAACGATTTGTTTATTTTCGCGTCTGTAGGCGTAGTTCTTGGTGTCTACCGGAACTGAATGTAGTTGACAGATACGAGTCATGACTGGAATTTGGTGCAGACATTGGCCTGACCTTAGATTCATTTCGTGACCATGTCCTGGTTTTAAGATCGAACCGGAAAGATGAAATTATGCAAATAAATGCAGACCCCCTCACGTGAGTGAGCACCCTCATCCCCATAGCATGACAACATAAAACACGCATGCGTAGAGCCATAATTCTACAAATTTCATACTATGCGTTTCGATCCCTTACGGTTTAAAGACAATTCCCGGATTTGGCTTGAGGCCAAACCAGTATGTTTAAAAGGGAACTATTTTTGGAAGGGAGGGCGGCAATGAACACAGACGAAGAGACACGTTGACGCTCTCCACGGGAAACTAGGAAAATGTTTCCCACAGTTTAGACTTATCAAAATTTCGGCAAATATAAACCACGGTGGTTTATATATTGCTTTATCTTTCGATCTTCAAAAACCACGGACACTTTAAATGTAAAATAGAGTTGAACTGTCGGCGTACATGAATGTGTAAACGTTGTACGGACATCGTGTCTGAAGTTTTTACTGATGAATAAAACATATATATTCGTGACGAACCTGGAACGCTTGTTTGTTCAATTTCATTGACAAACAAATACACCCTTAGGACAATGTATCACCACAGCACGATGATGCACGCGGCTTGGCGAGCGACATACCCGAGGTAAGGCTCCGGCCTTCTTAAGCCATTTGCGTACCGCCCAACTGAAGGAAGGAAGGAAGGAAGGAAGGAAGACGGAGGGGACGACAATGTTTGCAACGTGTCCCCCAGACCTTTGAAATTATGCCGAGCTATGCCTGCGCTAGAGTGGCGTGCCCCTGGACTTTTGGAATGTGTTCCTGATTAGGAGGTGAATCTCGGAGTGAGTGCAATTGAAGGTTTTTGGTGAGCTTCCAAAATTGTGAAGGTCGCCAAAAACAGTTCAGCAGCACCCCCCTCCCCCCACCGTCTTCCGGTGTCATGATCCAACAGCGATGTCATGATCCAACAGCGGAGTCGTGCTGAACCCCTGGTTCAGCACACCTAATATCTAGTTGGTTCGGCTTAATAGTGTTCAATACAATTATTTCATTTAATTAACACCGATAGCATGGCAGTTTCACCAACAACCAAGGAATCATCGATCATGAACTTAACTGCAGAGTGGGGAAAGCGTCGGCAGCCTTCAACCTAAGCTAAAGACCATTTTGAACAACAAGAAATATACCTTGAAATCTAAACTCCGCTTTTATAACTCAAACGTTATACCAACCCTCCTTATACCAACCCTCCTATATGGATGTGAAACATGAACATGTGACGAGCATAGATGTCCGGATACGACCAGGAAACCTCTGGCATCATCTACTATCTGCAGAAGACGAATGAGCTGGCTCAGCCATATCACAAGGCTCCCACCTACTAGACCTGCCCAACAAGCGCTACGGTGGATAGAGAAAGAGGGGACGACCAAGAATGAACCGGCGCCAAACAATCGACCGCGACCTACAGCTGGTCAACAAAAGTTGGAGCGACGTCAGCACACTAGCCAGCGACATATCTGGATGGCGTACTTTGACTGCCTCTCTGTCTATAGACGCGGGAGCCGCTAAGTCTAAGTAAGTCATGGTCAAGAAATTATTTATAAAAACTTTTCTGTGAAGCAATTAAGTGAGAAATGTACTGCCCAAACTTCCATTCGGCTAAAGACAAAAAACAAATTTGCGAATATCTTGACCAACACAGGCATTCGATTTTCAGATCATTACCATAGAAAAGGAGTGTTAATTTCCTGATGCAACTTCTTTAGACATGTGCACTTGTTGTTTTTGACAACCTACAATGTCGGGAAACTTACTTCACAAAGGTTTGTTGTTGAATAAAGGTAACAACACATCAACGGTAACGATCACAGATGGTTGACAAAGTATTTTTGAACTGCACGTACCAAAACATGCTGCAGAGGAATTTCAAGTATTTCATAGTGCGGTCACTCCTGACGTCTCTCAATTCGCCTCGCTTCTTCAGAGGCAGTTAATTGGCTGGTGTTTTATAGACGAAACAACAGTATCAATTCCCCAGTTTAACAGCTCTGAGTTGGTCGAATCGTAGC
The DNA here is from genome assembly GCA_020002185.1 of Paraescarpia echinospica. Taxonomy (NCBI): domain Eukaryota; kingdom Metazoa; phylum Annelida; class Polychaeta; order Sabellida; family Siboglinidae; genus Paraescarpia; species Paraescarpia echinospica. The sequence goes on along the minus strand of CM034534.1, from coordinate 63,516,910 downwards.
TAGTAAAGATCTATGTACCTAACATTAGTGGGAGGTGGTCAGTTCGTTTTTAGGGTACAATCATGTTATACAGTATAACACATAATATTATATATATATATATATATATATATACAGTGTGTTGCAGTATAACATACCGACCGTCCTAACGTGTTTTAAGGAAAACAGGTAAAGGTAAGTTCTTATATAACGCACTATCCAGTCCTCAGGACAGTTCAAAGCGCTTTACACTTCACTCCCCGGCAGGCCTGCTCAATCGAACACCATCTCGACTTATCTGAGAAGTATTCAGCCACGCTGCAATTAATGCGCGACGAATTTGTTGTTGACATTTAAGTGCTTCGGGAGGAAACAGTTTGTTTACATGGCAGCATTGCGTGGTCTCGGGTCCGACTGCAAACGAGGTGTATATGTGCATCGCGTCATACGTTACACGTTTAGTCGACATCTCGGCAGCCCGATACCGCCCCGGAACAAGCTAATCAGATGTCGGGAATCGGGCCAAAAACGGTCGATCAATAATTTTAATGTGTAAAGAGTTCCCGATTCCAATTATCTGTATGTAAAAAAAAACGAATCGGGAATCGGAGGAAGGAGCGGGGTTCAGAGCCGTGCGTCGACGGGTCGGTCGGGTTGATGGCTTACCCCCTGTCGGGTTATCACAGACTGTGTGGGGTGTGGAGAGGGCAGAACCGACTAACTCTAGTTCCCTTCAAGTGCCGACGGTTCGTAGTTCGGTCTGGTGTATATATAGCATTCGTCTCTAGCATACCGTCCTAGAGACACATTCTATATTTTTGTTTATCATTGTTTGGAAATCTGGCACGAGATTTCGTCTACGTGCCTGAGCTCCTCATCACAGCCACTGACAGACGGGAAGTGAGAAACGTCGTAGCTACAGCCTCCCTTGTGTCCTCCCGCGACCAAGTCGGTCAAGGGACTGAGTAAGTAAGTTTGAAAATAAACATACATTTGGAATTATAAATGTGATTTAATTTGAGGGCCACTTGACTTAATGTAAATACAATTAATAGTGATCTCAGAAAAAATGTGTTTCTGAATGAAACATAGATACAATCCATGCATGTAATAGGGATACTTGTTTTTTCATCAACTTGAAAAGGATACTGTATTGGCCAAATCGTAAAATGTGACTTTATCCCTAAGAGAGGGTGTATATTTTTACCCGTTCAAATTGAACAGGGTGGAGGGAGAAGTTGGATAAATAATGAAGTCGTATAAAGAAAAAATGACAGTATTTACATAAGATGTCACCAGCGGGTAACGTTTTCTGTATCTAGGCAGAGCTTAGGCCAAACTTATATTTTACACGGTTGACTGCTTCAGTATAGATGTTTTCTCGAATGTACTACGGTCACGCGTGAAGTGGGTCACTGTCGCATACGCTAACAGTACGATACACCAATGTTAGATTGTGGCTCGCTAAACGAATACGTTTTGCCAACTCATCCAATAGGTATTTCTACATTGGCTACGACTTGAGATCAAGTAAAACCTGTGAAACCATACATCCGTATCAACGACGTTCACGATCAGAAGATTTGACCAGATTTAAAAGTCGATCCCCTTCCTGAACGGCATGTTGACACCTGTGTAACTGTGGTACTTCAAGAACCACCGCAGAGTGGCTATTCTGTTTTCACGGTTCCTATTATTGATCGACAGTACTGTATTCTAGCTTCAACCGCGCGACTTGTGTACTTTGTAGTTACTATGTAATAATATAATTACGGAATAAGCTAAATATAGGATTCAGTAAGCATGGGAATGGCATGCGGATTGGAAAATTGGAAAATAAACGGGGAATGAACATAGCGACAGCTTATGACAGACGGATTGATTTAAAAGAAAAAAACACCTGCTCTCCATGCACGAAGCCGTCGTATGACATTGCCATTGTCGAAAACGTTACTTCCGTATTGGATAAATGGCAAAGCACGATTGGTGTCTTTATCGACCTAAAAACAGCCGTTGACAGTATTGACCACTACGTACTGCTAAGTAAATTGCATTGCTTCGGAATAAGGGGTCTGGCTCTGGATTGGATAACAACTACTTAACCAATCATAGACGATATGTATGCTATAACAAGAGTAACTCAGAACAAAAGGAAATCAAGTGTGGAGTCCCGCAAGGTTCAATCCATGTCCGATTATTATTTATTCTGTACATAAATGACACGTGTGAAGTCTCAAAATTGCTTGATATTATTCTGTTTTCTGATAATACAAACATTTGTTTATTCCGCTATTACTAGATGATGTAACTTGTAAGCGCTGTTGTTAACAACCAACTAAAAAACTAGACCTGTGGTTCCGAGCGAACAAATTATCGCTCAATTTGAACAAAACACACTTTATAATGTTTAGCAATAAAAAACAACCTAGAACAGATGTGAATATAGTTTTTAATGGGACAAACATTGAGCAGGTATCATATACAAAATTCCTTGGAGTAATCATTGATGAAAACTTAACATGGAGAGAACACATAAAAATGGTTGAATCAAAGGTATCAAAAAGCATATCAGTTTTGTAAAAAAAACTAGGCATGTTCTTGATTGTCAAGCGTTACACACATTACATAATTCACTTGTTGAACCACATACGTCATATTGCTGTGAGATCTGGGGAAATACTTATCAATCTAGACTCAGAAAACTATCTCTGTTACAGAAAAAAAGCTATACGGATTATTTATAAGCTTAATTACCATGATCATACATCTGTATTTTCCATTTCCCAAACATGCTTAAAATTCATGATTTAGTTAAATACAAGACTACGATTATACTTTATAAAGGAAACAACCATTCTTTAAATGAACCAACCGTAGCTATGCACATATCCAGACAAAGATACCAAAGCAAACTGTTCTATGTTAAAAAGACAAACACCACCCTCCTATTGCTGTCAATCACTGTCAAGGGCATAAAAACGTGGAACTATTTACCAAAAAAATTGACTCAGCTTCCAAGTTTAACACAATTTAAAAAAAACCACTCACGTTGTCATTGCTTTCTACATATTTGTGAATTGTTAATTGAAGATGTTTAGTTAAACCCATATATTAATAACACAAGCACACAATGGTAACAAGTTTATATATGAATTGTGAATATTGTTTTGTAATTTATTTAGGGGGTGTAGGGTAGAACCTGGAGGGATAGTCCCTTTGGTGATGGGCAGCCGCTCCACTTCTGTGGAGGCTCTAACCGCTGGTTCCCACAGTCTATCTAGCTCATGTATGGCTCCTAAGAACTGCTAGTGTACGGCAGTGGCCACACCCCGGGCAATGGTCTCGGCTGACCAGCAAAACTACATGAATAAGGGGTCAGCCCACTGTTGGTTTTCCCATAGGCGACCATGTTAACGTTTTGTCTGATTATAAGAAAACGTGACCTATAAAATGTCTTAAACTTCTCACCTGCTGTTGTCATCATCTCATTGACATGCCAATAGATTTAAAAAAAAATTGCTTACTTCCAGCTCTCGTAAAATGCCTGTATGTGTGACACCCGTCAATATTTACAAATGCCGGCGAGAATTACTCCGCAAACAGGTCACACAGGCACATTGCTGCCAAATATCCTTCCGCTTATTCAAATCATCTAGAAATCCAACATTTTACAGTCAACACCTTCTATAATCACACATGAAAATCTCCCTACTCAAATGCACCTATGTCACACCATGCGGATTTTGTAAAAAATAATTTCTCAAAAATACACTGCATTTTTCTTCGTGTGCAATGGACAGGCAGTATAACTAGAACATGACCCCATCAGGCTTGTAGGCTAATGCCTATTGAGTCGAGGGACGTCTGCCCTCAGTACACAAAGACTGTCTCGGAGGAGTAGGCGGCCAGCCGATTGGCTACACCCCCGGCTGCAAATGCGAAAGAGCAACAGCCTTTCACCAGGCTGCGAGGTACCTACCAAGACGCATGTGGAAGGACCGGTGACCCGCTGTCCTGCGGTGCAAGACTTTTTAGTCAAGGAATAATGGAGTTAACCATACAAAAACCAGCGGAAAGCAATGGGCAACTACCGCTGTATTAGCCCAAGAAACCTTGATGGAGAATACAGACAGTAAGAGAGTTCCTAGTGGTGAGCCCCTAGGCTGGATAGGACGACACTTACTGGGGAAGAGCTTGGAGATGTTGAAAGTAACGCCAGAGCTGATGACGATAGTATGCCCGACTGTGCGGGAGGTAAAACCAGCAACAAAAAGCTAAAAGGGAAAGTCCGTGTGGCAACATGGAACATTAGAAAAACGAGTCATGGAACACTATAAATGGTAACATTGGAAGCAGAAAGATATGGGGTAGATATATTAGGGATTGCGGAACACAGGTTGGCCGGACAAGGACACTTTCGCCCGGATTTAGGAGGAAAGTGTGTATATTCAGGAGCAACTAAGCCAGGGTTGAGTGGTGTTGCGTTCTATCTGTCAAAGAAAACTGAAAATGCATTATTAGGATACAATCTGGTCAATGACAGAATTATTACCATACGAATACGAGCAAAACCCACGAATATAACACGTATTCAAATGTATGCACCAACGAGCACTGCAGACGACGATGTAATAGAAACGTTTTATGATACACTGCGACGAACAGTTGACGAGGTAAACATGAGAGACATGGTAGTATTGATGGGCGATTTCAATGCAAAAGTTGGCAGTTGTCAAAACGAAGAAGAAAATGGAAATATCGGGAAATATGGACTAGGCGAGAGAAATGGGAGAGGAGATAGACTTGTTGAGTTTATCATAGAGAATGAACTGATGATCACTAATACTTACTTCAAACAACTTCAAAAAAGACTGTACACTTGGACTACACCAGATGGCCGGAACAAAAATCAAACAGACTTTATACTGATACCAAAACGATGGAGGACGTCTGTGTTTAATGCAAAGACATTACCGGAAGCCGATTGTGGCTCTGACCATGAATTGCTAAGCGCCAAGATTGCGATAAAATTAAGAAAGATCAAGAGAGGGAAAGAGATAGTGAGGTATGACGTCAGTGATATCAAAGAAGGATACCGAGTAGAGGTTATGAACCGTTTCGGAGTATTACAGACAGTGGCTGACGAGAAGGAACCAGAGGAGTTGGCAGTAGAAATTAGGAACATCATTATGGAATCAGCTGACAAACACTTCTATAACAAGAGGAGGCAAAAACAACCATGGATAAGCAAAGACACACTGCAGATGATTGACGAACGGAAAGAGTTAAAGAAGAACAAAGAAATGGGTGAAAATTATCATGTGAAATACAGAGAGAAGTGCAAGATGATTAAACGAATGTGTAAGGAAGACAAGAAGAAATATCTAGAGAAGAAATGCGAAAAGATAGAACTATGTATGAGAAGGAACGATAGTCGCTGTATGTTCGAGGAAATCAAGTCTATGACACAGTCGTTCAAACCTAGACTTGGCGTTATTAAAGATGAAACGGGAATGACTCTGACAGAAAGCGATGACATACTTGAAAGATGGAAGCAATATTGTGAAAGCATGTTTAAGAAATAAGAAACAGAAGAGGTAGACATGGATGAAGGCAGAGAGAGGACAGAACCAGAAGATGAACTTGAGCCTTTGCGTTCAGAGGTGGAGTGGGCAATAAAAAGTATAAAAGACAGAAAATTACCTGGCACTGATAACATCACTGCAGAGCTAATAAGAGCAAGTGGAGAAGCAGGCGTGGATATCTATCACATATTATGCAAGAAAATATGGAAACGAGCCATCCTTATACCAATACCGAAAAAGGTGACATACAAGAATGCTCAAACCACAGGACTATATCCCTCATCAGCCATGCGAACAAAATTATGCTAAAAATCACAATGAAGAGAATCACAACAAAATTAGAATGTAAAGTCAACAGAACACAAGCTGGTTTCCGGACTGGAAGAGGAACAAGACATCACATTTTCAACCTGAAGATGTTAATGCAGATAATTCAACCATGACCTTAGGATATGTTGCAAAGATTATTCGAAAGCTTTTGATAATGTTAGTCATCAATAACTCTGGAAAACCTTGATACACATGGGATTTGACCAGAAAATTACATCACTTATCCAAAATTTATATGTTGAACAGCAGTCTGCAGTGAGATTAGAGTGAGGTACCACAGATCGGTTCCCAGTCGGCAAGGGAGTGAGACAGGGGTGCGTTTTGTCCCCCCACCTATTCAGTCTACACACAGATAATATCATGAGAGAAGTCGAGACTGCCACGAGAAGCAAGTTTTTTAATGGACTGAAAGTGAATGGACAGGAGATATATGAATTGAGATATGCCGATGACACAGCGTTAATATCCGATACAAAAGAAGGATTGGATAAACTGATAACTACTGTTGAAGAGCACAGATTGAAACTAAACGTAAAGAAGACTAAGATTATGGATGTGAAGGGATGTCGAGAACCATCAAAAGTCACATTAGATGGCGAGGAAATAGAACGAGTGGAAAGTTTTGAATATCTGGGGTCACTGATAGAAGCGGATGGAGATGGGACGAAAGAGACCAAGCAGAGGTTGGCAATGGCGAGTAAAAAGTTGACGGAGATGAAGAAGCTGTGGAAAGCAACAAACAAAGATATGAAACTACGAATTATCCGAGTCTGCACATTTCCAACGGCTACGTATGGATGCGAAACCTGGACTCTTAATAAGAACATTACTAAACATATAAATGCATTTGAAAACAAGTGTTATATAAAGATATTACGAGTTTCGTGGACTGAACGTAGAACTAACGAATCCATCGCAGATGAGTTTGGTGTTATACCCTGGACTTTATTGAACTTTGTAAAGAAACAGAAACTAAGTTATTTCGGTCATGTGAAACGGCATCAGTCTCTAGAGAGACTAATAATGGAAGGAAATGTGGAAGGCAGCAGAAGCAGAGGAAGACCTAGGAGACAATGGGGGAAGGACATAGAGGAATGGATGGGAGCAGACGTCTGGCGAGTGGGGAGACTGGCAAACGAAAGAGCTGTCTATAGACAATCCGTCAAGGCTGCAACGTCCGGAAATGGATAAGCAAACCCAAGGAGAATTTATTTATAATTCGTATTGTATTTATTTAGTTTGAGAAGGGCATAGCAACATATACGTCTATGACATCAGCTATGTCCTTTCAGCAGCAGCAGCAGCAGCAGCAGCAGCAGCAGCAGCGGCGGCGGCGGCGGCGGCTGCGGCAGCAGCAGCAGCTGTGCATGTATTATGTTGTTGTTGTTGTTGAATAAACTTTCATTCATGCATTCATTCATTCAGTATCACTCGTACTTTATTCATCTATCATAAATGCGAAAGGTAAACAGTAATCAATTCCAAAATGTGTTTTGCAAGTGTAGTTTCTCTTCTCCCACGTTTCCGCTCCTCTTTCTATTTTAGAAAAAGTACGTGCTTTCCTCCGAGTCCCTTGCGGGATTGGAAACACGCCATGTCCTGTCAGCATCTAGCCTCCTCGAACAACCGACGACAAATTAATCGAGGCAAAAACTTTATTACAGCGTCAGTCGTGGTGAGTCAGGGTGTCGTGTGTCAACAATATTCAGTTATTGACGTTGTGTGACGTGTGCATCAGTTTCGTGAGTCTCAATGTCTCGTGTAGCAATCATCAGCCCATGACACGAGGTGTTGTGTGTTATCAGTCATTGACACATGTTGTCATGTGTCACAATCATCACTTTTCGCGGCGACGTTCAATATTTTTGATGCTCACCAGAAATCTCGATTTGCACCCACCCCCCGCTGAGGCTCGCCAAAACCCCACCTTCAGGCTCTCCAAAAACCTTGATTTGCAAACCGCGAGGCTCACCAAAACACATTTTCAGACTCTCCAAAAACCTCGATTTGCACCATCCCTTGAGGCTCGCTCAGTTCCCATGCCCTCGTTTCCGGCGCCTATGCCGTATAAAGTTGCGTCTTCTCGGTATGTTCTAGAGTTTCGTCACCATTCACTCCGCTACGGCGTCCCATGATTGTGTAGGGGCGTTTTTTCGTTGACACAGTATTATCCTCCAGAGGGCGACATTCGTCGTTGCGCTGTCGCTCAGTCCACAAATCGGAATGTTAGGAATAGATTATCCAGGTGCCGTTAGGTGGCAGCACAACGGCTCCTCATCGGCCTAGAGTCCTAGACAAAGAACGACTTGCAGATGTTCTCTGGTAGGTGACATTAGTAACATTACCCCAAACCCGGGTAGAAATAACGATTGGCTCTCAGTCTAAAGCAAAACATCAAATAAAAGTAGACTAGCATCAGTTAATATGATGCTTTCGAAACTGTTCAAAATATCACATATTGAAACAAATCACACGAAAACATAAACCGAAATTAAAAGTGTTCATTGTTAGTGTTTCTACAATAACACCCGCTCAGTTATTAGGTGGCGTATCGAACACTTAATTTTTGGTTTTAATTCGTATCGGCTAGTAGTGGTCCCAAACAGAAACCACACGCTTAGTAAACGAAATATAAATACCTAGAAAGAAATAATTCAACTAAACGACGTGTACATAATTGATGTCAAGCTCAAAGGTCGAGTTGAGAACCAATATATATATATATATATATATATATATATATATGCATAGCCACCAAAATACATCGAAACGCAAGTGATCTGTGCACCTAGCGGATATAATTGAACACGTACAGCGATGACAATTATTTTGGTTTCGGGTTCAAATCCCTTCACAGTAATACATTTCGTTCGTGTTCTTTTACCGTATGGTACTTTTTATTTTGTACAATGCTATTTTTTATTTTCGCAATCGAAACCATACATAATATATAAACAATAATACTTATTTTGCAAATGTCTACAAGTAAATCCAAAACAGTGATGCCATCTGGTGGATAACATTCAAAATGCGTTTAATTTCCCAAACTGTTACCCAACGAAGTTAAGCAGCCGGGCGAGAGTCGGTTAAGCGATATTTTCAGGAATGAACTAAATGCAGTTGCCAGATGTCGCACCTGCCCATACGCAGTGTGTCGAGAGGGAAGATGCTGACACATCCAGTGCTGTACACTGCTCAAGTGGGTCGCAATCTAGATATTCCAGGTTCAAATCCTATTGCTACCATATCGAACCTTTAATAATAATAATAATAAGATAACTTCTATTGCAACTAAATCCTTGGAAACCAAGTTCAGAGGCGCATCAAAACAAAAGGATTGGTCAATCTCAAAATCCATAAATAGTTTTCCTGTTGTCAACAGATGGGTCAAGGCGCTAGGGAGCTACGGATAAGCAAGGTTGTAAAGATAAATGACGACGGAATTATGTAATATTTTCAACTGATCTAACACTAAGATGAAGCATATTCCAAAGAGTTGGTGCAGCAACAGAAAAAGCCCTAGTTTCTATGTTAGTGTTGACTCTATGAACAACAAATAGGTCAGAACTAGATGATCGAAGCTGGATAGGTTTTCTTACAGGAGTAAGCAATGCATGCAAATAAGATGGTTGCTTACTGGACAGTGCCTGGTATGTAACAGTCCAGATCTTAAATAGTATACGTTGCTCCAGTTGTATGAATGAGTAGACCCACCTGTGTATAGACAGTGGTGTGTATTTTTGTAGGAATAGTTTTCGCGCACTAATTGCAGCGTGGCTGAATGCTTTCAATAGAAGTATCGATGGTGTTCGATTGAAGAGCTCTGCTAGGGAATAAAGTGTTAGCGCTTTGGACAATCCCAAGCACTGGATACTGCGCTATACAAGTTTTCTTCTGCTATCTGGTAAATGCGGTTACAAACCTGTATCGTTTCGTCATAATGAAACACGTGTTAGAGAACATGTCAATCTTGCTATAATATGGTGTGCACAAAGTAACGATTTTGATTTATTAAAAACTGTACATTTTTATGTGTGTGTTATCATAGACATGCGCTGATATTTTCGTGAACCCATACCCAATGACAATGTGTTTTTAAAGGTCGCCACAGCAGATCTTGTCTGTCGTTTGTTGCCCCAAACAAACCAGATTCTGACTTTGTAACAGTGTATTCTATCACCAATGACACGTGCACAGGCGGCCAAATAGCCAGTAGAATAATCAGACGGCGCAACAGAACTCGTCGCGAAATTTGCGAAAATGGTCTTTCCCCTTTCATAATTTCCTTTATCCAGGAGTGAGGCAATGCGTGGTGTCAAAAGGTTCTGACATAATATTTACCCACGACGCGGAACTGAAACGATAATAGAGATAATGATGACGACCAGCAGAATGTGGTGTTTTGAAACAAATCGAGTGCTCTACCAATTTCTCAAACACAGAAAAATTTATGTTATGGAACTATCGCAACATTTTAGTTTACGATGTCCATTCTTGTACAATCACTCGCCACAGAAACGGCTTAAAAGAGTCATGGACAGTTACATTTATAATTCACAATCTCCGTACAAATGTTTATCATACGTAAGTTATGGTAGGAAGTACAATGCTTATATTGCACTGTTGTTAGCAGATCCGTGAATTTTCCGAGTTATGAATTAATCGTGAAACGCGTATGAATGTCATATCATCGCTCGGTACAGATCTTCACTACGCCGAGCCCATGCTAGCAGTATACTGAATTGTGATCGGGTTTACAAAGAACAAGGTGTTGGACGGAACTAAGATATGGAGAACGCATTGTCTTTTTCTTGGAATAATATAAAACTAGTAAAGGACAAACAGTTTCCTACAAGTTTAAAAACATCAACATACACGTCCCATGGTTACGCAGCTAATTACTAAGATCAAGCGAGAATTATGACAAATGTATTTGTAATTGCGTTACCGATCATTTGATGAAGTACGTAACAACGTGCCAAAAATGTGAATAATTATTATTATTTCAATTTCACACAGACACACGCAGTTAGTTGAGTGCATGCCCCATCTCTGGAAACAATTATCCGCTTGTCCCATGGGCGTTCGTACAAGTAATTACTGCCGACTGTAGACCAGGCACGCGCAAGCAAATGGACCGGATCGAGATAGAGCGAGTGAAATCGGCTACGGACAATTGCCATACCAATTGCCACTAGCAGATTTGTTCTTTCACCTCGGGGCATTTACCGCAAATTGTGTGTTTCTCATCTCCAATATTCAAACGGATCCATTAGACAGTGCGACTAAGGGAGATCAGATAGAAGTCTTTAATCTATTGAATGGATATGCATATATTGATAAAATAGCTAAGAAAGATAGCTGAACTTGACGATACGAAGCAACGTTAGTGGAGGAACAACGTGGATTAGATACAGGTGTATAAGAAAGCATTATTTTTCACATTGGACTGCACACGAATGGAACGTAATCGTGACCTACTGATTATCGCCTCTCGATAGCAGTTTCCTTGTCCATTTTCCATTTGAGATGCATGCTCTAGATGGCAATATTGTTAAAACTTTTCAAATGTCGCTAAAACTTAAATTGACGTGGATTTAAGATTCACTGTGCCATTTGGAAATGTTAGTTCGAAAGTAAACAACCGAAGTATTCTTTATGTTTTTTCGCAGTTACAAATACCAATGATACAGTCAGTGCACTGTGTGCGTTGTTCAAAGTGGCGTTTGAACATTAAAGCGATCTTATCTGTTTTGTTTGATAGCATGGACAAGTGGTCCGCTGATTCAGTTGTGCATCATCCCACTTAGGGTTTGGAGAGTAGGAACCAGCGAACGCCAAAGGTACACGACAACACAAAACTGTCACCGAAATAACTCTTATTTACAATCCGAATGTTTTTCTTTTGCAAACTGAACGTTTCGGATTCACAACATTCGCATTGCGAGCGATGCCTCTAGGTTATTAAACGCATTTTGGCGGACAGCATAACTTGTTCATGTTTATTCTACTATTTAGAATATTATATATAAAAGGTCGCTATAATAACATGCAATGTCAATTTGTTGAAGATCCTCCTCTGCAACCGTGTGAAATAGGACCATTGTGACATTAAATTAGTTGTCACGTTCTTATTTTCACGCACGTTAGATACGGCACAGCGCAGTTGTTTTAATCTCTTCATGTTGTGTTCAAGACTCTCTGATTAGAGTCAAACTTAAAAGAATAAAAACAAGTATTGAGTCTGGCTTAAAGTAAACCTCTCATACAAATTATAGAAAATAACTACTGTATCTAGATATTAAGGCGATACATATCTATATATCAGGGAATTTTAGCTATATTTGTTCAATGCCGAACAAACAAACAAAACGAGGGGAAAAGGTACATTATTATACAGCATCCAGTCTTCATAATAATTATAGTATTCAATCTAGTTCTTTTTGTCTCCAGTCCTTATCACCATGGCACTCAAACCACTGTATACGCCCCACCCACATGTGCACAAGCACACACACGCACACACGCTCACACGCTCACACGCACACACGCACACACGCACACACGCACACACGCACACACGCACACACGCACACGCACACACGCGCACACACGCTCACGCGTACACACGCACGTACGCACACTGGTACATACCCACACACGTACACGCGAACACTCGCGCGCACACGCACACGCACACGCACACTCGCACGCACACGCATACGCACATGCACAGAAATTCTACTAAGTGTCGAAAGGAGAAGACGAGAAACGTGAAATCTAGTCAGGCCTTCGTCCGTTGGGTGATGTCGAGTTCATAGCGCCAATTCACGCTGGCCTCCACACGTGCTTAGAGCAAACAGGCGTGACCTCAATAAATGTTTAATTTTCCACTAGTTGAATGTAATAACGTTCTCTTTGATTTTCGTTAGTGCTTTCCTCGAGTCAACTGGCGTCGTGCTTTGAAGGTGTCGTTAACGATTTCACGAACACGACTACACTGCGAGGCGCCTTTCTCTCCTTTACCACATCTCTCGCTTCAGATTAGTGTCAAATGGCACGGGACGTGACAGTTTTCAAGAGGTCGTCGTCTACAGCTGCGTTCACACTTACACTTTGAAACGGTTTTGTTAAACCATTTTAACAAATCCAGTCAGAAAACATACGTGTGAACGCGATTTAGCACTAAAACGTGTTAGCTAAAAAACAGTTTAACTAATCCGCTTCAGTAGGACGACCACGTGTTCTTGCTCCAAAAACGTCGAAGCTGAGAAGATATAGTTGAAGTTGCATTTTGAGAATGTATGTGTGTGGGGGGTGTGAGTATATGTGTGTGCGTGCATGCGTGTGTGCGTGCGTGCGTGCGTGCGTGCGTGCGTGCGTGTATGTGTGATATGCAGATGTATGGGGCATTTTGAAATATGTATATACACACACACACACACACAAACACACACACACACATACACACACACACACACACACACACACACACACACACACACACACACACACACACACACACATATATATAACCAAACTACCCCATACACCTACGTGTCACCTTCAATAACACCATATATAAAAGTATTTTCACATTGTATGTAATTTTAAGATAAAACGGTGCAAACGATGAACAATTCCCTCTGCCTTTAGATAAGTTTACTATTAGGCTTCGGCGACCAGTAACTTTGCAAGCGCACAGTTAATCGAATACCATATGAAATGCCAAATTTACATATACTTATGATATAGCAAGTGTGATAAAGTAAATAAATATATTTCGTATATTCAATGTTGTGTATATATATATATATACATACAGTTGACAATGGCAGTTGAACTCAGAATGCAACTTAAAGCATCGCGGTAGTACTCGAAATTCTCTTAGACGAGCTAATCATAATATTGCTCAAGGAAACTGATAGTTAGAAATGATAGACCTCTACGATTTGTTATCTAAAACTGTGTTCCCGTTCAGCACAACATATATGCTCAAACACTACGACTAAAGATAATGCATAAATTATACTTATGATAAAAAAAAACTATTACGTTTGCGCAAATACAAAACTGATACACAAATAGTACGCGTCATATAAAATTGTAATTGCGTATATTAAGACAATTACTACGTTCAGACGTGCACAAATCCACAAACAGTACTATTACGATAATACACGCATAATTACGCTTGCATAAATTAAATGCTTATACAGATATAGAATGCACTCATACAAAAGTGCACTTACACGCATGTAGGGGTTTATATTTACACGCACGAAAACAACACTCACGCACATACACTAACACATAAACACATTATCTCACACGCACCTACATGCATATGCATAAGCACTAGCACATACACGTGCACACGCACACGAGCATGCGCACGCGAGCGCTCGCGCACACACACAAAATTACAATATTCGAATACTATACAATGTTATTACTAATATCTATAAACTGTCAACCAAATTAAATAACCAATATTCTATACCACGCTGTGCTGTGTTGTACTATGCTATGCTATGCTACGCTTTGCTACGCTTTGCTACGCTTTGCTACGCTTTGCTACGCTTTGCTACGCTTTGCTACGCTATACTACGCTATGCTATGTTATGCTATACTATACTATACTATACTATACTATACTACACCGATGTGCATCATGTCAATTGTTTCCTATTCAATACATTATTTACTTACTTACTTTCTTACTTATTACTTAACGTGGTGACATGATGAGTTTTTTTTAACTGTGTTCTGTCTGTCATTGTGACAGCCAGCCAAGTCCCACTGAGGCCGGTGTCTCTCTCAATGGTGTCTCTCTGTTATGTTAGGGCGACATCTTCTCCGAGGGCCTACGGGTTTCCAAAGGAGAACTCGGTTTGCAATTTCATCGTGGCGCATCACATGCCCTGCCAGACGTAGACGTCGATGCCTCGCGGTGTTTGAGATCCATAGTAAAGCTCCAGGTTGGTATTGTGATCGTGCCAGGACACACTGAAGATTTCACGTATAATCGTGTATATGAGCCGTCATAAATCAGGATCGGTTCAACCGTGGTTCTAAAGATGTTCAGATTGGTGTGTCTATGTATTAGCGATCGCCATAACTACTGCCCAAACATGGGCCATTCTACACCGAATGTCATGTGGAGAATTTATGTCTGAGCCAATATATCAACATTTTAGGAAGACAGTTAGGAAACAGGGTTAGGGTTCCACGGTACTAATTATTGGTTATTCCTGTGTGTCTAAGTAAAATATATTTGATCGCGTGGACAGACCGTTGGGGCTTTTACTGAATTTTATCGACATGGTTAATTGCAATTAACATCTAGTCGAATAATGTTCTGACTGCTATACGATTTTTTGTTTAGATAAAAAAAATGTATATGACATTGAGAACATTAATTAGGGTATTTCAATAGTTATTAGGAAATTATTGCTGCGATTTAAAATTGTATAGGTATATTTTGACCTATCAGTCTACGTATTCTTGTGACACAACTATTACCGACAACAACGTTGATTTCCGTCATCGCATATTAACGCCAGTCAAGCCAAACGCCAAACTTTTAAGCGGAATAAGTATTGTAATTGTTCAATGTCTACATCGACAGGGTTACGTAGCAAACTATTGAGATCAAGCGAGAATTATGACAACTTTATTTGTAATTGCGTTGAAAAACTTGTTACCGTTCGTTTGATGAAGTAAGTAACAACGGCCTCGTGCCAAATATGCACACACGCGCACACGCGCACGCACACACGCATATGCGCGCGCGCGCGCGCGCGCACACACACACACACGCACACACACACACACACACACACACACACACACACACACACACACACACACACACACACACACACATACACACATACACACACTCATATCTAACCTAAGTTCTAGCATAGTTATGACTTTGAATACAATCTAAACTTACATATTTCATAACTTACACAAAAAAACCAGCATTTTATAAAGTTTAAAATGCCATGACAGTCGATGCAAACAACGGCGCGAAAATGCAAGTCCATAGCAACTGCCACTGTTGTCAATACTATCAGTAAGTAACAAGAGCTGTAATTATATGTATATATAGAGCCTAAATTCTTTTAAAAAAATAAAAAAATATATACTGCGTTCTTTGCCGAAAAATAATTGGTTGAAGAATAGCTAGCATTTACCTAATGAATACAAAGCTATCGGTAAAATTCCCCTCTTCGAACGAAATCAATGACCTGACAAGCCCATCATTCGGTCGTTTTTTCTTGACACCGATATCGGTTAGACTCGAGTCTAAATGGCGAACGCGCGCTCGGTTAGTGCTCAGCGAGTATCGCATTTCCGTTGTCGTTGAATATATTTTCTCTAGGCGCCCCCAACAGAGTAATACCGACCCACCCGCCGCGGCCCCGAAATTGATTCTCTTTTGCGCGATCGACAAAAACCAATTTAAAAGCATTTAACACACCACGACATATGAATAAATAACGGCGCACGCGCGCAGCCTTGATCGATCGATAACGCGGTAAAACGCGATTAATTCCGAAGCACTTAACGCGTTCATAAAGAGGATCACTTTTAACTGTTCCTGCGGCGAGCCCTCTTGAACGCTGACATTAAAAAGTCAAATCGCTGTTTTCGGTGATCGCGTGACTTCCAGCGGGCCGGCGTGAGGTCGCATTACCGCACGGTCGACTTTTTTTCGGCCCGCTCGGTAGATTAAACTACTATTAATCTGCACCGTGTGTGTTTAACAACCGGCGACGTTTTTGTTGCTCGGCTGCGTCTTTGAAGAGCTGCCAATTCGCACGAGACATTCTTCCGGAGATCGGCGTGCGTCGACAAGCGTTTTGTCTCGCAGCGGAAGTCGTCCATTTTTGGCGGCAAAAAGCGCTCGTGGATGAATCATGCAACGCAATCGGAGTGAGCGATTCGTTCGGCGTGCGTTATTGTATTGCTGTATTGCCCAACGGACAGCTAGTGTGGCGGATTCGTTTGTCATACTTTCGTGACAATACCAATTCTCATTAAGAATTAAACTACTTCCGTTTGATATGATTATGTGCATTAGGCAATAACGAATGTACATTTAGTCGGTATAATGTGTTTACGAATATTACCTCCGCTGCTGAATCGAAGTATAGCCGATTGTATGAATGCTTATACATGCTTATGTTGGATACACAACTGAAGCTTGTAAACTCCTCACGAATTTGTCAATATCGTGTGATAGTTTAACCAAAATTGAAATGTAATTATGTTAAATATGATCCGGGTGACGCATTAATAGATTACTAGATGGATAGTCATCAGACACAAACTCGAGGAATACCAAACCAACTATTTCATTGAATTTATTCAGACACTTCGTTCTTAGAGTGGGTGAGTGAGTGAGTGAGTGAGTGAGTGAGTGAGTGAGTGAGTGAGTGAGTGAGTGAGTGAGTGAGTGAGTGAGTGAGTGAGTGAGTGAGTGAGTGAGTGAGTGAGTGAGTGAGTGAGTGAGTGAGTGAGTGAGTGAGTGTGTGAGTGAGTGAGTGAGTGAGTGAGTGAGTGAGTGAGTGAGTGAGTGAGTGAGTGAGTGAGTGAGTGAGTGAGTGAGTGAGTGAGTGAGTGAGTGAGTGAGTGCGTGCGTGCGTGCGTGCGTGCGTGCGTGCGTGCGTGCGTGCGTGCGTGCGTGCGTGCGTGCGTGCGTGCGTGCGTGCGTGCGTGCGTGCGTGCGTGCGTGAGTGAGGAGTGAGTCATGTCAATGAGTCATGTCAATTATCAAAATGCACTTAATTCCACAGGACTTTGATAAGTTTCCTTGTTTGATCTCTTCAATAAATAGCTTACTCTAATATAATAGCATGTGTTTTTATATTTCTATAGGACAATCACATGTTTTTAAATATATTTAGGAGAGTCAATAAAGTATTTTTGATTTGATAGATTTGAAAGTAATCACGAAAGTCTTATGAAACATGAACGAGGTTGTCCTAGAGTATGTTGCGACAAATAAAGTCGACCATGTTTTCTTAAATGGACCCAACACACTTAAGTGGTTCACAGTGCTGCCACATTGCGGCAACCAACTGAGTATTATCTATATTATGTTATTTTTGTGGTTAAAAACTTAGGCAATTTCATTTTATCTGGTGTCTATGCCAGGGGAAGTAAAAGATCATGTATATATATATATATATATATATTTATATATATTATATACATGTATATATATATATATTATATATGTTAAATTGTACAATAAATGTATATATATATACACACACATACACACATACACACACACACACACACACACACACACACACACACACACACACACACACACACACACACACACACACACACATATATATATATGCTAAACTGTACAATAAATATAAAATCAATATAAGTGTGTACGTTAGCATGCGTGCATGCGTGTTTGTGGTAATTATCACATGCTATTTAACGACTCCAAATACCAAATAACACAAATCATTATCCATTTCCCACCATTCTTGCAAATAGTCGCAGGTTTCTAGAATCACATAGTTTTGTGTGTTTTCCCTAAACACCGTTACCTAGTCAGCGTAAGCGGAGAGGCTTTTTACGATTTAGGCGGCGTTCGCGTGCGTTCGTGCCGTCTCCGCCAAGAATTATTATGCATAATTAAGTGCCTAATAATTTGAACCTAATAGAA
This sequence comes from Paraescarpia echinospica, assembly GCA_020002185.1. Classification (NCBI taxonomy): domain Eukaryota; kingdom Metazoa; phylum Annelida; class Polychaeta; order Sabellida; family Siboglinidae; genus Paraescarpia; species Paraescarpia echinospica. The sequence goes on along the minus strand of CM034534.1, from coordinate 63,498,307 downwards.
ACGCCATTAAAACCTGTGCGCAGAAAAAAATCAAGTCGTTGCTCAAATAAATGGAGTCGATACGACGGCTTAATGTGCACCTCACGTGCTGCGCAGCGGTCGGTCATGTGATAATGGCGAAAACGTGCGCGCGCCACTTAAACGCGGGATAATGCGTGCGCATGCGCCGAAATGCCAAGGCGATATGAATCTGAGCGATGAGGCACACTAGTCTTGGTCACAATACGACATTGCTGATGTCGCTTTGACATCTAAATCAACGTGACGGTTTCAGTGTGACGGTAATGCTGATGAATACAGAGTCGCAGACAATATTGGAAACTTCATCTGCTATGCGATATTGACGGTGACAGCGGCCAGAAAAAACGCCTCCGTGCAAGAAATGTATGATATAAAACTTGTTCTCCGTAATGTGTGTGCCGTAATTAAAGGTTTTTCATAACCCTTAAATATACCAATTATAATCGCGTTGTTGTCATACAATTGTGTGTGTGTGTGTGTGTGTGTGCGTGCGTGTGTGCGTGCGTGCGTGCGTGCGTGCATGCGTCCGTGCGTGCGTCCGTGTCTTTTCGATAAATTGTCAGCTATATGTTTAATTAAACATTTATCAGACACATTTTGCTTCACCCAAAATAACATTGTAATCATATAATATACCTGAACATACAATTTTAATGTGTTTTTAAACACATTTAGAGGATCAGTATGTTAGAATGAAACCTAATTTATTGTGTCACAAATGGTGTGTGTTTATTAGAATTCCCTGAATTCGTGCACTCACAAGCTTTTCTAATATATATAACTATGCAACTATTGTTTTAGTAAGTAAACTAATGACATTTTGGTATGGAGCGATGGGGAAAACAACAGTGTCTGCTCACATATGCTTTGACTAGAACTGGATACGGCATTGCCACGCAACGATATATGGGATAAATAATTGTGCATAATTCGTGTGTAAGCATTCCAACACAACACCGGTTCACATGTTTATACTATATAAACATGACGTTTGTATATAATGAAACGCATGTATCAGAGATCGGATGTAATGTGAAGTTACCTAGGTAATAGCATGCACTCACCAAATTAGAATATATTATCCATATTAACAATAAAGAAGTTATTAATATGTGTATTCATGTCAGCTTGCGTACGCAAATAACAACTATATTTAGCTACATAAATAACAGGTTTGCTGTACTCCAGAATAAACGTGCTGGCGCGTACATTATTTTCATACAGGTTATGTTCGTTTTTATAGTGCAGCGATGTACATTACTTCGTCATATGTTTTATACATTATTGTCGTTAGTTCCATGTTCGTTATCGTGCTCAATTCGTTAATAAACATTTCTAGTCAAAGCATGCCTGCCTAATCGATAGTACATAGAACGATGATTGTCGTCGGCCAAGCGCTTATCTATACTCGGCGGAATCGATGTAACACAAAAATCATAACCTATCTTTGTACCACTATAACTCTGACTCCTCTCAACTATCACTTCACACACTCTCACACATTAACACAGTAACACACTCACACACATTCACACAGTAACACACTCTCACACATTCACACAGTAACACACTCACACACATTCACACATTCACACATTAACACACTCACACACATTCACACAGTAACACACTCTCACATATTCACACAGTAACACACTCTCACACATTCACACAGTAACACACTCACACACATTCACACAGTAACACACTCACACACATTCACACAGTAACACACTCACACACATTCACACAGTAACACACTCTCACACATTCACACATTAACACACTCACACACATTCACACATTAACACACTCACACACATTCACACAGTAACACACTCTCACACATTCACACAGTAACACACTCTCACACATTCACACAGTAACACACTCTCACACATTCACACAGTAACACACTCTCACACATTCACACAGTAACACACTCACACACATTCACACAGTAACACACTCTCACACATTCACACAGTAACACACTCTCACACATTCACACAGTAACACACTCTCACACATTCACACAGTAACACACTCACACACATTCACACAGTAACACACTCTCACACATTCACACAGTAACACACTCTCACACATTCACACATTAACACACTCACACACATTCACACATTAACACACTCACACACATTCACACAGTAACACACTCTCACACATTCGCACAGTAACACACTCACACACATTCACACAGTAACACACTCTCACACATTCACACAGTAACACACTCTCACACATTCACACAGTAACACACTCACACACATTCACACAGTAACACACTCTCACACATTCACACATTAACACACACTCTCACACATTCACACAGTAACACACTCTCACACATTCACACAGTAACACACTCTCACACATTCACACATTAACACACTCACACACTAATAAACTCGCAAACACAAACACGAACACACGCGCGCGCACACACACACACATACACACACACACACACACACACACACACACATCACATGAAATGGCAATAAAATAATATATTAAAATATTCTAAATTATATTAATATATTATTGCTTCTCTACAAGTTGCCATATAAATGACGCCTTCAGACTACTGGATTATTTTTACAAATAAATTAGAACGACAGTGATTAGTTTATGTGTTTGCACGATTCGTTTAATAGTTATTAAACTATTAGTGTTAAATTGAATGTAAATGAGGTAAGAGAATGTGCAACATTTATACATCGGCATTGACATAAACAATTTTGTCAAACGTGCTTTCAAAATAAGTTGATTGAATATTATCACTTGACCGCCACTGTTCTGCATCTGTCGGTCCAACTTGTATGTGGGCATATACAAACTTTATATCATCACAAGACAAAAACTGTCAGCGTTATAATTGTATATGACTGCCTGAAGAAAGGAATTACTTTAAAAAATAAATATATAGTATTTGTTTTTAAACTTAAACATCACACCCCGTGCATCATGTCAGTACATAAATTATTTGTGTTTTAAATTGTTGATGTATGCTTTTTCACATATATTTGTGTGTCGTTAAAACTAAACAAGCAATCGCTTACTGAATACTTAAATGTTGAGTCATATTAGTAAAAATAGCAAGCTCGAAAAATTAGTTTAGTATTATATAATAACGATCGATAGCAAAACAATGTAATACAGTGATTTACATAGCATTATCCGTGTCTTCTAATACGTTGATATATGCAGGCAATTCAACTGGTATTCCAGCAAATCCGATACCACATATCGCAGATTGTTTCCAACGTCTCGATTTACGCTTGCTCAATACCTCTGTGTCATATGTGAGTAATGCACAAGTTATGTACAATTATTACCCCGTTAAAAACAGTCCGTCGACCGAATCTATCGGAAATATCAGCGCCCATTTGTCCGCGAAGGTGCAGACTATATGCCCAAATGACCGTGAAATCCAACGGTGAATAGGTCGTGCCTATCTTGGGCCGATTGCCAACGGCCAAGTGAATACCTATCTCTGTCACCCGTCGGCTCCGGCGATTGGAAACCGGCGATACGATCTCGTAGACCACACACTTGGAGTCGCTTTCTCGGCGACGTTGGCGTCAGACCACCCAGTGAGACGCATTGTCTGCGCATAATAACGGATGCTACTTAGCCGGGCACATAGCCCGTCATCGGCGTTGTTTTGGCGCACCCGTCGACCGCTAATACGACCCTAAAGAGTATCCGTCGACAGCGACGGGTCTAATATTAGTGTAAGGCAAGCGCTTGGGCCAGCCTCCTCGATGTAATCGCGTCGGTTCCTGGTTCTTGTTGCTTCTAATGTATAATTACGCAATAAAGAGCGGATAATGCACGCGGGTCCTATTGCCGAGATATCACTGACACCGAGGTGAACGTATGTGCGATTCTCACGCAGTGACTGCCCGATATACGTCGTGGGAACGCTAAACAGCTAGGGACATACAGACTCGCATTGAGTGCCAGTCCTCCCCTTTCTCCGCCCCTTCGCCACTTGGCATTGACGAGCAGCCATGCATGCGCGCGAACTGTAAACCAGTATATTGGCATACTATCAAATCGCAGTTTATCTTTGAACGGGTGTCACAACTTCATTGACGTTATATATGGGCTGGTTTGTTGTATTTAGTTTCGGCTTTTTGCAGATTTTCATATTATGTATTGTTGATTTTTACAAAAAACACTTCATTTTTGGTTATGAAAAACGGAAGGCTACAAAGCAAGAGGCAATAGGCCGGAAAATACTCACAAGCAGCAATAGACTAAACAACTCTATCGAACAACGTCACCTAACGCGGCACCTGTTGATACCAATGACGTGCGTGCGTTCGTGCGTGTGTGTGTTGAGATAGTAGTATTTACTAAATGTTAGAAAACACACAGTTTCGTTACATAAACAACGCGCGGGCAGATACTCGTTGTTTATTCAAAATGACGAAGGTCAGAGAGAATGTGAAGCTCACGTCCGTCGATGTGAACTAGTCGTGATAGTATAGCATTGTCAAATAATAACCGTATTGCTATGCTAATGGCACGAGGGTAGATATATGCAGTATTGTGTCAGCGTCTACTTCGTGTTGTAAAGTCGATGACTCAGGGGCCGTTTTCCCGAACGATACGCCGCGCGCGCGCACGGTTCCCGCGATTGTTAGTTTATGTGTTAAGAAATTCGCGCACACTACGTTTTACGTTCCGAACTGATTTTCCCCATAAAAGGTCAGAATCTTGACATATATGGGGTATTTTGAGAATATATCGGTCTTATGTCCTATTCTAGGGGTCGTAGATTAATCTCTGAAAGTTTGGCGCTCGGTGTTCAAGCCGTCTAAGAGGACAACGTTAACATACCTAAAGACATAAGCAGGCTCGACTATAAGGAGATGTATCGCTTTTGTGGAGTTGCCTCTAAATACTGGACACCATACATTATATAAAGAAGTATATCTGTATTCCAAAATCTTTAAAATCACTTTAGTAATCCTTTAATTATCGAATAAAACAATACTAAAGAGTAAAGGAACTTCATCATGTTCTCATTTTGCTCGTCTCATTTAAAATCATTTTGCGAAACAGCAAACGAATGGTATTTAAGTTATGGGACTGGTCTATGCCGAGGAAAAATATAATATTTATATTTACTACCCTACATTGACTTTGTGGAGTCGGAAATTGAATCAAGGTAAAACGTCATAAACGCCATTTCTAATATCAGTTCACCCAAATAGGGAACAAACGGTTGTTCTACCACATGTTGAAGTAATACAATATATAATTGTACCCAAAACCCAATATATCCATGTTAAACGAGGTACATAAAAGAGTGTCTGTTTTCGAGATGCAATAAACCCATCTCTATGTTTTACCACTATACGATTTATCTGTTTCATCCACACGACACCGCTTTGGTTCTCTTCCCCTTATTCACGCAGTGACGACGCTCATTGCATATATATATATATATATATATATATCGCATTTTGCCAAAAAGACACGAATATATCGCGTTATGATTAAACAATTAATATCACATTCTGTACAAAATAAATCAGCAATAAACAGTTGCGAGTGTTTTTCGTTTCGGATTCTTAAGATGCTCCAACATCATATACGAGTGTATATTTAAATTCTAATGATAACAAACTTAAGACAGTTTTCTAAGCCAACAAAATTTATATATCGCCCTTTGCCCTGAAACCCTTCAGACCTATTTAGTATCCACTAAGACACATTAACTCGATCGCGCAACTTTGTAAGTGTAGTTTTAGTAAAATTATCAAATTATTAGCTCATTTATTTCTACATATAGAACAAATTCAAGTAACTCACAAGATTGTAATTGTGATGTGAACAAGGAACACGATTATAATGTTGTGTTGACGTTGTGGATTTTCTTTGCTCTCTCTCTCTCTAAAAACACATGAGACCGACAAATTGAGTTAGATGTCGATCTGACAATTAACTTTGGCAAATTACCGTTTAAAATGATATTGGTCAATTACTTACACATATTAGATGAACTGTTCACACTATATCTAGTCTTCAACGAACCGCATTTTTAATGACTAAAATAGTCGAGGAAACAGTTTCAAGTAAACATGTATAATTACTGTAGTAGATATATAAAAATAGGATATTCGTAGTACATAAGTCTTTGTAACCGGGGGCTTGGGGGCTCAGCTCTCCCACTATTTTTATGTGTGGCTAGAGATGTAGTTAGCCCCCGCTCTCAATATGTCGGCAAAGGGGAGCAGTTGGAGTTGTTTGGTGAGCCTCAAGGGACGGCCAGTTGACGTTGTTAATGAGCTTCAACGGAAGTGCAGTTGAAGGGTTTCGGTGAGAGTCATACATATATATATATATACACACACACACACACACACACACACACACACACACACACACACACACACACACACACACACACATATATATATATATATATATATATATATATATATATATATACACACATATATATATATATATATATTATATATATATATATACATATACATATATATATATATATATATATGTATATTATATATATATATATGTATATATATATATGTATAAATTTATATATATATATATATATGTATATATATATGTATATATATATATATATATATATAATTAAAGTACAAATGTTGGTTTCGTTGCTCTGCCGTGGTTCAGAAAATATTTATGTATGTTTTGTTTCTGTATCTGGTCAAAAATAGTAGTTTGTGCAATGATTTTACTAAAAACAATAACAAGTTTGCACAAACGCACTGAAACGTTGGAGATGTTACTACGTAGGGTGAATTTTTTTCGCGAAATGGGTCTGATAGCAAAAACAAAGCGAATTAATATTGTTTTAAATTCACTGATGTGTAGTCACGTGATAAAAATGACAATAACTAGTTTAGAAACAACAGGGACTAAATCCCTACAGCGACAATAATATAGATATATGTATAATTTATAAATAATTGTATGATGTACAACCTTTAGCGAAAACGTTGTCGTTTAAACTATAATATTACCGTTAGATATCACAAGGTGAACATTATTGAAAGCATTAGTCAAACCAATCTAGCGAACAACATATACCGTGAATAATGTGATATGTTGAGAAAATGCATTAGGCAGCAAGTCGCTCGTCAACATAAATCGCTAACCCCTCAGACAACGTCGAATTCACACCAGCAGAGGACACCAGGTGTCGCCATTGTAGATCGCTTTAATCATTCTGCGTTCGCAAGAAATGGTTGACTAGAAGACGGACATCAGTCGATTTCTTCCGTACATACACTTTGAACGACGACAGGCTTGCAGGTGTGAAAACACTACACAAAGCAAGATGTCTGTTAACCAGGCCGTGGCATAGTTCCAGACCCATTGCGTTCATGGGCCGACATATCCCATTCACCTTTACTAAAGGCGTTATCGTGCATCGACAACATAATAATGTCAACGCCTTGGTTGACGATCTTGGCTGACTGGTGAGCTATGTCAACGCCTTGATTGACGATCTTGGCTGACTGGTGAGCTATGTCAACGCCTTGGTTGACGATCTTGACTGACTGGTGAGCTATGTCAACGCCTTGGTTGACGATCTTGGCTGACTGGTGAGCTATGTCAACGCCTTGGTTGACGATCTTGCTGACAGGTGAGCTATGTCAACGCCTTGGTTGACGATCTTGGCTGACTGGTGAGCTATGTCAACGCCTTGATTGACGATCTTGGCTGACTGGTGAGCTATGTCAACGCCTTGGTTGACGATCTTGACTGACTGGTGAGCTATGTCAACGCCTTGGTTGACGATCTTGGCTGACTGGTGAGCTATGTCAACACCTTGGTTGACGATCTTGGCTGACTGGTGAGCTATGTCAACGCCTTGGTTGACGATCTTGGCTGACTGGTGAGCTATGTCAACGCCTTGGTTGACGATCTTGGCTGACTGGTGAGCTATGTCAACGCCTTGGTTGACGATCTTGGCTGACTGGTGAGCTATGTCAACGCCTTGGTTGACGATCTTGGCTGACTGGTGAGCTATGTCAACGCCTTGGTTGACGATCTTGGCTGACTGGTGAGCTATGTCAACGCCTTGGTTGACGATCTTGGCTGACTGGTGAGCTATGTCAACGCCTTGGTTGACGATCTTGGCTGACTGGTGAGCTATGTCAACGCCTTGGTTGACGATCTTGGCTGACTGATGAGCTATGTCAACGCCTTGGTTGACGATCTTGGCTGACTGGTGAGCTATGTCAACACCTTGGTTGACGATCTTGGCTGACTGGTGAGCTATGTCAACGCCTTGGTTGACGATCTTGGCTGACTGGTGAGCTATGTCAACACCTTGGTTGACGATCTTGGCTGACTGGTGAGCTTTTATGCAATACTGACAAGACATAATGGATCTTACGTAGGCTGCGGGGCGACCGAAGTGCTCACAATATTTTGAAATAAACGGTATGTCAATATTTTATTTGAATAACTCGTAAAGTAGTGAGTCGTGCTGACAGGAATGCGTGTGCGTGAGCGTGTGGGTGTGCGTGTGCGTGTGGGTGTGCGTGTGCGTGTGCGAGTGCGTGTGGTGTGGTGTGGTGTGGTGTGTGTGTGTCTGTCTGTGTGTGTGTACGTACGTATGTACGTATGTACGTATATCGTATTGCGAGAACAAATGGGTTCAAAGAATAACATGAAATAGCATGGTTGCCAGACGAAGACTCGATGACCTAACAAGCAGACTGGAATGCAATATGCAGTATAACTGGATGATTTTGGCGAGAAGCCGGAAGAAAAGGGCAGGCCATTTGGCAAGGATGGAAGCAGAGAAACCAGCAAAGAGGGCAGAGGCGGAACACATCAAAGAAAAAAGGGGGAAGGCCACAGCTGAGATGGGAGAACTGCGTAAGGAGAAACACAAGAAACACGGGGAGGCTGAAAGGAGAAGAGGCTATGGATAGAAACCGTTGGAAAGAAAGAACACAGCGAGTGCTTCGGCAATATCGTACGAACCCTCACCCCTGACGAGCA
>CM034534.1:63429238-63479238 GCA_020002185.1 Paraescarpia echinospica | reverse complement strand
CCCTCGCACGACACTTTGTGTTCGCCAATTCGCCGCATCAACGGGCAATTTAGCGGGCAATTTCAGATTAATTACCTCGACCTGAACGTATTTAAGACCCGTTGAATTGCTAATCGGTTGTCGCCGGAGAGACAGTTGTGCCTCGGGAGTGATCTAACTTCGGGTTGCAAATTCGCCGCGTGCTTCTGCAATCAATGGCCCGCGTTGTTTGTGTTAACACAATTGCTGTGTTAGTTTGGCATCATTGTTTGCATAGCGCCGTTGTTTTCGAGTTTTTACTCCCCGGCGAAGTGACACGACTTAAGTGCGACTATCAAGTGCTTGCCCTCGAGTTGTGATAGCGGCAAACAGACACAGGTGATGCCAGTGAATTGTGTGGTCGTCGAGTTTTGATGATACGTTGTGCCGGTGACAGACGTAGACGACTCACATACGAGAACTGTGAAAACGAGAAACACGTGTCGTCACCTTATCAGAATTCAACGAGACCAACTCGGTCATCGGCCAACATTAGACGTTAACTCCGTGCATGCGGCGAATTACTGACCATAACGACGGTTCCTAAAACATAAATAAGAAAGACAACCTACGTAATTGTCCAATAAATAATATTGCCTTTAAGAAGAAAAACACATAATGTGGGTTGCATTTAATTTGAAAAGTTATATTTTCTAGCAAATTTTCAAAACATTAAGCACGGTTAACGTAACAATACCTCGGTAGCACGCGTTGAGTGGTATAATGTTTAATGTGCTGGATTAATGATGATGGATGCATCTTAGTCCGTATATCCTGTTGCGCGATTATAGTTCAACAGAGCTATTTACATTAACGAGTCGATTGCGCAAACGTAATCGGTGTACAGCGTCATTATAATATCTTTCTATGCTGCGCTTACTTTATCACGCAATATCTCGCAAAATGGTCGCTAATTAATTCAGCGTCTGTCCAAGTTTGGTACGCGCTGAACGCTGTTTAATTCATACCACAAGTAGGATTAGCCGATAATTCGTCAACGGCCGTCCGTCACCAACGCATATTTTAGGTCGGAGTCGATCGCGATGGGGCGTGGCGCCCGCTTTCACGCAGCGTAAAACCGGCTGCCAACGCCAAACAAAAGCGGCCGGGAAAACAGAGCGAAACTTACAAACCTTGTCAATTTCCGCGCCGTGTTCGGCCACGTGGGCAAGGCGGGATTAATGCGTGGCAGATTGTGGCAGCGATGTCAAATTATGCCAGCTATTATTTGCGTAATGACTAAGTACATCCCAGTTTGCCAATTTAACGACGCACTATCGCGAAACGGACGACCCGGCTGACTTGGCAACGACGTCAGGCGAAGATTTCGCGCAAAGAATGCCCGTAAATCCGCCCATTTTCGTCCCGATTCTGTAGTAATTCATCTCGCGTTGTCCTCATTTCACCTACCAATGTGACCTCTTTATAGTATGGTCGAGTGCTATAGAAAATATTAGTTAACTATGTTTTTTCCTTTTTTTATAATTCAAACATAGCGTTGATCGACAACTCACACATTAATTTCTAAACACAAAATCAGGTTACAGAGAACGGTGTTTTACAATAATATATTGTTGTTGCTGCCTAACAGTAAGAAGAAAGATGTCATTTGTTGTACCCGTATAGTGTGTGTTTGACCGAGTTCAACAACCACGCTAAACTGGATTTTGCCACTATCTGACACTATAATGACCAACCACTTGCTGGTGATGTTGGTTATAAATGGACACTGTTCTACACTGGACGACGTGGATATGCAACTATGAGAGCCTATCTTGTCAGTCAAAGTAACGCAATGCAAAATAAAGCAAAAGCAATTTCGCACACCAATTTTCAGGGAAAACGACATCGATTTCCCGTGTCCCAGTAAGCAATGACACACATTTCAATATTATCCAAAATCAAGATGTAGTAATATTTAACAAAAGTTCCATTCAAAATAGTATGCGCCATATATGGTATGACGCATTATAATTGATCAACAATTCGATACTGCGTAATCTACGTGTTGCACTGCACTTGTTAATTATCTACATTGTACACGTCTATGCATTGTCGTTATATATATTCAGTACGTAATGTGTTCCACTTTACTTGCCCTCTGGAAGCATGAGCAGAATATCAAATTCAATCAGCATTGTATTGTTCTTTATTAACATAACATTATGTCACTTGAGTTAGACATCATTTCTTAAGTTTGAAGAATATACTTATATCAGTACCTTTATTGGCCTTCCATATTTCAGTACTTCAATGTAGTCATTTACTAATACCTGGTATCTTTGTTCTGGTAGTGACAAATCACACTACTGTTAAGTCATTCCGACCATCACTGCGCACGTGTCTCAGTTCAAACTTCGTGTGATATTATTTGCTCTTACTGCATTATTTTATTTGTAATGGATCGTATTTATCTTTGCAACACAACATTCATGTTTTGTATGCAACAATCCAAAAGATGTCAAACAATTACTTTGCAATAGGACACATCTGCCCGTTTTTCTTAATAATGTTATACTTTTATTATTCGACATGAATGCATCATTACCCTTTTAGACCTTATTCCAATTTAGTTCTGAATCGTTCTTGTCAATCACAACGCATGGTTACTCCCAAAAAATATTTTATCTCGATTTTTGGACCTATTTATACATTTAGAGCAGCAGCACGTGGTTACACATCACTTCGTATTGTTATATATATATATATATATACATATATATATATATATATATATGATCTACAAGTCACTTCAAATCGACCGAAGTCAGTGTGTATGTTACCACTGTTAGCACAAGTAGTACTGCTGAACGACAATGCTATAATGCTATTTCGTGTAATGTTGAGTCATGTACGTGGTATAAAATACTTACAATAAATAACACATTCAAAATTAAATATTTACTAAAAAATCAGTCGCTTGAGCCAGTCACACGAAGCACAGTTATAGTTGCTATCAAATTGAATAGTTATATTTTTTACAAAAAAAAATTAATCACTAGTTTTTAATGGCCTCTTATTTAATACTACTGCAAATTTCTTCACAATTAACAGTAACAAATTCTGCAAAATAAAAACACGTTCTAGTTACTTTCCAGTCATATCCGGTCACCCCACAGGCTACCTGAAAACACACTGCGAGTCGTCATCACAAACCGTAGCTAGCGGTGTCGACTACCACTGCTTCTCGCGACGCCGACAGTTGGAAAGTATTAAAGTAATAAAGTTGGTCGCCACGTCGACTAGCTCGCATCAAACTGTCTTGCGCCTGAGCGATGCCCCTGAACCGGCAAATTAGTCGGGACTACGACGCCGGGTTCGCTCGGCCACGGATCAGCGCTAGACGTGATGGGTTCGCCCGCCACCGTCTCGCCCCTCTCGTCAACACGACCGCCGTGTCGACACTGCCGCGTGGCGTGTAATTGCTTTTCGGCTTGTGGTGTTGGGTGTTTCGACGCAACGTAGAAACGGGGGAGAACCGGAGAGGGACAAACTGTAGATATGTGACCCGCCACAGTGAACCGGGTATTAAATCGCAAAGGCCTAACCTGCACACGAGCCACAAATAGCTATCTAGATCATGTCCAGTAAATTTTTTGATTTTAGCAGAAATGCATACCTTGTCGTATCACCTTTCAGTGTCCTGATAAAAAACAGGCATTTATGAGCTCACATATTAAATAATAACACACGGTATGACTCAAAATGACCTCTGTGGAATAAAATAAACGTACACGATTTCATTTCAGAATTTGTGCGACTTATGCTGTGGCATGTCACATATATAAAATATAGAGTCGGCATCGTCGGCAACCATTGCAGCACGTGTATGGTGACCGCCATATTGTTTTATGTATACGTTTCCAAATCTGCGATGGACGCGTACATGAATGTTTCATGACATATAAAAGGAGATTTCAATCATGTTTTGTCTTGTCTTGTTGCAGATAACTAGTTTATTTTGACGGACACCTTTGAGGATCTCGCGTTGTCCAATTTCCCCAAATGTGAGAATTTCACACCATTCTCAGTATCATTATATACATGCTCTATAATAATTATAGGGACAAATAGCCAACAATAACACATTTTAATCAGGAAAAACAAACATTGCCCATTGACTACCAGAGTATACACTGTGTAAGAATTTTTCTAGGCTAATACTTTCCCTGCACAGGTGTTTGGTGCACACATATTTCCTCAGAACGTACAGCAATCGTGATAGTACTTGATAATTATTATTAGGGCTGTTGTGTGATTAATTTAATAATATATTACACTGTTGAATTTGTGCCTATATAAAGTGTCTAGTCGTTGCAGAATCGTTGGTAAACGATGTTTTTTTCTTAGATTAATCGAACCTGAAACATTAATGGTAATCCAATCTTTATTTCATTCAGTGTCAAGTAAGTCTGAATGATGCTCATTCCTTCAAAACAAACACCAACTTCAAAAGGACAGTATATGCTTATTGTGATATCGATGCTGCGAATCGCAACCGTACGTCCGTCTAAATATATATCCGAAACCCCGGAGAGACGCTTATAGCGAATTCACTCCGCACAGATTAACATAAAAATTAGAGGGCTCTCTGCAAACGGATACCAGCCGGTTATCGAGGTTATTGGCTTATACGTGCGATCAAAAGCGAAGCTTAATCGGCGTTAAATTGTGACGCTGACCAAAGGCGTATCGGTGACAAACATTTACAGACAATGTTTTCGGCAATGAGCCGCGCCAGTCGAGACGCAGCATTCGTTTCGAATATTCGTTGGCTAGCACTGACCTTTGGGATTGTCGTCTGCTCTCAGAATAACTGTAACGCCTGGTGCTAACGTATTGTGTGTGTGTGTGTGTGTGCGTGCGTGCGTGCGTGCGTGCGTGTGCGTGTGCGTGTGCGCGCGTGTGCAAGTTGGAAATCAAGCAGATGGCTCGCTACTTGACTTTGACTTGGACATCTTTGAATTGAGGGTTGACTTAAGGGTGACTGTAGTCTATTTCAGATGTGTATTACAAAAGTTTGTTGTCTGGTAGTGATTAAACAGAGCAGATACCTATATTTCGGAAAATATCATCCGAAATATGTAGCTAGTACATGATCCCATATTTCTTGACCTAATAATAATCGTAATATATAATATATGTATTTAGTTTATAATTACAACACTGACAAATCACGACTGTTCAGTGTATTACACCCTTCACCAAATGGCAGACATGTTGATTTGAACACAATCTCGACATTTCCCGGAAGCATTCAACCACGGTGCAGTCACTATTCACTCATTTGTGCAACTATGTGAACTGAAGCAACGTTGAATGAAAGAAATTATCCGACCGTCTAAACTTGTTAGTTGAACAGAGAATCCTATTACGATGTGGACTTGGAGGTTATTAATTTCAGACTTGGCTCGATATGACTTCGCGGTTTGTCACTTTCCAACAAGTTCGTCAGGTTCCCACAGTGAGTAGTAGATCGAGAGACTGGGCGTTGCAAATGGACACAAGATGACGCCTGTTCACCCACTTGAAAGGTGGCCCACCCTTCGCAGACTATCCCACGCCAGCAAATATCCCTTATCAACGTACTAAAATTTAAAATATATGTTACGCCAAACGTGTAAAGCGATATTGTCTGGGCCAGGCGACAACACCGCCATTATATTGCAGTCGGCGTCTATCTACGTGCGATATTAAAGCGGACATTATGGCGTGTGACTCACCAGCGGGAAATAAAATATGGCGTTTTTCTGACGATCCATACCGGAATCTTCTCAATAGTCGGTGACATGCAATAAGACAATGGAATGGGAATACACGCATGCATAATGACGATTGACCTTGACATCTTACACCTTATAATATATTCGTAATTTAGCACACGGACAAAGAATCATATAACTATAAGAAATAGTTCACTTATTATTCCACATCTTCTCACTATGTGTTTGGAAGTATATATAATAAATTTATGTATATCACACAAATTACATGTTTTATACTCGAAACGGCAGGGAAAGGATTCGAAATATTTGTCTTCTAGACTTAGACATTCTCTGAAATATCAAATAAAAAGTGTTCTACCATTGGATTGAATGTGAACTGCACATGATTATATATATATATATATGTATATATCTTAAATTGGTGTCGCTGTTGGTGGTGATGTTATTGGTTATTGACATTGCCGTTATGCTGCGTGGTGGTGCGTGCGTGTGTTTGTACGTGCATGTGTTTGTGTAGTTGTGCGTATATGTGCGCGCGTACGCACAGTTGCTAAGATATGCATGCCAAGACAACGGTATATGCAAACGTGTGCGTGTGTGACTGCTTCTTGCATAACAGCAGCGAACGAAGTTTACATTGTGTGTCGTGATGCATGCGTGTGTACATGCGTTTATGTGTGTGTGTGTGTGTGTGTGTGTGTGTGTGTGTGTGTGTGTGTGTGTGTGTGTGTGTGTCTCTCTCTCTCTCTCTCTCTCTCTCTCTCTCTAGGTATGTGCGGCGTGCGCGTATGCATACGTGCCTACGATATTGAGTGCGCTTGTGCGTGTGCGCGAACGGGAACATGCGTGCGTGTTTGTTTAGTGTGCATATGTATGTTTAGTAACACAATTATATATGTAATGGCATGCTCATAAAATGTAAAAGTTTGTTAAAAAATGGCATTGTTGATGAAAAACTGACTTTAGAGCTTTTCTATGAAGTTTACAACTTTTCAAGTAATTGTTATCCACGCTTATCGTGTGTTTGTACGGGGTCAGGGCCGTACAAACTATCCATATATCCATAAACTATCCTATCCATATATCGGCGTCTATGTGGATCTGCAACGTTTTGAATATAAAAAGCAAAGCATCTCAATGAGCTTGCCAGTTTTGTGTTTGAAGACTTGCTTCATTGTCATCATAACAACAACATGATTGATAGTGTGTCGATTCTATCCGTCTCACATAATGAATCCTGGATAACAAAATTAATTGAAACCGACAGGCAACACGACCCTATTCCCAACAGTCGATAATGGATGAGAAACTATTAAAGAAGGTTCCTTTGCAATAGGTGTGCCGGGTAATACATTATAGAGAACGTGTGTTCCAATTCTTTATTTAGTTACACTGGCGTGTTCTCTTCGTTCGGTGTCTAACAAGAGCAAATATTATTGTTGTTGTTGCTGTTGTTGTTGTTGCTGCTGTTGTTGCTGTTGTTGTTAGTGTTGTTGTAAGTGTTTCTTTTGCGTTGACCACGTTTTACAAATCTTTAGTCTAGAAATATGGAAACAAATGTTGTATAAAACGTTTGTAGTTTTATTGTACTATTGAAACAATAACATGTATATGCCTGTAAATAAGTATATTGAATTTACTTATTATTTATTGTAGTAAAACAAATGCAAATTGCTTTGAGAGAAAACCCGTCACGTGTCATATGTTGACAGGTATGATGATTTTTTTTTAATATTCTGTGTCAATAACACAACGTTATAATTCGTATTTTGCAACTGTACCCTGGTATATATGGTTTTGCCCATATTCGAAATATAAGGGTAAAACTATATATAGGTATACCGTGCACTGCGAACCGATGTAATGACTGTTGTCCATGCGTTACTTTTAAAGGTTGCCAAGTACAAACAAAGCAATTTCGATATGTCGACATGTTAATTTGTGCGACTCCATTTTTGACATGCGCGAAATTGGATTTGGAAATTAATTATGTTATTATGCAATTAAAAATGTAGTTACAACAGTCGTGACATTATATCGTTATCGATAGCGTACAATAAATGCGACGTAACTGTTGTAAAACTTCTGTGATTTCGTCCGCTGCACACTTCAACCTCGTGTACACGCACGAACACACGCACGCACGCACACACGCACGCGCACACATACGCACACGCGCGCTCATCCTCAGAGATGCACATCCACGCGCGCGCGCACACACACACGCACGCACAGATGCAAGCACGCACACACAGACACTCGCACGCACACGGACAACCAATCGCACGTACGCAAACACGCACACGGACACACGGACGCACGGATGCATGGACGCACGGGCGCACGGGCGCACGCGTACGCACGCACGCACGCACGCACACACGCACACACGCACACACGCACACACGCGCACACGCACACACGCACACACGCGCACTCGGAAAACTTAACGCGTACATGTCGTTTTGACTATTCAAACGTAATATATTTAGTTGCAACGGGTGTAAGGGCGTTCAATCGTAAAGCTTTACAGTTGTTATGACTGCTCAAAGCGCTTTACCCTTTACTCCCTGGCAGACCTATTCAATCGAACAACATATCGACTTCTCTGGGAAAGATTCAACCACAATGCAATTAATGCGCGAATGCTATTCGTACACACATACCCACCAATGTCTAATGCCAGGTACTCATTCATACAGCTGAGTGAACTGAAGCAACGTAGCGTAAACGAGCTTGCTCAAGGCACGACACCGCCGCACAGGATTCGAACCCGGGTATTCTCAGTCGAGAGTCCGAAGCTCTTACCGCTGTGCTACTGCGCTCCACAAAAAGCGCAAAAAAAATTATAAATAATACGACTCGGGTCTCATACAAATACGTAGCGACATAATCATGCAAGTTTCAGAACTCTCGTTCATCTCTCAAGCGAAGTTACCTTCGTTTCCCACGAACACATTTTGTATACTATTTACGTGCCCCAGTTTAGTCATGGAGACATCTGATTAGCTCGTGTCTGGTTACTCTTCTCACAAACACCGTGACGTCTCCGCTCACAAAGTCGGCACTAGATTGATTGCATTTATTGTCAACATAGTTTTCTATATTGAACAAGTAAAACATAGTTTAGATCGCGTAGAATTGTTTATATTATTGGAATGAGTAAATATGGTAGTATACTCAGTGTACACGCTTACAACCGGTTATAGGCAAATTGTGTCATAATGATTTTAGTAACAAAGTATTTTCGTCTTTGGAGCTGGAAAAGAAAAGTACACAGTCACCTTTTGATCGTTATATGTGAACTAATGAACTAATATCGTGTGTGCGCGTGACGTATACACGAGAAATGTAATGTAATAAAATAAAGTACACAGTGTGATCGTTTTACAAAACTAGCATTGTGTAATATAAACTGTTTACAGACGACTATTATTTTTTAGATATTGTGGTTCAATTGAATGTGTGTTATTTAACACAAGTTTTCAACGTTTGACGGCTATCTGGTGTTGTGGAAAGGTTCCTTACCGTACGTTTGATTTGCATTGCATGCAGATGAGAATGCAGTTTACGGATGTTAGTGATTTGCACATCACGTGACCCAGTGAATCCCGGACATTGACACTGGTATTACAAAATGTCAACAGCTGTTCGCAAATATTCCAATTGGCAAGATATATATTCAGATAAAGATAATTGTTGTAATTGTGTAAAATGTGCGGTTCGTTAATTGACAATCTTAGCGATCGATATATCAGAGTAAATAATTTATAACATGAGTTTTACAATAAACAGTTTATAATCGGATATTGAAATGTTGGTGACGTAATATGGTGGTGTGTCGACTTGACGACGGCCCGAGTTGGCAGTAAATTGGCAACGACCCGTCTCATTGAAGTCAGCCGTTAGCACGATGCAAATGGGCCGATTATCAATAATCAGGAATGTCGATTGGAACAGATTCACATCCGAACAGAAACGTAGACGTCGCTGTTGCCACGACCCGCATTGTATGTTAGTTATAAAGTAAAATAGCGAAAATAATGTCGAAGTCCGGATTCCAGCGTTTCTTTTATCGCCGCCAGACGGCTTCGATGTTGACACATTGAGATCGTTTACTGGGTGAGCGTAGATTAATAGGCGCTTGTTTAGCGCGCGACCATCAGTCAATCAGGCAGCGTGAACCGTCCGACGCTGTTTCCGATATCGTTTTGATTAGTCATTAACTGGCTGTGTGGTGGGGCGCTCGTGTAAATACGAGTCTTTTGTCGGTGTGTAGAGTGTGTGTCATTCTGCCGCCGGCCAGTAACGTATCTATCTGCGCCAGCCCGCATTCTACGCAGTGGTCATTACCCCAGCGTCTCGCGAGGGGCAATCTTTCGGCGCGGCGCTATAGCTGGTCTCCTTTGAAGCGTCCGACGTTGGCGCCTAGCGCGAACATAACTTGTCTGTCTATTCTTCGGCCTGACAAATCGTGACAGATTGTTTAGACGCACAATTAGCGACGCCCTGACGCGGGCAGCTTTCAGCCGCGCGCGCGGGAGTCAACCATGGGCAAACAGCCGGCATTGTGGCGGCTCAATGCGATTTTATTAGACCTTTCAGGCGCAGTTCTTTACAAAGTCATCCACTCCGATCGGCCGCGAGCGCCGGTTGAACGCGGCCGGGGATACGACGAGTGGAGCGGCCCCTAACACACCCCGCACCTGCCTGCCGCTGTCAATCACCAGACTGCGTCTAGCGGTGTATCCAATCGCAGCGCAAGCCAGGTCAATTACGCGCCGAGCTGTCACTTGGCATGAAACACCTCAGCCGCTAAGTGCTTTGTGACATAAACAACACATTTATTAGGCATTAGAGCCAATTACGCGGCGGCCAATTCCCAACGAGTACGCGCTGACGTCAGAAGCGGGCGGCGAAAGGGTGATATCTTCGGCTGAGGTCGACAATCTTTGAGTGGCTGCCGGCGAGAGCGGGTGTGCGTATAGGGGTGAATGTGACAACCCACTCACACGGAGGTCGAGCACTAGGGTGTTTTCGTTGTTGGCAGATAGATCTATGTCGAGTGTCGTTGACGTGCTTCCACACGCGTCCATGGCAGCCGGAGTACTTCAACAGACGGGGCGCACTTCGGCGTTCAGCAAACCGGGGTGCGGGGGAGACACGAAGCGAACGAGCTCGGACCCCGATACAGGGATGAGCGTCACTGACGGCTCCCGGAAGCTGAGCCCGTCCGTGAGCCCGGCGTTGAAGTCGGTCCTCCCGACGAGGAAGCCGTTCTCGACGTTTAGTGTTGACTCGTTGATTGGTGACAATTTTCACACGAAGGACTCGGAGACGTCGAGACCCCGGCCGTCGTCGCGGACTCCTTCCGCCGGTTCGCCGGCGCCGACCGACCGGTCGACGGACAGCACTACGGTGTCCCCGTCACACCACAAACATTCCCCATTCACGGTAGACGGGCTGCTGGGGAAGACGGTCGACCCCACAACGACAGCCCCTACCACGACGGGGCTATTTGCTCATCCGTATCTTCAAGCGCGAGCCGAGGCAAACAAATGGCAAGCGACGGAGATTACGTTTTCACCGTGGCTATCGAACCCCACATTCACTCAACCTCCTCGTAAGTACGACTTGTTGCTTCCTCCTACGCGGGAAATGCGTAACATGCGCTTTTGTGTATGCTCATATCCTACACATGTATCATGCCGACGCTGACAGTATGTTCACCAGTCTCGATGGCATCATTTGCGTGATAAATATCCCACATTTGACTGTGTAGTATAATGTCTATACGAATAACATTTTGATATCGACATTTACAGCATTTAGGTTCGTAATATCCTTTATTCAAAACGTTCAATCTAAAATTGAATTAAAGTTCCCCCACACTTTCCTACTAATCGATATATTTTTTCTTCTCCCAGATTCAAAACCGCTTAGAGATGCAATCGTAATTATTATATTTAATGCATAATCTTTATGTATGTACTGCTAAGAAGTAATATGTTACTATACTGCAGTTGATAACGTCAGATGACATATATATATATATATATATGTGTATAAATATATATATATATATATATATATATTTATATATATATATATATATGTATATATATATATATATATATATATCAAATGCAGTTCACGGTGAACAGAGATGAATCATATGCATTACCAAATGAGCGGTACACTAAACAATTCGCAACAAAAATATATAACAACATTATCAACAAGAATCCGCTTTCATATATATATAAATCTCATATATATAAATCCCCACGGTCTTGTATAAGTGATCAAGTAAAAGAAACTAGTTGCTAAGCCAACGTGAACATAAATCCGACGAGTGTACCTCCAGTAGGCCATACTCCATGTTATATCTGAATCCAAACACGTTCACACGCAACACACATTAACAAACTTCCACTTTATTAATTCTACTAAAAATTGCATTAACTTAACTAACAACAAGTTTTAATTTACCTGTAAAACTCGAATAATTAATTATTATTCCTTCAATCTGTCACATTGAAATCAATATATATATATATATATATATACACACACACAAGGAAACAACTTAGTATTAAGTATAAATAGCAGGGCCCAACCATCTATATGCAGGACATACCATTTATCTGCCTAAAAGTCAGCATATGTTTATCCCGCGATCATAATGGTATCGTCTTCCTATTATATTCATTAAATCCTATATTAATTTGCATGCGTCAGCAATACAATATAGTTAGCGATTAGCAAGACGTTTTCTAACAACATAATGAGGTTAAGTGATTTGAACCTGTCACTCAGTTGCGGTGATTTTTCAACGGACAAAGCGGTATACAATCGCCAATTAAATCGATACAGCGGCTCGTTTGATCGAAGTCACTTGATGCCGCATAATATGCTACACTATTAACATCGTGGCAAAAACATGGATCCTTTAATTACGTAAATGTCGCAAAAAATGTAATTGCTAGACGTGTTTTGAATTCATAACATTAACCATTATGATTTTTTTCCCGTAAAAGAATATCGGAATACAGAGCAATCACTACGCTTAGTTGAACCACGCAAGACCAGAGCAGGCTTATTCTATTAAGCGACTGCTTCATATAAGCAAGGCGTGTCAGTAAATAATACATTTTATTAGTTACGAATGTGGATTTATATCGTCGTTGCCAGTATATTTGATTCTGGCTGATTGACACACTCACACATATATATATATATACATATATATATATATATATATATGTGTGAGTGTGTGTGTATGTATATATATATATGTGTGTGTGTATATGTATATATATATATATATATATATATATTAAACACATGATAACATACCTTATCTTTTTATATTTTATTTTTGTGAAATGCCAACTATTAATATAACATTAACTAGTACAATAGCCAAAGTAATTGCATTGACTCGATTTGGTACGGACTGTGGCGACATAATGATACGGGCCTAATTACTGGAACGAGTTGCGAACGACAATAGCGTCACAATAGCGTCACCAAACACGCATTTAATTGTTGTTACCGCGCCACCAGTGATCGCCGACGTCTGCTGCATTCAACACGTTTCGTTGGCCGCGATAATCTCCTCTGCGGCCGCGAGATAACAAAACCGCGACGACACTAGCAACGCTTGAAGTATCGTGGTTCCATTGCTTGGAAACCACCGACTTATCGGTGGAAGTGCGAAGATGCGTCAATAGCGCTGATGACGTGATCTGTGCACGTGAGCGCTTATTAAACGAGATCGTGGTATTATCTCGCATGACTTTATTGCGGTCGATTGTTGCGAGCCTGAGAACCTATCGTCAGCTGAAAAGTGGCGCTATCGTAATCGACCGGCGCTTATCTTAGCATTGATGGATCCGACAATAAAAACAACTATAACTTTGTGTTTATACGCGAATAATAAAGGATCGTTCAATGTAGAGCTTATGCGATAAGGTCGTCGCTTATTACCGGTGCGTAATATCTCATTAGTTTATCATAAACATATTGTATAACGACGTCTATACGGCGTAAACACTGCAACGGTTCGCCTATGCGTTGCGACTACTCAATAACGGCGAAAGACATTTTATGTCGGATAAATGTTTATTATAGCTCCGTGATAACGTCAACAGATAGAAGAACAACACTGCATTTAACATCACAATAACACGATCTTCATAAAGTAGGTAATTACTGGTAACGTACATGTCATTTCACTGGTGTATTGGCACTGACTAGGTTTGAAAATTATATAATTATCTTTGACACTTATGTAGTGCTATAGAGGTAATAAAATGTCGCCTTATCAAAATAATACAGGCGTATGTATGTATATATACGACTGTATATATATATATATATATATATATATATGTATACACACACACACACACACATATATATATATATATACCACATATTATACGACCACGTTAACGTAATTATGTTATATATATGTGTGTGTGTATATATATATATATATATACACACACACACATATATATAACATAATTACGTTAACGTGGTCGTATAATATGTGGTTAATTTTTTTAAATTTTCTATCTAAGTCAGTGCTATTCATTATCATAATCGAAACTACTCCGAAATGTGAACTATTTATTATACTATATTTTATCTGAATGTTGTCTACTGATCTTCTACTTATACAATTTCACTTGAAAAATACCAACACTGCTTTATTAACATAACTTTTTACTACCCATAATAAACTGTTATTCAGTATATGCATTCATATGTGTACAAGTTCTGCCATAAAAAGTTTCCTCAAAAATAAACTATATGTTAATTAACTTGCATCGTTGTACGTACTTTTATGTCATTCCTTGGACATGAAATAAAACAGATGCGCTACCATAAAACAGAACACTTAGAACGTACTTGAAAAATCTATTGTGTGACGAGGCTATTTGCTCCAGTTAGCGGCTGCACAATTAGCACCAATACACGTGTTAGTCTGGGGCGGCCACTTTAAAATGGACCGGGGTAATAGCATTCGGCGTCTGTGGTTAATGAAAACTCGTCGAGGCGTTGAGTAGCAGTTTACTAGCGACGTAAGTTGTCTTTGTCGCGACTCGAATAATCGATGCTGCGAATACATTTGATTTCAAAATGACCCACACAAAATACACACGAATTAACAACATTTCGGCAATGCAATAACACGTTTACATTTTGTCACGGAATTGTAAATTAATAATAATGCTGTTCCTTTTTAATAATTGCATAATTTGTGCAGTAGTTGAATATCTCATGTGTACACAATATAACTCTAAGAACATTTCCAAATAAATGTAAACGTGCACCAAATATACTAATCGTAGAGATACTTACATCTATACAAATTTGTAAAACAAACTGCGTGTTCAACTATATTCTCAAGTTGCATGCTCAAATGCATAAACTTATTTAACTAAGTGGTATTGGAGTTTCGAAAAATAAAACACCAGACTCGTTCTATTCGATCTCGTTGCGTACAGTCTAACTGAGGATTTATGATAAATTAATTCTGCTTTTGCAAATGGGACAGAAGTGTTTCTTGTGTCGACACGCGGTGACGAGAAACAGCCCTGTTGACATCGTTGCAGTGACGACAATTACCGGGCTGACGAAAATACTACTAACATTGTATTTGCAGCACATAAAAACTACGATGCGTTTAGTGAAGAAAAATATCATTTGCTGCGTTTCTTTTGTTGACGACGCATGTAACTACAGAAGTACAATTGTGCGGGAAACAGCGCATTTCACAAGTAGAAATGGAAGTTGAACAGTTGTCACAATAGTAATAATTAAATAAAACAATTTTAAATGCAATAACAAATTACTATGACGTTAGTATCAGGAAACCAAACTCACAGGCGCTTCAAAACCAAACTGTTAGGCTATCTGAAATATCAATTTATACAATTTTAAAGTCATCGAATAGTTGTGTACAGGCTAAGGAGCTCGGGTAAATAAGAATTATTAAAAGTTTCGTTAATTATTGGGTCAAAACGGCGACACAAAATGTTACAAGTTCAATCACATGGCTACAAAACAAAAACTCAAGTTTGTAGTTAAGAATATGTGTTATAAACATATATGAATAACATTGTTGAAAACTAGAGGTACGCACGTTTGCGTTTACACCGTCGAATTTACGCAATGTGTTGTTCTTATTAATTGATATGGACAGACGAAATAATTATAATAATAATTGTCAGGTATTCCTTACAATCAACATAATACTGACTACAGTGTATTTAATATTTGTATTGTCTAAATTATAATTCTTACGGAAATGTATATAATAATATACATAAAGAGAATTTATACAAACAGCTAACCTAGTTGAATCGTTTGTACATTTCGGTTGTTCAACGACAATTTAACAGCAACAGTTGTAGGACTGTGGCGAGTTTAAACTCATGCTACACCGACGCGCTGTTATTTAAGATGTGCAAGAGTACATTTAAATTACTACTTGAGTTAAGACAAAATTGTTGGTGAATGTCAAAATGTTCTACTGACATGCTGAATTATCTTTAGGTTATTTAGTATGTCGCTTTCTAAACACAGGCAACTTAGCTCTACTCTTAGAAATTGCAATACGTGTTAGAAAGAAGACCTGTGGAACTTGACTATAATTGAAACAATTTCCACAAATTAATGTTTATACTGAATTTCCACCCGTCTGTTGCCTAGTGTTGTTGCTAATGGAATTATTGTTTTGAATGTTTTCTCATATTAACTGTATTAACTTAAATTAAGTGTTTTGAAATAGTTTTATCAATAGTTTACAACGTTCGCTATTTGAAAATGTTAAACTCTTTGATACTTTCAAACTGCAATTGTGTCTCGTTAGGTCACGTCCGATTACATACTACCTTTTTGTGTACATGTCTCGCCAAAGTGACGTCGGTTTTACTGGTTATCGAGTTACAGTAGACATAATTATGACTTTTTGGACGCGTCACTCTGCCACGCGATAAGGGAATACAAGTAGGTAGCAAAACACGTGCAGGTTATAAAAGTGATAGTTAAAATAATAAAACCATGTTATATAATATAAACTGCGTACACGTATTATTGTAACACATTCTCGCCCAAATGTGTCTTGAACCACATCTCTCTAATAAAAGTTAACCTTTATATGTGTGTGTCGTTTAGAATGCTTAGTAAACAAAAATCAGGACGTGACATTCATACTCAAAACATAACGGCCACATTGTTTTAAACAGATGTGGATATAAAAACAAACTGTTAGAATATAATATAGTTTAAGCTATACAAAATACAGTTTTATAATATAATATATGTCAGCTACTGATACACATATATGTGGATAATACCAATACCTACGTGATCTGAATTACTGTTGGTTGGATGTTTTTTGTAGATGTGGCGTTTGCGGGATAATTAAACTATAACAATATGGTAGTATGTAATCCCATGTTGGGTAATTGTGGCAGTCAACATAACGCACATCAGCGTGTAATTATCATATATTTATCACATATTCCTGCGTTATCCAACGCTGTGACTTTTATAATAATTATGCTTAACTGAATAAGTGGTAAACTATGGCGTATTTGCGAGAGTAATTAAACGTATTATTTAAAATGGTTATATTAGTATTACGACAGTATAATAACATAAACGAGCAATATTTTCCAAAATAATGTCATGCTCCAAAATGCTATTGATTAAATATACATATTCTTAAATTAAACTGATCCTTCCGAGTAGCATGCACATCATGTATTGGAATAAGTCTTTTTGTTAGCCACGCGAACACGTATGCTGGCATTTTCTCCCCTAAATATTATTTTCCATGGCTGCGAAACCAAAAGAACAACACCGTTTACTTAGCAAAACATCATAAACATACTTCCGTAAAACTATGCCGTATGTGTATAATATATAATTTAAGAGGAATGCAACAGCCATGGGAACGTTGTCGCAGTGAATCAATGGGAAGCAACAAGAATTTAGAGTGACGTGTACGCTGTCTCGGCGAGCCATCTCCGCTAGACATGCGGACGACCATCAGCGCTGGAGTAGCAGCCGAGCATTTTATTAACTGGTCCGTTGAGAAGGCGAGTGTCTATTTACTGACGCCTGCAGCCCGAGCAATGATTTACTTTAGCCGGTGTGCTCGCGCTAGACACGCAGCCATTAGCATACAAATAAAAACGCCGCCGACGTTCGTTACAAATAGTCGGCGGTACGATGGTGGTACTCTCCGGTCAGTCCGCCGCCTGACAGCCGAGATTTGATGAAAGCCCGTTTCGCCGTCAGACTCAATTACTCAAATGCGTTCGGCGCGGCGCCGTTACCGAACACCGGCTGACGAAATTGAGCGGGCTTCGTTTTGAATACACCGAATCGTCAGCGATGCAATCTGCGGGCGTGTCCGCTGAGTTTCTTGCAGTTTACGTTTGTACACATGCTGTCGCAGCCTGATGTATGTACGCGTTTGTTGTTGTTGTTGTTGTGTGTGTGTGTGTGTGTGTGCGTGCGTGTGTGTGAGTGCGTGCGCGTGTGTGTATTTGAGAGAGACAGAGAGAGCGTGCGTGCGTGCGTGCGTGCGTGCGTGCGTGTGAGAGAGAGAGAGAGAGAGAGCGTCCGCGCATGTGTGTGTGTGTGCGTGCGTGCGTGCGTGCGTGCGTGCGTGCGTGCGTGCGTGCGTGCGTGCGTGCGTGCGTGCGTGTGTGTGTGTGCCCGTTCCACTGCGTGTATTCGTACATATCTCGGCGCGCGTTGACCGTCTTTTGGCGAGAATATGCATTTGCTGGCGCGGGGCATTACACGTATGAACATGCAAGTGATTAACCCCGACGGTTGTATTAATCTAGATGCCTTCTAACTCCAGGCTACTATACAGTGCAAAAGGGGCGTATCACATTACAATATACATAGAACATGTAGAAAAAACTTAGCCGAATCCCTCAAAGAGTAACCAGAAACGATGCCCAAACATTCCTACATACACAATGGGTAAACGTTCCTTTGTCTGAGGCAGTCTGCCAAACAAAACAGTAATTACTTCGCGTACGGTCGCTGGTTGCTCTTTCAATACCCAATAAGGCGCCAATTCATAATACCAATTATATTTCTTTATAGCGTTAACAGCTTTCGCGATAGAGTTCACAGCACGAATGTTGATTGTATTCCGCTGCTCAGCGCTGTCATAAAATATTACATATATACGTCGCTCGGTCGAATTAATAATCATAATTGTGATATGGCGAGTACAATGATGCCCACTTTGACGGCACTAATGGTAGAGACCGCGTTCTGTGTGTCACTTTTAATCGGTTATACATCAATCATGATGAGATTTTTATCGGCGGCAGCTATAGCTGCGCTATAATCACACGAAACGCATTGGCTTTCTGTTGCACGTAAACAGTAATTGTTTGCGCAAAAAAAGCTGTACTACTAAATGATGGAATCAAATAGACAAATATAATTGCGTCCGTTTCGGGAGTGATAAAACAGGTTAACTGGTGTGACGCGCTGTATAGTTAATACGTCCGCCGCGTTAATGTCACCATGGCAGTTCCGTTACCCGGGATTATCCGCTCAAGCCTGGGTTGGTAATTATTAGCAGGAAGTTCAATGAATCAGTTGTACTTCTCCCCACTTGCTGCCTTGATCATCCATCTTGAAAGAACTATCCCACGAGTTTGCCGTTAGCGAAGTCTATATCCGATAGTGCCATATGAATGCTTCGTTGGCTCAACATTGAACTTGAGAACAATGTTCGGGTTTATTAAACGACATTTTGCACGCACCGTACCTTCAACATACATTCACTATAGTGTTAAGAATGTTATATTATATTGATAAATGAGTAACATGCATTGTCGGTTTGACTTATTTTATGTTATTTCCTTTCTAAAGCAGAAATGTGCTTTACAATATACCAATATAAAAAACAACTGTTAATACATACGTGTGTCAGTGTAATATTGGCATTACGTTATGTCAGCTTTGTAGTATATCGTGTGATGACGGTTTTGTTTAAAATGAAAAACGAGTCTTTTCCTGCTCAACGGATACAGGGCGACTTCGTCGTAATAATACAAATAACAGCGACAAGGACACTAATAATAGCTATTTTTAGTATCATTATAGTATGCTTTATTACTGCCACCAGCATGTGCGCTCTTTTTGTAAAACCTGCGCGATATTGACTGAGCTCTTACGACATGTTGTATGATGGATATCGGGGTAATAAGAAGAGCGTGTATAATTTCATTTGCAAAGACATAACAGTTCCAATTCCCACTGTTCACGAAATATCAGTGACGTAACTCTCATGATAAGGGAGTTCCGGAGTGAACGACAGATGCAAATGATACGCTCACGTGTCATCGTGTATACAGAGGAACATTTCCAGATGTGGAGAGCAGCTCTAGACGCACGATCGGACGTGACTTACGTGCCGTGGCGGCCTAAGCCCCCGGCGTCAAACGGGCACCGGAAGGCAACATCCTCGTGTCACTGTAGGCCACGCAAGCCGCCTCGTACGGATTTACCGTTCGCATGTTTATAGGATGAATACGGCTTACACCCCGCTTTAAGTATACGCTGTAGGTGCCTATTTGTTGTAACCATTACACTAAATGTCCAGGCAACTTACGTTTAATAAACACGAAGCAGCGTCCATAGTATGGATACGTCGACAGCGAAATGTTCGAATTATTAACACACTTTCTGATTTACTGGCAAAGGAGAATAGAGGGAACAAAACTAAGATTGCGATAATATACTATTGCGATATCCCAAACGGCCAGTGACGAACAGCGTAGAGTGTGAGAACACTGCAGAAAAGAGGGACAAGTGGAGAAGTATCGAGAGAGCGGAGAGAACTCGCTGGTGGGTCTCCCATCCCGCCAGCGATCAAGGGAAATATGAAGGTTTTGGTATTTGAATAAATTAATTTGTCCTACATAACTTGTCCAGGTGTATATCGTGACAAAGCATTATGTGCAGAAATCAGGAAAAAGGTCGTTACGACATATGTTGGGGGGATTCCTTCAGGGTTGATGGCAACAGTTGTCGCTGATTCAGCACGGACACAGTCTAGGAACACTGACAAAAACTGAGCATTGCGTTATCCACGCCTAGTTGAATAACGTGTCTAAATTATGACCATGTTTCCCGCTTTTGTGAGGAACATTTACCGTGCGCGTGGGAAGCATATTCACCATGGGGAACACAATGACGTGTGACCAGACGTCATGTGTAGAATGAGTCTTATCGATTCATGCACGAAGACGCCTATTCATAACTATCGGTACATGAATATGCTTAATTATACATTATTGCGTGATTATGCCGTCTAATCTGATCGCGTCAAGCGGCGAGGATATCGCCTGATATCGTTGCACAATACACATGCTGTAACGTATTCTCCAGATCTGCGCTGAACAATTACTAATGATTAGTATTCCCGTATCTGACATCTCGCGTTTCTCAATGGAACGGGATTTTGTTATGGTAACCCGCAAGACTGTTGCTAGTATTGCTTGTGATGGAACCACCTCTACGATGGTCGTTTTTATCGTGGTGGTTTTTTATTACTATCGCAACAGACACCCGCATAGGTTATACTTAGTCTCGGTTGAAATACGGGGAACGGCGGATAGGGTCACACGGACCATCCCTGGCATGCAGTAAGCACCGAAACGTTGGGCGCCACGTTTCTCGTTATGCCAAGGCGTAACGTCTTAATGGCGCCAGCCATCCAACCAGACATATCCCGTAATAAATAACAGGCCGACCTCCGAACATCAGGTGAAAATAAAGCACTCTTCGCTGGTTAAGGGGCGCTTTCTCGCTGGAGGCGAACGGGTATCTAATTTGTCGAGTGTGTCACGCACGTTCTTAATGCGTCAATAAATTGTGCACCGATCCATTGCGCGGGCTGGCGGCCATTTGAAATCGCCACAATGCTGGCGTTGTGTGTGCGATAGGCATTTGTATTCCAGACAAACACACGGGTAAAATAGTTTTGTATAATAAGAATGTCTTGCGCTAATATTGGACAACAAAGTGTAATTGTAGAAGAATCCAATTTTAGTGACATGTACACGGTTTTAATTTATAATAAATATTATGGTATATATATATATATATATCATGTTATATAATTGTGTTGATGTGAAGATGTTACAGTGCAGTTGTATTTTTGACAAACATGAAAAAAATAGTTTCGTAATGTGAAGGTCTCCCCTTAACATTGAAGACATTCTAATTACAGTTGATTTCAAAGTTAATTACTGTACATGATAGTTTAAATTAGTTAGTTTAGACTTTAACATTTTAAAGAATTTTTTATTGATGTGTATAAACATACTATTGCGATGTGAGATATTCAGGTGTTTTTCCGGGCAACAGCATGAAATTAAAATAGTTTCGTAGTAGTGTAAATAACTCACCTCGTTAACATACATTTTTGGCACAATCTTAAGTTTAATGACAGGTCTAATATCACTTGTATACATCTGCAGTAGTTGTTACACACTAAAATTCCTCATTTATCATTGTATAAACAAGTAAGAAATTATAACATAATAATTGTTGTCGATATAACGATGCAGCGATCGCGTATTTATACTATTTTATTTAAAAAAAACGATGGCTGTTATATATATATATATATATTTTGTTTTTATGTTTAAAAAAATAGTTATATGTTTTATGAACGATTTTCATACGTGCATGGTGTATTTATATAAAGGTCCGCACTATTGTGTTCTGCATAGTGTACTTTTGAGCTATGCAAATGTTAATATGTTCTCAATGCACGCTCTTTATACATTGAAAACGACGTATACAATTCTCTTCGCATAACTTAGCTAGATTCATAGTTTGTAACCAATTAATTGTTTTGATTCAATAAAGAAAATAATAGTTACAAACTGTTGTTGTCGTTGTCATGATTAGATGTTATAACTCTCGATGAAAGAACACTTAACTGTTGTTGTCGTTGTCAGGATTAGATGTTATAACTCTCGATGAAAGAACACTTTAAACTGTTGTTGTCGTTGTCAGGATTAGATGTTATAACTCTCGATGAAAGAACACTTTAAACTGTTGTTGTCGTTGTCAGGATTAGATGTTATAACTCTCGATGAAAGAACACTTTAAACTGTTGTTGTCGTTGTCAGGATTAGATGTTATAACTCTCGATGAAAGAACACTTTAAACTGTTGATGCAGTGGTAATTAGACAGAACGACAACTAATTGAACACATAATATTAATCGCTTTATATATTATTGTGTTAATTAGACAACTAGACGTCTCCCCTAAGAGTTGTATCTTCCTCGTTTTAATTCCTTCTACAAGCCCGAAACAGTGACTGCCATTTGAATGTTGCAGTCGTATCCATCCATCTGTTGACAACCTGAATACTGCTGATCGGTTTTGAGATTGACCAGCCACTTTCTCTTCATACGCCTCTGAGCTTGGTTTCCAAGCATTTAGGCACAATAAAAGTTACCTTATTATTATTGTTATTGTTGTTATTAGTATTAGTATTATTACTATTATTATAATTACTATTATTATTATATTTATGTTGCAGGACTCGGCAGTCCGTCGCGCATCAATCCACAGAAGTGTCAACTGCGCAAGCACAAGAGCAACCGGAAGCCGCGCACACCGTTCACGACGCAACAACTACTGACGCTCGAGCGGAAGTTCCGTCAGAAGCAGTACCTGTCGATTGCCGAGCGGGCGGAATTCTCGGCGTCTCTCAACCTCACTGAGACGCAAGTGAAGATCTGGTTTCAGAATCGTCGCGCCAAGGCGAAGCGCTTACAGGAAGCGGAAATCGAGAAACTCAAAATGGCCGCCAAACCGATGCTGTCGTCGGCGACGTTGGGACTTCCGTTTCCGCTCGGGTTGTACGCCGGGAGTGGACTCGAGCGTGGACAGTTGCCAGGGCAGGCGTCGTTGCTACCAGCGCAGTACGCCATGTATCCACACTCGCTGGTGTCACACGGTATTGTATACCCGCCCCACTGAGACACGTGTTGCTCGCTCGGTGGTCGCGATACTTTCAGACGGTGCGCCGGAAGGATGGTAAATGAAAGGTGCCGTTCAACCGAGTGACAGTGAACCCGTTAAAACGCTGCGACCGCCACGTACAGTACTGTGATAGGTATACTGCGCTTGCGGGAACCAAAAATATCTCACCTACTTTCAGATTCGTGAACTGTTTCCCGCCATCACGTGACTAGTTTCTAGCGGAAGCAGACACTGGCGCCAAATTGGATGTCCAATTTCAAACGGACGCTGACAAACCCCCTCGACTCAGTCGGGCTACGATAGAGCATCGAATGGCGGTGTTGACGTATACGTGTGTTCTCTTCTCTGTTCGAGCATGGGAAACTGCGAACGCGTCAATTACTTGGATGACAGTTTTTAATTGCGCCGCTACTCTGGTGACACCAGTGTAACGAGTAACATTTGCAGCGAATTCATTACAAACCCACGTGTTTTATTTTTACGCGTTCGACATAACCTTGTACAGTATTAAATATTAAAATTATTTTTGGTTACGTATACCTGACTAATTGATTTTATGGCGTAAATCGCTTACTATAGTTGCATATTCGGGTAGCACATACTTATTATTTTCCCTTTAGTGAAAATAGTGATTTTTACTATTTGTTTGTTTGTCCTATTTCAAACAAAATATTATATTTTCAAATAAACTTAAAGCATGCAATATACTTGATAACAAACGTTTTTGCTGCCGGAAGATGTTAATATTGGCGCATCTGTTGCTGCATAATACGAAATGGGGGCCAATATGCAGAAATATACCCAAAAGAACTAACATATCATAATAAAATAATACAAGAAATGCGTTGTAGTAGACCTATGCGACATGATCGATTCCTTTCACTCCATTAAGCAGTAACATTCGTGACACCGGTATGGAAAATGCAGAAGTTATGTCATCTGATTAAAGTCATGACGGAAAGTACATCATTTTAATTCCGATTACGTAATAAATAGGAAATAAATAAATAATAACTGTGGTGGTACATTTCGTGTGGAATGGCACAAGCAAAACAGACGCGAACCACATCACGTCTGCCACGCGAAAGTGCACATAATAATTACGTAATAAATCAACAAACGGACACACAGCGGTTAGATCTCTTCAAAACTAACCAACACTTCGTTCCCGTTCACAGATGCACATGGCGTAATTATTTCCATTTTGTGATTCAGAACAATGTCACGTAGATACCTTGTTCCTAAAAATATACTTCCTTTGTGAACCAAAACGTTTCACCATGGAGAACTTTCTGAAAAGAAGCGTCCCCGGAACCACAAACAACTATGCACGTATACTTATTACAGAAGGAGCTGTAGGGACGGCCCTTCCCGGTTCGTGTGATTGGTACGTCACTATTGCCACGGGTTGTCAAAACCCGTTTTCTTCAGCGTGATCTCTTTGTGTTTCTTCCAACCGGAACGCATTCTGTACGAACACGGACATGTAAAAAGACACGCTTGTGTTGGTCTCGAAATACAAAGAAAGTTTACGCAACCCGCGCGTAGTTCAATGGGAAACTTCTGAATCACAACACCGACTCGGCGGTTTGCTATAATCTGACACCAATTAGTCACTTCAGTGCACGCAATCAGCAACAACATACGGCAGCATCTTCAAGCGACTCGAATACGGTCTTAGTCACATAAACAGATAACGCGCAACGCACCCTAGTTTCACAGGAAGGCTGTTGGCATGGCGCGATGGCATAACACTGCTGGTAGTGGAGTTAACAAAGAACCATATATATAAATATATATGGTTGATCGTTTTAATCGCAAAAACATGACATACTATATACTATATAATTATAACATAGAGTTTGCTGAACCCTCAAATGTGTTGTAATTGTGAAACATGAGTTTAAATATAGCGTTGCCCTTACATGTTAATGAATTAAAAGCCGGTCGGTTTGAAATGTAAACATGATATTCTGACGAAATGCTCGCAATAAACATGAAAATGGCAAATTATTTAAAAGATTGCCATAGTCATATTAGAAAATGTATAATTTATACTATGTAAAACGATTGTACACTAAAACGACCCGGTATATTTGTATGTTTAAAGTTTAAACCGTAAACAACTTCAAATTCCCAGCAGCGATATTGTATTAAAGATCCTGCTTTCCATCGCTTAGGATATCCCAAATGAGTTATTATATCATACACATTCAATTACACATTATTTTAATAAAAACTGTTATTATATAAACGACACGCATATGTGGTGTACGACGCTATATTAACTGAAGTATTCCAATTGAACGAAGTATCAGTATAACTGATAAACAAACGGTGTTTCTAACTCTATCATATAATGCATCGTGCTCACATCATATTCGTTATCTTCGGGCGATTATTCGTGTTAACACATTTATATAGTTCTCTTTAAAATGCAGCAAGTAATTAAATTATACTTTGCTTAGTATGTATAGCGTCCATGTAGTTTGTGTACTTTTAAAGTAAATGTAAATTATGTTAGCATAGCTGGCGGTTTAAGATTAGTCAAAGCGCTTTACACGTTACTCTTTGGCAGACCTAGTTTTGTTCAATCGAACACCATCTGTACATTCTGCCCCGACGCAATTACTTCGCAAGCATTATCCGCACACAAGTATCCGCCACTGTCTATAACCAGGTACTCGTCGATACAACTCAGTGAAGTGGAGCAACGTTGAATCAGCGAACTTGCCCAAGGATTCTTGCCCGGAATTCACCATTGAGTGTCCGACTCTCTAATCACTACGCCGGCCCTCCCGCTCAATATGGCGTCTTTGCGGTGTATCGTGGGGCCAGTATCAATCGCGATCGTCCAACCTGAACACCTCGATCCAGCAAATACGGACGGTGTTCCGCAGCGCTGATATCAACAGCATTGGCGACAACGACGTCTGTTGTCGCCCCACAGGTGACAGGTGACAAACGTCGCGACCGGCACTGTCTGTCGAGGCCGCGAGTCACGCGCCGCTTCTTTCAGGGACGGCTCCAGCATACGACAGCGTCGTGACTTTTACAAATTGCTGGGGACACGAAGACTGTGTGACGTGGTCGGTGGTGGGTGCGAGTCAGCGGTCCTCTTGTTTTCTTTACGGGCGCCTCCGAGCTTCGCTCCCCGGGAGACGCCGACACCGACAGCTGTCTCGTGGGCCGGGGCTGCACGAGGCGCCACCGACAGCGGGCGTAATGAACTGCTCAACTGGTTCTCACACAAGTCAAACCGGCTGTCGTACTCTGCAGAGTATACATGCCACGCTAATGTGTATCTGACTCTGTGAGCCTGCATGCGTATCCCCCGCCCGCCCAAGCCCGCCCGCCCGCCCGCCCGCCCGCCCGCCCGCCCGCCCGCCCGCCCGCCCGCCCGCCCGCCCGCCCGCCCGCCCGCCCGCCCGCCTGGGGCCCGCCCGCCCGCCCGCCCGCCCGCCCGCCCGCCCGCCCGCCCGCCCGCCCGCCCGCCCGCCCGCCCGCCCGCCCGCCCGCCCGCCCGCCCGCCCGCCCGCTCCTCCCTCTCCTCTCCCCTCCCTCCTTCATTCCCTTCCTCCTTCCTGCATGTTGCCCACACGCTCTCCGTCCCTCTCTCACAGCACACCACGTATCATTCTCATTTCGACACTAACACTCGTATTTAATGTAAACCTAACATGTTTCTACCAACCACACCTGTTTTGCATGTTATTATTATACGCCCTTTACACTTACCATGATTGGTTTACTATTTTACAAAACAATGCATGAAATGTCAACACGATAGCTTGATCACACGCTCACCGAGAGGATTCACTGAATAGAAGATCCTGCTAAAGATACACTTCACACGTCCAATGGAGATGATTGAAATGTTTAAGTGGGGGTAATCTTGAGCACAACCGCTGACCATGATCAATCGTATCGAACTCTTGCATTCATTCCATTGACGCCTAATTCACCCATCAGCGATACAAGGGTCAGTCAAGGACAGCGATAATTAATTGTTGCTTTAGCTTGTCATCCGATTTCGCGTCAACAAACAAATGTAGCGCATGAATGCGTCGCGTGAGTGCGTGGGTTCGTGTGTGTATGTGTGTGTGTCCGTGTGCGTGTGTTTGGCATGTGCTTGTGCGCGTGCGTCGTGTTTGTCATTTTTCCGGCTATATAAACCTCCACAAATCGTACTTAGTGTTACCTTGTATAATTGTCTTATGATGCCTTGCGGATTCCAATATCAAGCACTGGCTCATAACATTTGTGATTTTAGTTCGGATTGTGTTCATTTCCGTTTAATTTATGGACATATTTCTTTCATTGTGTTTTATTTCATTTAGTACATATCTCCTTACTCGCTACAACGAGCCGAATGCCGAAAGCAAGACTTGTCCTTCATTTCTCCGGTATGATTTAGCACAGTTGCAACAGCGCGCACGGAAAAGTAATTGTCGCTTTGTCTTGCGTCGAAATGGCTGCAATAAATGCTAGCATTGTTACTAGCGTATGCCGACTCGTTCAATTGTCTGCTTATACGACGTCGGTAGTTACACGCCAATAAATTCAGACAAATTGGTCAATATTCCATTTGCTTCATCAACGTTTAATGCGGCGAATCAGCGACATTCATCAGCGAGGCAATATGGGCAGGAAGAACTGACCGCTGGGCGAAACTGCG
Organism: Paraescarpia echinospica; assembly: GCA_020002185.1. NCBI lineage: Eukaryota > Metazoa > Annelida > Polychaeta > Sabellida > Siboglinidae > Paraescarpia > Paraescarpia echinospica. The sequence continues at coordinate 63,450,745 of CM034534.1, read as the reverse complement.
AGGTGATCCTTTCTAAAGTCCCTCGTCTGCATGGGGCCGTAAATCATACCGCGGTTCGCTGCTCCATTGTTTGCGCGAGTCCCACTCGCTTTATAACGCCAGGATGCCGACGGGCGGGCAGCAACGGGGGACGATATCGCGACGAATTGTTATTGCGAATTGACGAATTGCCAACAGATTGTCGCAAACACGCTGAGCCAAGGCTCGAGAGACTTAATATTAGCGGAAAGATAAATTATAGTGGTCCGGTTCATCGAAGGAACACATTCATCTTTCGGCATGGAAACTCCAGCGAGCTGTGTATAGGTTATAGTTGGAGAAAATGGGCGAGGGAGTCAGTTGAGACCTTCTGCCGGGAAGTGGTGCTGTCCACCTGGCGTTAACTATGGGAAACACCACACATAGTTGCTCGTCGTTATGCTTATTGTATTACACCCTCCAGTTTACACCACCAGTTTACACCACCAGTTTACACCCACCAGTTTACACCCACCAGTTTACACCACCGAAATTAAGTTAAACAGAGTGAAGTGTAAATCATTCTGGCGGTACAATGAACCGCCTATCCCGCTATATGAGAATATACATTATATATATATATGTATGTGTGTGTGTGTGTGTGTGTGTGTGTGTGTGTGTGTGTGTGTGTGCGTGCGTGCGTGCGTGCGTGCGTGCGTGTGTGTGTATTACTTGGAGTCGACAAGATGGAGACTCTAGAGAAAGCTGTACACGAAGCGAATACGGGTAGGTGCTTGATCTACGTGCATCGCGATGTCTACACACACGGTATAGTGGTAGTATATACACAATTTGTTTATTTTAAGGCGAATGATCGCCAGATAACATCGTATTTATGACGCTATATTGGTTGAGTACTTACAGACCGATGTGCACATGACTGTACATGATGTGTCTCAAGTTATATGCGAACACGTGAGCGTTATAAGTTAATTGTTTACGAATATAACATGTTTTGACATCGCCACCGTAATTACGTTGATGAACATTACTGGTAATGCTCGAACGTTTGCCTGTTGTAGGGATGCAGGAGGATCATGGGTTAACCGCTAAGACTGTTTACATAAAGGCTGCCATAAATATACCCACTTTATGGAATGACTGTCAGTTTTGACTTAATACGGTTGTCTTATCGATGTTAGCAGCCAACTATAAAATGATTCCTACATTTTATAAACGAGTCGATGCGAAACATCTTGCCCCGATTAGATCGAATTTTAATTTTAGGCATTCACCTGCTCATTTAACTCCAACAAAGTTTGAGCTACGCGTCATTATTAATCCACGTATACCAAACGTATATATTCACCATAAACTGCCAACGAACCTCAAAAGTGTATACCTGACGTGTATATACAGTCCATTTTATCCGGAGTGAACGGATACAAAGTAAAAACCAGGAGTACATTCCAGAGTGAAACACCGCATATTTCGATGACGTAGTACACAGTCCCATACATTATGCGTGTACGCGTTCGTTTGATGAATCTTCATATTACCTCACGATGTAGATGCATTCCTTGCACGTTGCAGATACTGCTAACTGTGGGGGTTATTCGGTGTAAACAACATAATGCCTACTCCTGGAACGACAGACATCCAGCTAACGACAAATCATAACATTATTAATGTATAGTCCATGAACCACCCAATATTTTATTCTCCAATTTTGTGACTAATTCCGACTATGATTTCCGTTACAGCATTGTCTGAAGGGTCTGAATATGTGTGATGGACATTTCAAGTGCGTAACTCAGATGTTTTGATCTACCGACTGCATACAAAAGCAGCAAATACTATAAAACAGGAGGCTCTCATACACTGCCTACGGGTTCATATAAATCTAGACAATTAATAATTTACTCGAAATAAGTATCACAATACTCAAACAACAAATACATTAATCACTATTGTGTTTTTGTTTATTTTCTCTTTGAATATTGGATAAATGTGGATAAAGTAATCGTTTTAATGAGTACCTACATACTTGAAATTTTATGGTGAACAATTTTGTTGTTAAAAGATCTCTCTTAACTCAATCAACCCCCCTAGATTTTCTTACATATCATTACTTTTGAAGAGCATCAACTGTGCTTGAAAATTACAGTCGTGTTTAAATACAAACTGGCATTAAGCTATGCACGCATTTGACTTACCCATGCATCACACTTTCTCTAGCAGTGAAGTAGAAGAAGAAGAAGACGAAGAAGAGAAATACGAAGAAGAAGAACAACATCAACAACAACACCATCAACAAGAAAAAGAAGAAGAAAAATAACAAAAAGAAGTAGATGAAGAAGAAGAAGAACAACAACAACAAGAAAAAGAAGAATTAGAAGAACAACAACAATAACAAGAAGAAGAACAACATCAACAACAAGACAATAAGAAGTAGAAGAACAACAACAGCAATAACAAGAAAAAGAACACAACAAGACAAGAAAAGAAGTAGTAGAAGAACAACAACAACAATAACAAGAAAAAGAAGAAAAAAACAACAACAACAAAAAGAAGAAGTTGAAGACAACAACAATAACAAGAAGAAGAAGATGAGCAACAATAAGAAGAAAAAAAAAAGTTGAAGAACAACAACAACAATAAAAAGAAGAAGAACAACAAGAACAACAAGAAAAAGAAGAAATAGAAGACCAACAACAACAATGACACGAAGAAGAACAACAAGAAAAAGAAGAAGTATAAGAAGAACAACAACAATAACAAGAAGAAGAATAACATCAACAACAAGACAAAGAAAAGAAGAAGTAGAAGAACAACAACAATAGCAAGAAGAAGAAGAAGAACAATAACAAGAAGAAGAAGAAGAAGAAGAAGAAGAAGAAGAAGAAGAAGAAGAAGAAGAAGAAGAAGTAGAAGAACAACAACAACAACAAGAAAAAGAAGAAGTAGAATAAGAATAAGAAGTAAAATAAGCAGAAGAACATCTATAAAAGTAATGGAAGTAGAAGAAGAAATAGAACGTTTCCGCTGACGAGACGGAAGACGCCGCCGATGCCCATGAGACGGCGACGACGGAGTGGCTGACCCGGCCGGGCGAAGACAGATCGGCGCCGCCAGCATGCGTGACAACAAGCAATGATTTCGTCGAGTGAACGGCGCCACTTAAATCAGGTTTTATTTTCTGAGCTGTGAAGAGCGCGCTAATAGAAAGCGCATTAAATCGTTATACGTCGCCCTGACCTGTCGTAATCTACGCAGCGGCGGTAGACCCCGGCCGGCTTGTCGACTCGCGCAGGCCAACTTGTTGACAGCCGCGACGGTCGGGGCAAGGGATGGGGTGTTGTAAGAGATGGGGTGGGTCTGGGCAAGGGATGGGGTGCGATCAGGTGGGATGGGTCGGGAGAGGGGTGGGAGCTGGACCACTGCAAGGGGTGTGGTGTGGGTCAGTGTAACGGATGGGGAATGATTTTGGCAAGATGTGAGGTGTGGGTCGGGAAATGGATGGGGGTTGGGGCAAATGGTGGGGGAGTGGGTCAGTATAAAGGGTAAGGAATGGTTCAGAATAAGGGGTGGGGTGAGGGTCGGGAAAGAGGTGGGAGTTGGGTTGGGACAAGGGGTGGGGTTGGGTCGAGCAAGGGGTGGGGTTGGTCGGGCAAGGGGTGTGGTTGGGTCGGGCAAAAGTTGGGGTTGGGTCGGGCATGGGGTGACGTTGGGTCGGGCAAGGCGTGGGGTTGAGTTGGGCAAGGGAAGGTGGTAGGGTCGGGGTAAAGGGTATGGGTCGGGCAAGGGAAGGGGGTAGGGTCGTGATAAAGGGTATGGGTCGAGCCAGGGATGGGGGGTAGGGTCGGGGTAAAGGGTATGGGTCGAGCAAGGGATGTGGTAGGGTCGGGGTAAAGGATAAGAGTCGGGCAAGGGAAAGGGGTAGGGTCGGACAAGGGGTGGGGTTGGTCGGGCAAGGGGTGGGGTAGGGTCGAGCAAGGAGTGGGGGTTGGGTCGGGCAAAGGTTGGGGTTGGGTAGCGCAAGGCGTGGGGTTGAGTCGGGCAAGAGGTGGGGTTGGGTCGGGGTAAAGGGTATGGGTCGGGCAAGGGAAAGGGGTAGGGTCGGGCGCCTGCTTCCCCAGTTACTACGTTCACCCATTAAATGTTTTGTATACAGTTTGAATGTTTCGTGGGCGCAACATTCCGATTGCGAACAATGTTTTGGGTCTATTAACCTTAATTTGGCAGGCAGCATTCTTTCAATATATTTATTCTAATATAAAGAACACTATGCTGACACGCGTAGCAGAAAGGCCGTTTGTATCATGATCTCATTAGCTACGTCGCAAACTAGGTTATCAAGGATTTTCACAGCGGACAGCTTTGTCAAACGGAAATCGCATACAGTAGAATCGATAGATAATCTGTAATGATAATCTTGAAATTGTGAGATAAACCATTAATCCAGGTTATCGCAATATCAACTTTACAAATGACTTGGCAAAATGTAGACTTGCGACTAATGATAATAATAATTGTTGGTCACAATCCAAACAACCTTGTCCGTAAGGCTAACGCAAGAGTGGGTTATTTATGTTTAATGTTGACTTTCTGTAGAGTCATTGGGTCCATTGCAAGCTATAAATGTACCTCCTATATATACACCATGTTTAAGCGACCAACCGTTTATATTGTATTCTTCAAAGAACAGGGGCCGGTTCCATGAAGCGTACTTAGCGTATACGCCTATGTTCGCTTATATTAAACAATTACGTTATTTACTAAGACAATCATCTTAGCGTTAAGAACGTTCTTAGCCGCTTCACGAAACCGGCCCCAGGTGCAAAGTGGTTGCGAAAGTTTCAAGTAGCAACAAGTGGACTCGATGGTCGAACGTCGATAGTCTGGGACTCGAACCGATAACCGCGGCCGTAGAATATCGACACATTTACTGACACAATAAACCAATTCGGCGTCTAACTTAGGAGGTTACATTTGCTAGAATGTCACGATCCTGCCATTGTGTACATTTCCTCGATGTCCGTTAGATGTCCGTTAGATGTCCGTTAGATGCCCGTTAGATGTATGTTGTCGTCTCGTAAGTTCCTAACACGATCGTAAGGCATATAAACATCCGACATTATTCAACTGTCGTCGTCAATGATCGTCGTCTCCGCCCATCGTCGCCGTCGTAGTGGTTATTGTCGTCGTCGTCGTCATTGTCATTGCTATTGTCATCATCATCGTTAACATCATCGTCGTCGTCGAAACTGTAGTCACAACCGTCATAATTGTATTGATTATCAGCACAACAACAATGTGATAATCATAGTTACGATGGCTATAATCATGTCAACGACGATAACGATGGATAAGTAAAGACAGCATACGCACATGCACGCACGCACACACGCACGCACACAAAAAAACACATACACACGAACGCACGCACACACATACACACACCACATGCACAGTATCAAACGTCACTGAAACAAAGCTACATCGCAAATATCTTATAAAAAAAACGATTACAAATAGGGTATCTCAATTAATCAGTTTACGACTACGGAGCAGTGTGAACGTTTATTGGGGAAACGAGTAACAGTGTCAAACCTGTAAGAACCAAGACTAAGACCAGCAGACATGATCGTGGCCACCGTCGCTGCCGCCGGCTGCTGTCACCGCTTCTGTCGCCGCTGCACCGGAGTTCAACAACAACATGCATTAAAAACCACACAATAGCAGAAAACACACTCAAACTTCTCTTATCGCGACGTGTCACTCGCCCGTCTATGCCCGCATGGTCTCAGACAGATACCTACCAGCACATCGCTACAATAGCGACCGGAACAATCGCGGGCAGCCAACACCTCCGTCGGGCCCGCTATCATCACGCATCTGTGTAATTTGTCTCAAGACAATCTCGCTCTGTCGACCGCTGAAAGCGACGCATTTCTTCATGCGGTCTTTACCGATCGCATCTAATCGCGCGGATCAGAAACGTTGGCAGATCGCTAGCGAGGAATCATCGTCTTGCGGCTGGTGGTATGGTCTTTAAGTGGACGCCTGTGTACTTTAGGTTAGGCACGCGAGGTGGAAGCCAAATCGTCGCAATCTCCACCCGTGCGGTTGACGAAGCGCTACCCCGACGCGGTTGTATTTCACGAGCTGCATAATCGCGTTCTCAGTGGGTATCTTGTGCCGATTGGAGAAGCAGGCAATCTAGTCTGGAACATCTCCAAGCCTGGCGTGTCTAGGTGAGAGGAAGAAATGCAAAGATCGTCTCCAACACACACGACTCTAATGAAAAAAGCGGCTCGTTGCCTTCGGGCGTTCGTTATTACGAGCTGTGGTTTGTGTTACCCCTTGCATACGGAATGGGGGCTGGTGATACGACCGTAGACCATCTCTTTGTTTAGCGTCGTCATGGTCCTAAAAGAAGCTACGAATCTCACGAGGGTCATGCTTGAATTAGGCCGATGTTTCTGACGTATTATATTTAACAAGATCTAACGTAATCGTTATTTGAATTTACAAGTTGCAGATTACTATCGAACAAAGAACCTATTTGCTTATCGAGAATACACTGTATTTAATGCGTGGGTGGGCCTCCCTTGTCAGACCACCCCGAGTCTGTCTTAACGTATCCTCGCTAGTAGCAATGTCACAATATGGACATAATGTATTCCAATCATGTACGTCATCTGAGAGGCTTAATACCTTCTTTCTTATTAACGACCTATTTATTATTTGATTAAACCAACGTTTGCCCTCAAGTATGTTAACACCAATTCACTAATGGAACAAATTGTGATTTATTGAAGATAACATATTGTGTTGTGTCATTACTAAGTGCATCCAAGTTACTTTAAAATAGATAGTTTGTGTTTTGTCTTAATTGCCAGTGCTGTCCCACCCTTAAACCCATGTAAGCCTTTACATGAATGATATTTGACGGTTGTTGCATGGCTTTAATTGAACTATGCGTGAATAATTGTTGACCAAACAAAGCACTTTAAATATCCCGAATCCGCAATCGTGCAAGTTCGTAACCGAATTCGTAATGGGTGTGACGAAAGCAGTGCCTGCCAAATACAAATATTAGATTATCGCTCTGACCTTTTACCTCACATAAACGTACGTCACATGTACTAGACAAACGCCGCTTATTTTGAAAGTCCACATCACTATTACCACTCATGACATACAGTATTTTTTTAACGACCTTGCTTGCACGATTTTACACAGCAATGTGGTTAAAACGATGTTTTATCTCACGAATCAATTCAGTGAACCGAACAACAAATCAGGCTTTTGTACGCAGTTGAAAGACCTACAAGCCCTGATGTAATCTGGAAAAAGAAATACTGTGGCGTCTGAACCCGTTCATGACTAAGTACACCAATGAAGATATTTTGTATGTATTGTTAAAAAAGGAGGATTTTTGAACTAAATTATCTCCTGTTGTGTACATAGACGGGCGTGACGTCTAACGCATATATAGTGGGGGCTGTTCTGGATCGATGATCCACATGAGAGGGCACCGGATAGGGGAGAGACCTCACTGGATATGGCAACAGATAGGGAGGAGACTTCACTAGAGAAGTCATCAGATAGGGAGGATACCTCACTTGCGATAAGAACAGATAGGGGAAAAACCTAATTGGAGAGGGCACCAAATAGGGAGGAGACCTTACTTGAGATGAGAACAGATAGAGGAGATACCTCATTGGAGAAGGCACCAGATAGGGGAGCGATCTCATTGGAGAGGAAACCAGATAGGGGAGCGACCTCACTCGACAGGGCCCCCGATAGGGAGAGACATCTTTGGAGAGAGTACCAAATAGGGGAGAGAGACCTCATTGGAGAGAGCACTATATAGAGGAGAGACATCACTGGGGAGGGCAGCAGATAGGGGAGATACCTCACTGGAGAGGGCACCAGATAGGGGAGCGACCTCATTGGGAAGAGTACCAAATAGAGGAGAGAGACCTCATTGGAGAGAGCACCAGATAGGGGAGCTTCATCACTTGGGAGGGCAGCAGATAGAGGAGATACCTCACTGGAGAGGGCACCAGATAGGGGAGCGACCTCATTGGGGAGGGCAGCAAGTATGGGAGAGACCTCATTGGACAGGGCACCAGATAGCAGAGAGACCTCTTTGGAGAGAGTACGAAATAGGGGAGAGAGATCTCATTGGAGAGAGCACCAGATAGGGGAGATACATCACTGGGGAGGGCAGCAGATAGGGAGATCCTCACTGGGGAGGGCAGCAGATAGGAAAGAGACCTTACTGGAGAGGGCACCAGATAGGAGAGCGACCTCATTGGAGAGGAAGCCAGATAGGGGAGCGACCACATTGGACAGGGCACCAGATAGGGGAGAGACCTCACTGGGGAGGGCAGCCGATAGGGGTGAGACCTACATCAGATACAATCACAACATACAAACTTGCGTCGGTGATGTTACAAACAATTTGATATAAAATGTCGTTTGATTCAATCAACGTCAACCTACCACGTCTGAACGGTATTGGTTGTTCCTTTGATGCGTGTGATAGCAGTGCCGATAATGATTACGACGAAAGCGATTATGAGTACGATAATAACATTTATACATATTTACTGATTTAATTATATATATATATATATATATAATAACATTTATAAATATTTACTTATTTAATTATATATATATATATATATAATTAAATAAGTAAATATGTATAAATGTTATTATATATATATATATATAATTAAATAAGTAAATATGTATAAATGTTATTATATATATATATATATATAATTAAACCAGTAAATATGTATAAATGTTATTATATATATATATATATACATATTTACTGATTTTAATTAGTACGATCTTTGCACTTTTCAAAAGAACAACACTCATAGAAGAAAACAATTCGACCGAGCCATTATGAAAATTAACGAATTGTTCAAGTTGACGCACACACACACACACACACACACACACACACACACACACACACACACACACACACACACACACACACACACACACACACACACACACACACACACACAACACACACATACATACATATAAAATAACAAAAATAAATCAATCAAATAGTCTAAGATATACCTGTGTCAATTAACTTGTTAAGGGATAAACGTGACACGAAAGGTTACCGTCGCCTTTATACGGAGATTGTATTACGAGTTGGTAGTCTATTCACAGATAACCAGACATAGGTCCTGTTTTTTTGGCAAAATTACATGTTATGCAAGTCAAAGAAATTCCGCCTCCTTGTGTATTAAGACATGAATGTGTATTGCATGTGTACGGTGCATGTCATTGATGCTGGCACACCATTCACGGCCACAACCTTATAATAATAGTCGGTATTTAGGAACAATCCCGTTGCGTGATAGCTGATTGCTTTGGTGTCCAGTATGCACGGAACACACGTGTCCCGTGGACAGTCACTGTATGGGACATGTTCTTTATATCCAGGGTTTCTTATGCAATGATGCAGGACAGGACAGGGTTTTCAGTGTTGTTCGCTTTAAGCGGATGTTCATTATACCATGATTCCTTATAGCGACCGACGACTGAATTACAAGTAAAACTGTCTTCGTTTATTTTCCAAACAATTCATGCACAGATCTGCCTATATCAAACAAATTACGCTTATAATCTATGCATGTTTCCTGGTGCTTAATTATCAACAGAGAAAAACTATTTTAATGCATGCATAGATTGTATGTTACATTGTCAGCCTTTTAATTAATAGTGCAGCTGTATTGAGGACAAACGATGAAACTAACTGATGCATCCGATCGGCGTCGGAACCGGGGGACTTGGGGAGCTGAGCACCACACTAATTCTGGTGTGGGCTGGAGATATATTTAGCCCCCAGTATTTCTGCAAGGGGGTGCGGTAGGAGGTGTTTGGTGAGCCTGAATGTGAGTGCGTTTGGAGTTTTGGATGAGCCTCGTAATGGGGGGGGGTGCAATTGAGGGGTTTTAGTGTGCCACAGCCTCCCAACATCCACCACGATCAGACGCACGCAGGTTTGCGTTTCTTGACTGTTCGTTTTCGTTGTTGTCTTGGAATAACCACAAGGCATGCCTTACGTGAGTGTTCGTTTTAAATTCTGCTTTGGAATAACCGAAATGCTTACAAGCAAGTTAAGAGATTATCCACTTTGTATTGCTGTCTTGGAATGTTGAATGTTGAGACCTACGTTACGTGTTTTCTTTTTCCAATATTGTCTTTGAAAAAAAAATAACGCTTACTTTGCGTGATTGTCCGTTTCAATGTTCCAATGGAATAACCATTATATTTACGTTACGCGATTGTCCGTTCGTTACGAGTGTTGCCCTGGAATATCCAAACAGCTTACGATAGTTGTTATCCGACTCCCATGTTGCCTTTGACTATAATGCTTACCTTATGTGATTGTTCATTTCCAATGTCGCAGTGAGTTAATTTTTAATCTTACGTTATGTGATTATTTGTATCCAATATCGCCTTGAAATTACCATACGTTTTACGTTACGGAGATGTGCATTTCCAATGTCACTTTTAAATAACCGCAAGACTTACATTACGTAATTGTTCGTTTCCAGAGTTGACTTGGAATAACCGTATCATGCTTACGTTACATGCATGATTGTCAATTTGCAACGTCACCGTAAAGCCAAGTCAAAAGACGGCGATCGACCATGCAACCGAGTGTATTTCTACCCGTAATTAGAGGTATTTTAGCGGCGACAATGAGCGGGGGTCTGTAATACGACACTCGCGCACACAGGTCGTGTCTGGCAGTTATTAAGGGGATCGCTAGTTGCGTGAGCGAAAACACCTTATCTCTCATCGTCTCTTGAGTAACAATTAACGCGATGAATATACAGTATTGAACGCGACCGTTGTATCGAGTAACCGTCCTATCAGCTGGCACCGAGTGAACACCAACGAGCGCTTTGTGCAGCGCCTTTCAAAGGCGCCCGCGTTGTGGGAACCCGTCGAAGTGAATCGGCTGGGATCTGCCTATACAAACATAGTCAATTGCGCGTGTGATTCGTCGAGGCTGTTCAGGCGATACGACGTATTCCGCAGGGATTACGCGTAATTCCATTACGCTTTGTTCGCGGACAAACATTGTTGACGCGAAGACCGTAGGCGGTCGGGGTAACAGCGACCGGGAGACGGCAGGACGAGGCTAGCGTCCCCGTCTCTCTTCGAGGCAGTCGGGCAGAATGATGAGCGGCTTCAATCGGGGCAATTGTCGTGAAATCGACGCAATGGAGGCGTCCAACTGCGCAAAACGTCAGCAGTGTTCGTCAGTCGCTTTAACGAGAACGCATCCACGCATAAACTAATCGATAATTGGGCGTGTAGTAGTGTGTACGGTAAGACGCCCGACAATAACGTGAAAGTCGTCTAATATTGCATATTAAAGATAAATGTTAGTTGTCAGTGACACCATAATTCAGGTATGCATATAAATAGCCATACACACATAGAGTAGTGTGGGGCAAAGCGCACCCTTTTAGCGACGGAGACGATTTCGTCTTCTGATTTTCCGCGATGGCGGAAACGCATATCCCAGTGGTATTTAACTTATTTCGCACTACTACAACCCTCGAGCGAGCCAACAAAACTGTCATTACTTCTCCTTTTTAAATACCAAACTCGGGAAAAATATTTTGTTGAAAGAACATTTAGTCGCATAATTTATATATTTATTAATAAAATATAACTTTAGGTATACCTTGGATTTTCTATAGTCTGGCGTAGACAGAATATCTGATCAATCGTGGAACGTACCGAAACGAAACCAGCCTGCTGGACTGTACTCTTTGACCTTACAGCGTCAATAGAACGATGTAATAAGATGAGTACGAAAAATGTACCAGGTATCGATAGAAGTGTTATTCCTCTGTAATTGCTGCATATCAGGCGGTCGCCCTTGTGTTTCCAGAATGGCAGGATGATACCATGTCTCCAATTGGCAGGAATTAAAATGAATTTAAAGCTGTTTTTGATAGCATCGACCGCAATAGCCTCTGGTTGCTCCTTCAGAACACTGGCCTGCCCCCAAAGTTATGCCGACTGTTCAAGCTACTGTACAGTTACACTGAAAGCTGTGCCCGCCTCGCAATGATTCCTGATATCTTTTCTCCATTGGCTGCGGTGTGCGTCTAGGCTGTGTGGTTGCCCCTGACCTGTTCAATGTCACCATTGACCATACCATGCGATAATTTGAGAGAAATGCCGGTTCTTCCCTTGGTATTAAACTTGGAGACACTGTCGTGACATACTTGGGTTAGGCAGATGACATTGCCATCTTCTGCACATCGCGTGTTGACCTCGTCGTCGTCACCAAGGAACACTGCTCCATAGCCAGTTACGTTGGTCTTACCATCGGCTGGGCCAAAACGAAAGCGATGGCAATATACGCAGACATCGATTTGCTCAATCACATCACCATCAATGACGAAATCGTCGACTTTGTGGATGAATTTACTTACCTGGATTCCATCATATCTGCCGATGGCTCTGTTGACCATGAGATCTCCGATAGAATCGGCAAAGCAGCGGGTGCAATGAAACGACTATCTAATGCTCTGTGGCGCAGACGTTCCATCTCGCGGGGAACTAAGTTAAAGATGTTCAATGCTCTCGTCATTTCGATCCTCCTACAAGCCTCCGACTGAGAACATAAGTGGTTCCGATACATAAGAAATATCACGATCATAGAAAAAATGAATGAATGAATGAAACTTAATTTCAACACAACAGGCATAGTAAAGTAGGTGATTATTAAACTATATATAACTTATATACAATTGTCGAAAAAGGGCAAGAAGAAGTGTAAAACTTATAAATACTTGCCCTGTTACACCTAAAAATCTCTACAACATTGTATAACATGTGACATGACTTAGAATACATAATACATAATTATAATGTCCTAATCATGGTAGGCCGTTTGTAAAAAAAGTTAAAGTAATAATATAACCCCAACACCATACTTTGTTAAATACCTACTCATTAAATACATAACTTTTTAATAATTTTTCTTTGTATTTGTTTTTAAAAAGATGAATATTGTGACAACAGATTAGTGAGTTATCAAGAGAATCCCAGAGTTTAATACCCTTAACTGATAGACACATACTTTTCAAGTTAGTACGAGTATAATATTGTGTAAAATCATGGACTTTTCTGCTCGCATAGACAGATTCATACATATTGAAAAACTTGTGTACATTCTTTGGCAACTGATTATGATATGCCTTAAACACAATTACAGCAGTTCTCAACCCCTCTATATCAGGTAGTTTAAGAATGTGCAGATAATAGAATAACCTTGACGTATGGTCCAACCTCTTAGTACCACAGAGTAACCTTACTATTTTTTTCTGTAGCAAGATTAGGCATTCTACATTTGTTGAGTAAGTGTTGCCCCGTATTTCAGCACAGTACATAATACAAGACAAAATGAGTGAGTGGTATAATATAGACATGCCACTTCTGTTAATCAAGAAGCTAGGCTCTCTACATAATTGCACAACACACAAGATAATTTTGATTTCAATAAGCAGATATGATTTTTTCATGTTAACTTGTCGTCAGTCAAAACACCTAAAAATTTAACGACTTCAACTGTATTAATTTCTTCCTCATTTATCTTTATAGAAAAACTTGAATTCAATATGCGATTTCCAAATATCATGTAATTTGTTTTTGTAACCTTTAGTGATAACTGGTTTACAGCAAACCATACATGAAGTTCGTTTAACCCAGCATTTGTCTTCCGGATCAATTCATCTAAATCACAATCACAACAAAATAAGTTAGTGTCATCTGCAAATAGAATATACTTTAAAACTTCTGAAACATTACAAATGTCGTTTATATACATAATAAATAGCTTTGGTCCCAAAATCGAACCCTGTGGAACACCACAACATACATCAGGTACCTCCGAGTCACAATGTTTATACTGAACAAATTGTTTTCTATTTTCCAAATAGCTCACAATCCATTTATGTGCTGCACCACGTATACCATAAAAATGTAATGTCTATGCCTTCTTTAGATCAACAAATATGCCAATAGCATATTTTTTACAATCGAGTGCATTTGTAATTTCTTCAACCAATTCCAGAAGAGCAAGATAAGTTAACCTGTTAGATCTAATGCCATACTGGCTTGGACGAAGTACATCATACCCTGTATTTGTTTATGAACTTATTTGTACAACCTATCATTGTATATATATCATTGTAAAATTGTGGCAGCAAAGACATATGTCTGTAATTTGTAAATACACCCTTTTTATCCAGATTTAAAAACTGGAACAATTTTAGCTATTTTCATTTTGCTTAGAAATACACCTGTTTGAAAGGATACATTGTATGTATGAATGGATGGTTTTACAACCTTAGTAATGATTTTCTTAACCATACTCATATTAATATCACTATAAGCTGTTGACATTTTTTGTGTGAAATATATATAATATATATATATATATATAATTTTGATTTGTTAAATTGAAGCGCGAAGTATCTAAATGTTTGCTAACACTTCTGCAACTAAAACGGCCTGATCCAAAAGTTACATCGCTCGTATCAGCTGTTCAGTTTTCACGGTTGTGTCATCTAATATATGGTTCATCTGTCTCCTTTACTCCTCGCCAAGGATAAGGTTCGACATTTTAGCTAGAAATGGCACGACGGCATCCTCTCTGATTGCGTGGGACGTTACACGTTCAGTTTGAAGCATTTTTAAAGGGAAACAAAAACAAATGTTTGGGTCTATGCATCTAAAAGTGTTACTAGTCTAGTTTACAACGCACAATAAACCCGTATATTGCGGCAAACCGTTTGTTGGTATTTGTAATGATGTGTTATCTGCAAATTATGCCACTTTTAATTACGTAAGTTAATTTTATATATAATTGTGAGGTGTAAATGTCCATACTCCCATACTGAGTATAGCAGTTTACGACGTAAATAATCGTCAAATTTGCTTTTCCGCTTAACTGATAAAGTGTTATGTCCGCACGGTGCATGGTACGGCATTAAAATAGTCGTTTATTTATAAAACAAACTAACTCAGCTTCTAAATCGAAGAAAATAGGAGAAACCAATAAATGAGCCGGGTAATGGTATACATGTCGAGCAAGACATTGTATTAGAATCTTCCGCTTTGCGACCTGGATTAGCCACTGAGTGAAAATGTTGATAGCAGTTACAAATAGTTAGTTTTTATTAACACTTTTAGGTGCATAATACCACATGGTAGCTCTCTGTTTCGGGGTCATGTCCATATTTATAAATATTGTTTACATTTGTTGAAAAATTGAGCCAAATGATATCCAACATCAATCTATATTCCCTATTTAGTTAGATGTATTGTATAGATGTAATAAAATAATTACAAAACGAGGGCGTGATTATGTATTAGTTAACGGATATATAAATGGGGTTTCATTACGTAAATAGTTGTGAGAAATGTTAATGTTTTTTGGTGTGCTTTGCCCCGTGCGTGATGAAATTGGCAAACTATACTGTAATTACAAAACAATACGTAAGTCACATTATTGCTGGCATTCTCTATTGCTAATGTTCTGGCATCGTGTTGCATCGTGTTGCATCGTGTTGCATCGTGTTGCATCGTGTTGCATCGTTTGCCAGATAGAACGCGCCAATAAAAATAGCATCTGCCGAGATAGGTGGGGCGCGCTTTACCCCGGGTGTACGCGTTATTCCACTTTATTCGACATGCATACTATGAATGCATATACTCATGATTATAAGCATAGACACGCACACACGAATAGACGCACACATGCACACTTGCTCGAGCACATACGCGTACACACCCAGACGAGCTCACGCACACACGCGCACACGCGCACACGCGCACACGCGCACACGCGCACACGCACACACGCACACACGCACACACGCACACACGCACACACGCACACACGCACACACGCACACACGCACACACGCACACACGCACACACGCACATGTGTACATGCATATGTCCATGCAAGGCTTACATACATACATGCTTGCATCCATCGCTTCCTTACGCGCACCCATTCACTTACGCACGCTTGCACACACGCGTGCACGCACGCACGCTCGCATGACTGTGTGTAATATGTATGTAAGTATATATTATGTACGCATGTATGTATGTACGTACTTGTTTGATTGTGTATGTGTTTGTTTGATTGTGTGTGTGTGTTTGTTTGATTGTGTATGTGTGTGTGTGTGTGTGTGTATGTGCGTGCGTGCGTGTGTACGTGCGTGTGTGCATGCATGCATGTATGTATGTATGTATGCATGTATGTACGTGCGTATGCACGTATGCATAAATGCATGCGCGTATGTATTGTGCATGTAGCTGTGTATGTGTGTGTGTGTGTGTGTGTGTGTGTGTGTGTGTGTGCGTGCGTGCGTGTGTGTGCGTGTGCGTGTGTGTGTGTGTGTGTGTGTGCGTGCGTGCGTGCGTGCGTGCGTGCGTGCGTGCGTGCGTGCGTGCGTGCGTGCGTGCGTGCGTGCGTGCGTGCGTGCGTGCGTGCGTGCGTGCGTGCGTGCGTGCGTGCGTGCGTGCGTGCGTGGTAACATTTTGCTTTGCTGACGCGTTCACCAACGTGAATTGTTTCAGGCCGTCGATTGCCCAAACGTACAGTTGCTCACAGGGTTGATTCAATCCATATTTTTTATTTGTAAATTACAGTCATCGATAAAACAAAAATACAAATACATAAAATATCCAAATTAAAAACCATGTATAACATATCAAAATTAAAATATAACTGTAAAATATGAATAAAAAAACGTTATGTCTAAATATTATTTACAAACCATTTCTAAAATGTCACAATCATTAAAAAACTGTTTTAATTGCTGGAAATGGGCACCTCAAAAGCAGCCCACATCTCGGAACGAAGCATCCAGAGAGGGTTGTGAAGTACCTGCATCTCTTTGTTGTATGATGGTCCTTTTTTGGCATCATGCAATAAACGGAAGTGATGGCATTGTTAAAGGATCTGGAAAGTGGAATTTGTTCAACACTCCGTTTTGAATATAGATTACACCAAATCACGTGTTATCCGTTGAATGTGTATTGAATCACAGGTCGGGCGAATGTCGGTGAAGCAATTTTGGAAATTGCATTACTGTTTCGTTTTGTTAAATAATTTAAATAAGATGGTAAGTTTAAGGTACTGCGATGCTTAAAATGGTCCATTTGGGGTCAATACTACTGATGATGCACGATAATTATAATAATATTACTGTTACTACAGCCGCAACTACTATTACTATAAACATAACGTACAACTGGGAGTATTTGATCTGAATGTGGATCATCTTACAATCGTTTGCAAAAAAACAGTCAGCTGCATCCCGAAAATATGTATACTATTGTTTCATCTACTTTATTTCTCAACTTAATTTAGTGTTTCATCTATTTTAGTGCCTCAACACTAGATACGTTACATCCATTTTAGTGTACTATCTACCCAAGCGTTTCATCAGTTCTAATATTATCAACAGTATTGTCTAATCTAGTCTATAAATAAAAATATAGTGTTTCGTTGTCTACGTGTTGTCTCTAAAATGATATAGTGTTTCGTTGTCTACGTGTTGTCTCTAAAATGATATAGTGTTTCGTTGTATATGTGTTGTCTCGTTTCGTGGTGTCTCGTATCATTTAGTAATGTATGTTCTATAATATACTCCGGTGTTTCATATACTTTGTTGTCTCGTCTATTACAGTACATTGACTATTTTGGCGTTTACAATGCAGCTTCTTATGTCATGTCTACTCTGTCGCATCGTCTATTTTTCTAATGACTTGTCTACTCTGTGTATCACCTATTCGCGGGTCTCGACTTTTTTTAAATGCGTCATATAATGTCTCGTCCGCAGTGTTGTTTGTCAACTCAAATGTGTTGCTTACTCTACGGTGTGTCAAAAAATGTATTGTATCGTTTAATCTTTCACTTAATCGAATATTCTAAAGTATTTTCTACTGCAATATTTGGTGTACTCGGGTGTATCGTCTACTGTAGTGCATCATCCACTCTATAATGTTTTGCGGAAATTCAGTCGCATTCTGGCTGACAACACACACAAACACTTTGTTTGATGAATACGTCCTTCTGCCGTCATCCAGACGGCATAGAACGGTTACATGCAAAACAAGTAGGAAGCGGTTGTTATTTATTATTACGTCTGTTCGACTTTTAAATGATACATCTCTCTGACGCCTCTTCTGAGCCAAACTTTTTTGTGTGTACAAATAGTTGTAGCTATACAGTTGATATCAGGGTGTATGTGTGCGAGTGTGCGCGCATTATTTAGCAGAGTTGGTGATGTTGACATTTATTTATTTTATACTTATTTACTACGTGCGCATACATTATATATTATCCGTGATGCGACGACCACAATTATGCGATTAGGTTATCACTATTATATTTTAGACACAGCTTTTTCATTATATATTTACTTGGTTTTTATGGACGTTGCACACAAATTTCCTTCATAAAATATTATTGCATTGTATTGTGTTGTACTCGAGTGTATCGTCTACTGTAGTGTATCATCAACTCTATAATGTTTTGCGTACTCGAGTGTATCGTCTACTGTAGTTTATCATCAACTCTATAATGTTTTGGGTACTCGAGTGTATCGTCTACTGTAGTGTATCATCCACTCTATAATGTTTTGAGTACTCGAGTGTATCGACTACTGTAGTGTATCATCCACTCTATAATGTTTTGCGTACTCGAGTGTATCGTCTACTGTAGTGTATCATCCACTTTATAATGTTTTGAGTTCTCGAGTGTATCGTCTACTGTAGTGTATCACCAACTCTATAATGTTTTGAATACTCGGGTGTATCGTCTACTGTAGTGTATCACCCACTCTATAATGTTTTGAGTACTCGAGTGTATCGACTGCTGTAGTGTATCATCCACTCTATAATGTTTTGAGTTCTCGAGTGTATCGTCTACTGTAGTGTATCACCAACTCTATAATGTTTTGAATACTCGGGTGTATCGTCTACTGTAGTGTATCACCCACTCTATAATGTTTTGAGTACTCGAGTGTATCGACTGCTGTAGTGTATCATCCACTCTATAATGTTTTGAGTTCTCGAGTGTATCGTCTACTGTAGTGTATCACTAACTTTATAATGTTTTGAGTACTCGGGTGTATCGTCTACTGTAGTGTATCATCCACTCTATAATGTTTTGAGTACTCGAGTGTATCGACTACTGTAGTGTATCATCCACTTTATAATGTTTTGAGTTCTCGAGTGTATCGTCTACTGTAGTGTATCACCAACTATATAATGTTTTGAATACTCGGGTATATCGTCTACTGTAGTGTATCATCCACTCTATAATGTTTTGAGTACTCGAGTGTATCGACTGCTGTAGTGTATCATCCACTCTATAATGTTTTGAGTTCTCGAGTGTATCGTCTACTGTAGTGTATCACCAACTCTATAATGTTTTGCGTACTCGGGTGTATCGTCTACTGTAGTGTATCATCCACTCTATAATGTTTTGAGTACTCGAGTGTATCGACTAATGTAGTGTATCATCCACTTTATAATGTTTTGAATTCTCGAGTGTATCGTCTACTGTAGTGTATCACCAACTATATAATGTTTTGAATACTCGGGTGTATCGTCTACTGTAGTGTATCACCCACTCTATAATGTTTTGAGTACTCGAGTGTATCGACTGCTGTAGTGTATCATCCACTCTATAATGTTTTGAGTTCTCGAGTGTATCGTCTACTGTAGTGTATCACTAACTTTATAATGTTTTGAGTACTCGGGTGTATCGTCTACTGTAGTGTATCATCCACTCTATAATGTTTTGAGTACTCGAGTGTATCGACTACTGTAGTGTATCATCCACTTTATAATGTTTTGAGTTCTCGAGTGTATCGTCTACTGTAGTGTATCACCAAATATATAATGTTTTGAATACTCGGGTGTATCGTCTACTGTAGTGTATCATCCACTCTATAATGTTTTGAGTACTCGAGTGTATCGACTGCTGTAGTGTATCATCCACTCTATAATGTTTTGAGTTCTCGAGTGTATGGTCTACTGTAGTGTATCACCAACTCTATAATGTTTTGAGTACTCGGGTGTATCGTCTACTGTAGTGTATCATCCACTATATAATGTTTTGAGTACTCGAGTGTATCGACTACTGTAGTGTATCATCCACTCTATAATGTTTTGAGTACTCGAGTGTATCGACTACTGTAGTGTATCATCCACTTTATAATGTTTTGAGTTCTCGAGTGTATCGTCTACTGTAGTGTATCACCAAATATATAATGTTTTGAATACTCGGGTGTATCGTCTACTGTAGTGTATCATCCACTCTATAATGTTTTGAGTACTCGAGTGTATCGACTGCTGTAGTGTATCATTCACTCTATAATGTTTTGAGTTCTCGAGTGTATGGTCTACTGTAGTGTATCACCAACTCTATAATGTTTTGAGTACTCGGGTGTATCGTCTACTGTAGTGTATCATCCACTATATAATGTTTTGAGTACTCGAGTGTATCGACTACTGTAGTGTATCATCCACTTTATAATGTTTTGAGTTCTCGAGTGTATCGTCTACTGTAGTGTATCACCAACTCTATAATGTTTTGAATACTCGGGTGTATCGTCTACTGTAGTGTATCATCCACTCTATAATGTTTTGAGTACTCGAGTGTATCGACTGCTGTAATGTATCATCCACTCTATAATGTTTTGAGTTCTCGAGTGTATCGTCTACTGTAGTGTATCACCAACTCTATAATGTTTTGAGTACTCGGGTGTATCGTCTACTGTGTGTATCATCCACTCTATAATGTTTACTGTAGCACCTGGTTTACTTCACTACCTCGTTTGTCGTAGCGCTCCCCTACTCCATACACCAGAGCAAACCATTACGTTGTTGACTTCCGATCATGCTCTTTCTTTACAGGTTTACAGAAGATTCCATAATGTATCCTTATTACGTACTTAAGACCACTTAAAGTATTAACTGCGAAATACGTTTAAGTAATGACGGCATACAAGTACATATGCTTGATCTTTGAGCAGCTTTCTATAAGATAAATGTTTACCCTTAATTAGCACGTGTGTTTATGTTACACAGAAGGTGAGCACGCAATTAACGCCATTAATTAATTAACGTAATTGTGGTTTCCCTTACTAAGTAACATTCCTGCGAACATTTGCTGAAAATTTATCACCCGCAGAATCAGCTTCATCGCGAAAGCAAATTAGTTTTCTTTAGCGAAGTGGCAGATGATTTTGCGAATTGGCCGTTTCCTTTGAAGTGTCGTCTGCGGGCGGTCTGCGTGGCGCCAAACGGCCCCAGAGCGGCGGCAGACGACATCTGGCAAAGCGCGGGAACGATTCGTCGGAAAACTGAGACGTTCCAGAGCTGCGCATGTGCGCGTTTGAAGTTCCACGTTGTTTATTCTTATC
>CM034534.1:63391738-63424238 GCA_020002185.1 Paraescarpia echinospica | reverse complement strand
GCATTTAGATGTTTTTAATTTTAATATATATATATATATTATATATATATATATATATATATATTATATATAAGTAGCATATTATACATACATAAATATATATATATATGTATATATATATATATATATATATATATATATATATGTATATATATATATATATATATAATACATACGTATGTATATATATGTATATATAATATATATATTATATATATATATAAAGTATATATATATATATATACATACGTATATATTATATATGTATATATATATGTATATATATGTATATATATATTATAAAGTATATATATATATATATTTATATATATATATATATACTTTTATTATACTGATGCTCTCAACACCAGTGCATTACAATATGATTAGGACGCAATACTTGTACTGCGTGCCTAGTGAGTGTGGATTCTTCAATAACACGTTAACAATTACAGAGTACAAAATACTACGTGCCCCGTTAATGGCTAAATACTTTGTATTTCTCAGACAGTTGTAAAGGTACTATTCACTGACTGCTAGGAAAGCCAATCTGTACACATTGTTAATATTCATTACTATATTTTCGCGTTGCCATCACAACAATAAAACTAACGAAATATGAAAACTTCTAAAAGTAGTATCACGCAGTTTGAAAATGCCGAAATGTTTTTTTCGTTGCCAATCGGCGCTATACACAGGCTGCCGTGCAAGGATAATCAGAAATCCGATCACAAAAAAACGCAACCAATCTGGCGTCATTTTGCCCGACTCGCCTCTCAATTCGGTGGCGGATGTTTTCAACTTAATGGTAATTGGCGAGATATCTCAACGTCGCCGTGGAGGGCGGGGTACAGTGATCAAACGTGCCCGCCGCGCATCGGTCGTCAGTCCCCGCCTGCTCGGCTCCAGGCGGCTCCACACCAGGCAATTTGCTGTCTACGTAGTCATAACAGCGGACTCGAGTGGAAAGTTGGCGCGACTGTTTAGTGTGTACTTAAGAGTGGCCACGTCAGCATCAATAATCGGGGGAGTACCGACGACGGACGGGGCTTAATAGGATGTGCCACTCAGCGACTGCCTTAGACTTGGTAGGTGATGGGAAGAAGGCGGAAAGGACGAATAGCGTAGGTTTTTTTCAATGGTATATACTGATATTAGAGGATATAGGTGTGGATGTATTGGCTAATGGTACAAACGCGTTGCTGTGAAATGTAATGGTCACACACGCGCGTGCTCGCACACACATACACACACACGCGAGCGCGCGCGCTCGCGAACACTCCGACGATAATTATGTTTGGACACCGAAATCATTAAAGCGCAATCAGGCGAACAAATTGTCAACGCTAATGAACTCAGGCAGCTGACAACGGGCGCCTGATGCCGAGGTCCTAGGTCACCGGGTATATATTGCCCCGTAATCACAGAAACCCTGCGGCTACTGGCGGGCCGCAGAAATGGGTTTTAGCATCCACGAAAATACACGTATTGAAGCCTTGTAATTCCACAATCAACTCGTCCCCGTATGAATGAATGGTCGCCAATTGCCTCGCCATTCAAAAGCTTCCTCGCGCGAATGACCTAAATTGCCCCAATGCGACCTCTTAAACCCCAATTACCAAACGAGATTACATTAATATAATTACCTACTCGGTTTGCCGGCGACAATAAATCGCTTAGATTGTCCAAACAATTTAGGTAGGCATTTATTGCGGATAGGCGAATGAAACCGGCGTGTACACCTATTTGCGAGCGGCAGCGACACCCGAACAATAGCCAGGCGTTTTTATGGAGCATCGTAGTACTTATCGAGGTTATTCAAATAAAGGCGGCCATAAATGAACAATCTATATCAGCTAATATGCGCTCGACGGGACAATTATAACGTCGTAAACGGTGCAATGAGGAACAGTTTAACAGAGCAATTTCATACCTGAAGGTACACATTGAATGGAAACGCGCGATTCGAGTTAAAACGACTTATTGTCCGGCAAAGTGCGTCATTCGTAAAGTGTCAACGTTTTTTTTTGCCCGACTTTTAGACGCCGACTTCATTGCGCAAGCGAGACGTTCAGTAAATTATGCACTCTTCTACTTATTAGGAGACTAGATCGTTATATCAATTTTGCTTTATTTGCAGAAAGGTGGAACTGCCAATTTAGGTTATTGGGGGAACTTCCAAAATGTGAAACATCGAATAATTGATACTTGACAGTCATGCACTGCGGTTATGTGCGCGCGCACACACTGCGGACTCTTCCGTGGAAAACCAGTCCACTGAGTTAACGCAGTGTTACTTTATCGTTGTACAGACGTACACAATTATGCAGGTACGCAGAAACTACAGTGTATTATTGCACGCGCAAATAAGTACACCCATGCGCACAAACGATTGCTGTATCCTGTACGTCGCGGTTTGCCTACGTCACTATCGAATTTTGCGCGTGACCTCCGTCAAGTTTTGTCTTTGCCAACAATGTTGATAATGGTTATATACGTGAATTACATTACTATTGCTGAATGACATCTCATAAATCAAACATTCCCGCATACAGTTGTCACTTTAAAAAACTTTGCCCTGTTTTTTTCATAAAGAAACACTTTTGTGACCAGAAATTCTACAAAATATACAACGGAATGTCCTAACCCACCACGGGTTTCCCGATGGCTTGACGCAGGTTTTGCTAAGCAACACATCACGTGATAGATAGTTTAATTATTGGCACGCGCACGCACTCACACACGCGTGCATGTCTACATGCACAGCGCAAAATGGCAAGTTACCGCATGCTAAGTGTACATACGTTATATAACAAGAATTACGCCAGGACGTTGTGCACGTTGTGTTTGTTCGAACCTCCCACATATAGAACAAATAACTGAAACTCCCAGATTCAACGAATAACTGAAACTCCCAGATACAACGAATATATGAAACTCCCAGATACAACGAATATATGAAACTCCCAAATACAACAAATATAACTGAAACTGCCCGATACAACCGATAACTGAAACTCCCAGATACAACGAATAACTGAAATTCCCAGATACAACGAATAACTTCAATTCCCAAATACAACGAACGACTGCAACTCCCTGATACAACGAATAAATCAGTGAAACTTCCATATACAACAAAATATTCAATGGAGCTTCCATATAGAGCGAATAATTAATACTATACAATGTATACGACGAATCAATATATAACTCTCGCATCGAAGGAATCACTCCGTCTTCCTAATAAAAAATAACGAGTTACTGAACCTCTCAGATTTAAGTTAACGAATTATTAAACCTGTCATACTTAAGACATTACTGAACCTCCCAGAGAGAACACGTTACAAAACTCTCTGATACAACAATTCAGTGAATCTCCCAGATAGAATGAATCGCCAACATTCGTATGCAGCAGACGTAATGAATTATTAGAACCTTTCAGACTAAATGATTCCCCGAAGCCCCAGGGCCGAGACCGGACCCGTCTCATTTGACAACGGAAACTGATCACCATACCCTGCGTTTATGTAAATCTCTTTGATTAGTATTCTAATTAAATATTCTTCTAATACGAAACTCGGAAAGTTTAACAAAACAGTAGGTACATTATTGTACCGGTGACTTCGTTCTCTGGAGAGAATGTGTGGCGTCTGTTTACCAGTGTCTAGTGTAAACTCTCCAAATGTTATTTATCCTTCTTTATCGAGGGTTGTCAAGGTACATATCCCGTTATGGGAAACGATCGTGTGTATTCAATCTAAAGTTGACTCACTAATGTCTTCTTCTTCCATGTCATTTTTTTCTCACTATTATGTCAGATGTTTTCCGCCGTAATCGTGTGCTGTAAAATGTTGATTGTGAATTGGAGCGTTTAGTGTTGACAGTGTATAAAGACGTTGGTCTTGCAGAGTAATAATCAGAATGGCTGTTGCGATATAGTCATTTGTTTAATATTGATAGGCTTGTGTTGTAGCCGTCGCTCTGCTCCGTTATTGCGCTGGTTTGTTTTATGGAACAATAATTAGCAGATGGCGTTTCTATATAAATACTTTGGTTCAGTTGTTTTACAACTCAGTTGTTTTATATATATATATATATATATATATATATATATTGTAATACGAAAGAAACCGGCTGAATTGCTGACTGTGATACATTTATGTGGTAAAATGTTGGGTCGAAGACATTCTCCATGTTCCTCATCGTGACCTCAATACGTAATAGAAAATGTCGGGACGTCGGACTAACGTTCCCCGCCGGATGAACTACCGCTCCGGCCAACCACAGACTATATTTCTCATGCATGCGTATAATATGTTAGATGGCCCGCAGAGTCAACGCACGTCTGAGTTATTACGCCTTCCTTTCGCTGCAGGCATGCATGTACTCGCAGACGTAAACACACTACGCCAGACATTACCCGAACCTGGAAAAATGACATGCTCAGTCGACTGATATGATCCCTTAAATTTATTACAGTTTTCTATCTTTGTGATTACAGTTACAACACTGGTTTCGTGATTATAACGCAACGAATCCCCCTTGGTGTGTCTCAGTGTTTAGGGTAAGAGGTCGTCCCATTTATTCCGAGTTTGGGTGATACAAATGGTAAACACTAACGTGTTATTCTTTATTAAAGGAAATAAAAATAAGGCATTAGCTAAAATCCTTTTTCCATGTGTACACACAGTTTAACCTTGTATGTAACATTTGACAACACTAAAAAAATACAGAAAAATACATTTGTAGCATAAATTCGATTTTAAACCCGTCTGTGTAGCGATTCCCGCGGAAAATAAAATTTAATGAGCTATCGGGACGTCACTTATGACCCACACTCGCATCAGGCCGATCCTTTCCTTGCATTCAGAGCATGTTTACAAGTATAGCTTTTGGGTCGAAACGAGCGTCAGAATGAGTTATTGTGCAATATTCCGATGAAATACAAACACTAGTCATCATAGAGGAACAAGCAGTTATCTTACCGTTCCACATGAATCGAATTTTATTCAAAACAATGAATGCGAATGTGCCTACAAGTCGACTAGGTTTCGCCGAGCTTGGGCTCGTTTTCAGAATAATTATATCGAATGCAACCAACGAGAGATAATCTACACCAATAAACATACATAGCAAACATATATCGTATCCAGCTACATAAAGTAACATGTATAATCTCATCACATCACTAGAATATCGATGTATTAAGGAGGAGTTGTTCAATTTATCATAACAACTTAAATCAGTCAGTGAATTTCTATCGGTGCTGTTAGCTCGGTTGGTAAAGGCGTTGGTTCCTCAGCGTTTATTTTGCAATCGGGCGACGCCGGTTCAAACCCCACACCAAACCATTGATTTTTTAACACTTTTTTTGGTTTATGTTTTCACGAAGTAATATAAACCAAATCATTGTTATACTATGATGCACTGTCTATAAATATTTTGGTAGTAATTATTTATTCGCCACAAAAATGAAAATATGGGAATTATATAACGATTTTTCTAAATGTTATTCATCCAAACAAATATAATGTAATGGATATATAATTTATTAATTGTATATATATTGTACTGTAATATATTGTAATTATATATGTGAAAACAAATGGTGATCTGTCTGGATAAATAAAATTTAGAAACATCGCGTTATATATAATTACCATATTTTCATTTTTGTGGCGAATAAATAATTACTACCAAAATATTTACAAACAGTGCATCATAGTATAAAAATGATTTGGTTTATATTACTTCGCGAAAACATAAACCAAAAAAAAAATCAACGGTTTGGTGTGGGGTTTGAACCGGCGTCACCCGATTGCAAAATAAATGCTAAGGAACCAAAGCCTAACTGAGCTAGCAGGGCCGACAGAAATTCACTCACTGATTTAAGTTGTTATGATACAACTCCTCCTTCATACATCGATATTCTAGTGATATTATGAGATTATACACGTTACTTTCTGTAGCTGGATACGATATATGTTTGCTATGTATGTTTATTGGTGTAGATTATTTCTCGTTGGTTGCATTCGATATAATTATTCTGAAAATGAGCCCAAACTCGGCGAAACCTAGTCGACTTGTAGGCACATTCGCATTCATTGTTTTGAATAAAATTCGATTCATGTGGAACGGTAAGATAACTGCTTGTTTCCTCTATGATGACTAGTGTTTGTATTTCATCGGAATATTGCACAGTAACTCATTCTGACGCTCGTTTCGACCCAAAAGCTATATTTGTAAACATGCTCTGAATGCATGGAAAGGGTCGGCCTGATGCGAGTGTGGGTCATAAGTGACGTCACATCTTGCATCCCGAAAAGCGCGCCAAAAATATGCATATTCGAAAATGTCCGGATGTACAGCATTAAATGTGGAATTTCTAATTCATTGATTTTTTTAATTGTTTTTGGCTTGGTGGACATGGAAATAGATAGCAGGATGTAATATAACATGAATTCAAGCCATAGCTGTTTTTATTCCCTTTAAGTACACAATTTCGGTCATCTGGTCACGTGATCTTCGTAGGATTAACGCCAGTACATACAAACGTAAATATATATGGCAGCCATATGTTATGTTGCTATACGATATTACGTTTTTCCAAGGAAGACGTGCCTGTGTTTAATATATTTTATAACACACAGATCTTACAACATAACTAACTTGAGCAAATGTAAACGCGTACTACTGATACATTTCAGAACGACGAACACCCATCGTCTCCAGCCTCGTGCAAATTCGCTAACGCATGACATATCTGTCCAAGCATTAAACAGTCGGACGCTGCTTCAAACTTATAACTGAAACTGCATTAATTTGTTGTGTGAGATAAGGTAAACGTATAGGCTACACGTTAAGTGTTAAAATAAGTTACGAAAATGGGACGTATAGATAGGTCAAGCTGTCTGTCTGGATGTGTAACGTACGTGCGTTGTATTGCTGCAAGGTGGTAGATTGTGTTGTTTAGAGGTGGACCAGGAGAGACAGATTTGGGAATGTGGAGGAAGAGAAAGGTAAAGCGAGTGAGTTTGTTCGAACGACATACGACGGACAACGTCTTCCATGTTGATTTATCGAAAACAAAGAGAGAGAGAGAGAGAGAGAGAGAGAGGGGGGGGGGAGAACCTTGACGCACACTCGTGTCAGTACCGCGGCCTCCACCGCCGTGTCCCAGTACGCTGGCTCCGCTGTACTCGTCACGCGTCTAGTGTTGCCGTCAACCGCCCGATGCTGCTTTAATTAGCATCGCCACTGGCATCGTACCCTTATTCACCCCACGCACTGGGGTGAATCCCCACTTACCGCATTCAGCATCTCTCTAGGGGGTCTATTCTTAAAGTAGACGCACACCCGGTGTCATACTTCCAAATAATGAGACATCTAAACAATCCGTACTTTAAATAGAAGCTTTCAAATGACAAGACACCAAATTCACAAGTTAAATAAAACAGTTTTGTTTGCTTCACACTTGCGTCAATGAGTATTTCGCAGAACGGATGTTATCGGGTGTACATAACCACGTGGCATAAGAAACCTACACACGTCTCATGCATCTCGCTTGTCTTGCCACGTGCTTCCCTGTGGCAATCTTAACTGATCCTAGCCACCCCTGCAACCACTTCAATCATCCTTATTAATGATTTTGTTTTCGTTTATTCGTGTCTCTTAATGTGTCTTGCTTG
Organism: Paraescarpia echinospica; assembly: GCA_020002185.1. Taxonomy (NCBI): domain Eukaryota; kingdom Metazoa; phylum Annelida; class Polychaeta; order Sabellida; family Siboglinidae; genus Paraescarpia; species Paraescarpia echinospica. The sequence goes on along the minus strand of CM034534.1, from coordinate 63,416,547 downwards.
CTATACTCATACCTGCGCAATAAAAAATGTCTTGACTTGTTTATTTCTTAAAATGGTGTATATTATCTGCAGAATTGATGCAATTCTATAATTTATTGTTGTACACTCGCCTTTGACTTGATATTTTTAAATTGCTGTGATATGATCAAATAGGATGATGACTATGACTATAATTATGATTATGTGTGCCAACAGTATACAAACAATGGCGGTGAGAATATCGCGAGCTGTCGTTCATTCTAATGTCGCGAACATGTTGACAAGTTATTAAATAATTTCGTGTGGAAATAATACTTTTGCTGTGATTTGTCTCCGGTGGTATATAGCATCGAGTTTATCTCAAGCCTACCTGATATACCTAAGCGTGTCCTCTTCAGTCCCCATATAATATTAATAATAATAATAATAGTAATAAAGGTATTAATAACAATAACCACAATAACAATAATAACAACAACAATAATAATATTAATAATAGAGTAACTTATATTGCGCCCAATTCCTTGCAAACCAAACTCAGAGGCGCATCAAGACAAAAGGGTTGACCAATCTCATAATCTATAAGGAGTAATCAAGTTGTCAACAGATGGATACTCCGGTGAGCTATAAAGTGCCGTGGTTCTTCTCCAGAGTATCCTGTCTCTGGCGATCCGTTTGGTTTCTTTTCTTGTTACGACCCTGTTGTTTTTTTCTCAGCTGTTGTTCGCCAGATAGTCTCAGGGCGACTCATCTTCAGCTTCTTTCCTGGCATCCATGTTGTAGGATCGTCATATACAGTGGCTGTCTTCGTTTTATTATCTTCTAGTCTGTACTCATAATACGCAAATCTTTTCTTCCTTTATGCACTTGTTGTCAAACATTTTAACACATATGGCGTCCACTGCGTTCATATGTTTGTCCAGAAGTGCACGAAACGCCCGACATACAATAAATGAGCGCAATTGTAAACATACATGTTCACCGCGATTACGATCAGCGGACTCTGGTGATATTTTACACACAACTAAAATTAAGAAAAAACTCAACAATTCCACCTATTTAATAGCGAAAACCTTTATATGAAGCTGCACTAATTTGGGGGTAGATACGTTTCGCGTCGCCGCACTCCAACTTAAACACAGGGTAAGTGCCCCCGCCTCTACTCCAGACGGCATGGGACACGATGGATGGAGCCTGCTTGTGTAATTATTTCTGTAACCACAGAACCAGCCACTGGACACGATATTAAATAACAATCGCCACTCGCTTTAATTCGGCGCACCTGGGATTGGCCGAAAGTCAGTCAGACGCCGCCAGTGAGCGCGAACCTGTAATTTGCACTGAGGGGGGTCGGCTCAACAATAGGTTCACAACGCAGCCACTTAGGTCGGTTAATGGGTGATTGCGCGTAAACATACTCAGTTGCTAGAAAATGGTCGACGATGCGTAGATATATCGGCGCCGCCGTGTTGTCGACAAGCGCGTCAACATGTTCTTGAGTTGACCTTCATCGTGTGTCGCGTCACGTGTAAAAACATCAAGGACTTGTAATTGTTAATAGTACATAGTCCAGACAATGTCATCGTAAAGTCATTACACATTCTACACAGAAGTGTCCCCTTTAGTGCTCCCTCTCGCCAACGGCCACTCGCCTACAGCGAACAGATTTATATTGCATTAACTGTTTCATCATTAAAACAATCCCACTAGAGCGGCCACCGGCTAACACGACCTGTGTCTAGTTTCTCAAGCCATTTTACCATTCTTCAACGGCTACTTGGCGGTGGAAAATAACTGTGTATGCAACATGATTTCACACGGTGCTTTCATGTATACGGACCATGTGGTATGGCTGCCCGCTGTCATATTTGTTCTCATAGCCGAGATCGAATTAGGATTTGCGTGTTCATACGTCCGTATACATTAATATATAGTGCACTGTGTGAAACGTTGGAGGCTGATAAATGTCCCCCTGGCCTCTCCTTGCACACTCACTCACACCCACCCACTCACCCACTCACCCACTCACCCACTCACCCACTCACCCACTCACCCACTCACCCACTCACCCACTCACCCACTCACCCACTCACCCACTCACCCACTCACCCACTCACCAACTCACCCACTCACCCACTCACCCACTCACCCACCCACGCACCCACTCACCTTGCTGGCATCTATGTTCTGGGCCGTTGTGTACGTTATGCAAGATAGAGATTGTTATTTAGTATACATAACAAGTTCAGTCTGTTGAACAATCAAGTGTTTTTTGTACGAATATTCTTCGCCCAGTAATTGCAGTGTAGCTGAATGCTACCCAAAGAGTTCGAGATGGTGGTTGATTGAGCAGGTCCGTCAGGGAGTGAAGTATAAAACGCTTTGAGCAGTCCTAAAAACTGTATATCGCAATACATAATAATGTAGCTTTACGATTATCTTAATGACCGGGCAAAAAACACCCTTTCAGTCTATACGGAGCAGGAAAGGTAAGCATGAAGCAAGAAAGGTAAGCATGTGCGTAATACGCACATGCTTACCTTTCTGGCTTCAGGTTCGCAGCATACGAATGTGGAGCGCAGTGGTGTAATGTATAGAGCTTCGGACTCTTGACCGAGAGAACCCGGGTTCGAATCACGTGCTGCGGTGTCGAACCTTGGGCAAGTTCGTTCACTCTACGTTGCTCCAGTTCACCCAGCTGTATGAATGAGTACCTGGCTATAGACCGCAGTGGATATTTGTGTACGAATAGTCTTCACCCGTCGCTGGATGCTTCCCAGAGAATTCGACGAAATTGTGATCGATTGAACAGGTCTGCCAGGGAGTAAAATGTAAAGCGCTTTGAGCAATCCTGGGGACTGGATATAGCGCTATATAAAAACTTACTTTTACTTTTTTACATCGGTGGAAGATTTCACAATGTGCGAAGACAAAACCCGGTTTGTCTGGGCGATGGCGGCGACGAGCTGTATCTTCCGTGTTCATTTATTCGAAAACAAAACCAGAGGATGCGACAGTAAAGATGTTGCAGGTCATTCAGAAGACTGTCATCACAGTGAACAGTTTCTTAATAAAACATAAAAGTAAAAGGTAAGTTCTTATATTGCGCAGTATCTAGTTCTTATGACTGCCTAAAGCACTTTACACTTTATCTCTGGCAGATCTGTTCAATCAATCACCATCGCGACTTCTATGGGAAGAATTCAGCCGCGCTGGAATTAATGCGCGAAGACTATTAGTACACGAATTTCCACCACTACATATAGCCAGGTACTCATTCATACTGCTGAGTGGACTGAAGCAACGTAGAATGAACGAACTTGTCCAAGGTTCGACACGGCAAAACAGGATTCGAACCCGGACGGTCATGATTGATAGTCTGGTGCTTTAGCACTGCGCCATGGCGCTTAATAAACCGGCTAACAACTTTGCGCACAATGTTGAATTGCCTGCATGTTTTAGCATTGATTTTAACGGGACAAAACAATACATTAGTCATAGGCGTATGCGTGGGCGTTCGAATCGTTTTTATGATAGTAGCATGCGTGTATTATATAGAGACAATTATCCGCTATCCTAGCGAGGACAGAAGCGAGCGCATTTAAACTGCGGTTAGTTACTGGAGAGACGCACTGAAGCGCATAATAAACGAATCACTCATCGTCGCAATCGGGTCAGTAAATTAGCTGGGTGAAAGCCGTTTCGACCGACACGGGAAAAGATTAACGCGATAAGCAGTCTTTACACACGCCATTGTGTCGTAATATTATATAGAGTAATTTTATTATCGTGTCGCCAATGCGAACTCCTTTTGTTTCGTTAATGCGTGCGTGACACCGAACAAAGGCGGCGGTCGACTCGCGGTGAAGTACGCATATTGTCTGCATGCCTGTCGTGCCGTGGCTAACAGACCAGGCCGACTGCGATAGGTAGATCATTGTCGTCGACGTTTCAGTTCGGGCAGACTGTGAGGACAACGTGCGAGGACAACGTGCGAGGACAACGTGTGAGGACAACGTGTGAGGACAACGTGTAGATAGCAACAGTGCAATGGTGAACACGTCGACAGCAATAGGCTTGTCTTGTTGTCGTTGCGAACACATATGCATCAATAGGTATATTATGTGGTGTTTTGTGTCGTGGCGAACTCATCAACATAAGTTATAAAGAGGTGGCAGCCTGAGAGAAGACAATCACACCGTAGTTCAAAAAACGTTGTTGTTTTTCAAGAATAAAGACATCACATTCAGGTCACTCATCACGGATGTCTATCACAGTTAGCACACATCACCCATGATGTATGTCACATTCACATCACCCATGATGTCCGTCACATTCACCTCACCCATCATGCCCATCACGCTAACATCACCCATCATGCCCATCACGCTAACATCACCCATCATGCCCATCACGCTAACATCACCCATCATGCCCATCACGCTAACATCACCCATCATGCCCATCACGCTAACATCACACATCATGCCCATTACCCACCACGTTCACACCACCCATCACTGAGATAGTTCATTTGATAAATTATTTACTGAATCACATCATCTTTAAATCTTACGAGAAATACCGAGACAAACCAATTACGCATGCGTCACCGCTGCACCCTTCCCGCGCGGCGGCGGCGGTATTAATTTGCATTACGCGCCCAAGACAAACGCGCATGGCACGCGTGGAAAGCACCCCACCACAATTGCCGACCCACATCTGATCCGTGGGTATCTTCTGCATATACTGTGAAAAATCATCAAAACCGGAGACACTTTTGTTAACATCCTATACGTGAATGATTTGCCTATATTAGCAATGTAAAATGGCAGCAAAAGGTCGAATATCTTAAGGAAATAGCACGTTTAAAAGCCTATATATATGAAATACTTGCGCAGACCGGTCACTTGTCGACCGCACATCTGATCCGTGGGTATCTTCAGCATATACTTTGATAATATCATCGAAATCGGAGAAAAAAATGTGTTAACACTCTATCTCTATATTTGAATGATTAATCCTATGTTTGCAATGTAAGCGGCAGCAAAAGATCAGATATCTAGGAAATGTCACGTTCAAAAGCCTATATATGACATGCTGCCGGAGAGTGGTCATTTGCCGACCCGGCATTCAATCTATAGGTATCTGTGGCATATGTACTGTGAACATATAGCCTAAATCGGAGAAATGGTTCGGTTAACCTGCTTGAATGAGTAGTGTAGGCTCTAAATAGCAGTAATCGATTAGTTAACTTCAGACACATTATATTCCTGAAATAAAATGAGAGACCCTTTAAGATGTAGGACAATTTATTTTAGACAGGTCAACTGTCGGCCCGGCATTTGATCCGTAGGCATCTTCGGCAACTTCGGCAACTTCGGCATCTTCGGCATCTTCGGCATCTTCGGCATAACATGTGAAAATATCATCTTAATCGGAGAACATTATTTGTTAACATCCTAAGATTGAAGGATTAGTCCTATGTTGGTAGTGTTGACCCTAAATAGTAGTAATAGATTAGATAACTTCGGTAACCAGCATTTTTAAAAGCCTATATGAAATGCTGGCATATATCGGTCAGTTGTCGACATGCACACTAGTTGCCGGCACAATGTGGCACCAACACATGAAGTTTCAAGGCAATTGGAAGTAAAATGTTGGTTTCATGGTGGTCTGGAAGGTAGGTTGAAATTATTGTAAAGGTACGATATATATCACTCATTCATACATTCCATAGGAGTCGGAAGGGATTATGGGTGCTAAACACACCAATATTTCGAGTTAAACACCACCTTCACTATTTTGTGAATTTGAAACTATCTCCACGCTTCGAAAGTACTGCCCGACAGCAGCAGGTGCTGAAGTTCCGGCTCAGACCCCGATATACAACTCGTTCCGACTTCTATGCATTTACTTGCTGTTCTTCTACTAGAATAAATACGTTGACGGTTTGCTCTCCATCAACTGTCGTTTAATAGCCCGAAACATTGTACGCAGTTTGTATTTCACCCCACGAAATATTCGAAATATCTGTCAACAGTCAGATAGATATAGTAAAATAATACTCGCTGTTGCCTTTCATTATCATTTATTGCAGAGCCAGACGTTCCTATCGTTGATGTGTTTTGTACCCACGATCTTTACTAACACGACATGACAGGTCTTGCAGAGCCAGACGTCCCTACCGTTGATGTGTTTGGTTCCTACGGTCTTTACATACACGACATGACAGGTCTTGCAGAGCCAGACGTCCCTACCGTTGATGTGTTTTGTACCCACGATCTTTACTCACACGACATGACAGGTCTTGCAGAGCCAGACGTCCCTACCGTTGATGTGTTTGGTTCCTACGGTCTTTACATACACGACATGACAGGTCTTGCAGAGCCAGACGTCCCTACCGTTGATGTGTTTGGTTCCTACGGTCTTTACATACACGACATGACAGGTCTTGCAGAGCCAGACGTCCCTATCGTTGATGTGTTTTGTACCCACGATCTTTACTCACACGACATGACAGGTCTTGCAGAGCCAGACGTCCCTACCGTTGATGTGTTTGGTTCCTACGGTCTTTACATACACGACATGACAGGTCTTGCAGAGCCAGACGTCCCTACCGTTGATGTGTTTTGTACCCACGATCTTTACTCACACGACATGACAGGTCTTGCAGAGCCAGACGTCCCTACCGTTGATGTGTTTGGTTCCTACGATCTTTACTCACACGACATGACAGGTCTTGCAGAGCCAGACGTCCTTACCGTTGATGTGTTTGGTTCCTACGGTCTTTACTCACACGACATGACAGGTCTTGCAGAGCCAGACGTCCTTACCGTTGATGTGTTTTGTACCCACGATCTTTACACACACGACATGACAGGTCTTACAGAGCCAGACGTCCTTACCGTTGATGTGTTTGGTTCCTACGGTCTTTAAACACACGACATGACAGGTCTTGCAGAGCCAGACGTCCCTACCGTTGATGTGTTTGGTTCCTACGGTCTTTACATACACGACATGACAGGTCTTGCAGAGCCAAACGTCCCTATCGTTGATGTGTTTGGTTCCTACGGTCTTTACTCACACGACATGACAGGTCTTGCAGAGCCAGACGTCCTTACCGTTGATGTGTTTGGTTCCTACGGTCTTTACTCACACGACATGACAGGTCTTGCAGAGCCAGACGTCCTTACCGTTGATGTGTTTTGTACCCACGATCTTTACACACACGACATGACAGGTCTTGCAGAGCCAGACGTCCCTACCGTTGATGTGTTTGGTTCCTACGGTCTTTACATACACGCAGAGTCAGACGTCTCTACCGTTGATGTGTTTGGTTCCTGCGGTCTTTACACACACGACATAACAGGTCTTGCAGAGCCAGACGTCCCTACCGTTGATGTGTTTGGTTCCTACGGTCTTTACATACACGACATGACAGGTCTTGCAGAGTCAGACGTCTCTACCGTTGATGTGTTTGGTTCCTGCGGTCTTTACACACACGACATGACAGGTCTTGCAGAGCCAGACGTCCCTACCGTTGATGTGTTTTGTACCCACGATCTTTACATACACGACATGACAGGTCTTGCAGAGTCAGATGTCCATACCGTTGATGTGTTTGGTTCCTACGGTCTTTACACACACGACATGACAGGTCTTGCAGAGCCAGACGTCCTTACCGTTGATGTGTTTGGTTCCTACGGTCTTTACACACACGACATGACAGGTCTTGCAGAGTCAGACGTCCATACCGTTGATATGTTTGGTTCCTGCGGTCTTTACACACACGACATGACAGGTCTTGCAGAGTCAGACGTCCATACCGTTGATGTGTTTGGTTCCTACGGTCTTTACACACACGACATGACAGGTCTTGCAGAGTCAGACGTCCATACCGTTGATGTGTTTGGTTCCTGCGGTCTTTACACACACGACATGACAGGTCTTGCAGAGCCAGACGTCCCTACCGTTGATGTGTTTGGTTCCTACGGTCTTTACATACACGACATGACAGGTCTTGCAGAGCCAGACGTCCCTACCGTTGATGTGTTTTGTACCCACGATCTTTACTCACACGACATGACAGGTCTTGCAGAGCCAGACGTCCCTACCGTTGATGTGTTTGGTTCCTACGATCTTTACTCACACGACATGACAGGTCTTGCAGAGCCAGACGTCCTTACCGTTGATGTGTTTGGTTCCTACGGTCTTTACTCACACGACATGACAGGTCTTGCAGAGCCAGACGTCCTTACCGTTGATGTGTTTTGTACCCACGATCTTTACACACACGACATGACAGGTCTTACAGAGCCAGACGTCCTTACCGTTGATGTGTTTGGTTCCTACGGTCTTTAAACACACGACATGACAGGTCTTGCAGAGCCAGACGTCCCTACCGTTGATGTGTTTGGTTCCTACGGTCTTTACATACACGACATGACAGGTCTTGCAGAGCCAAACGTCCCTATCGTTGATGTGTTTGGTTCCTACGGTCTTTACTCACACGACATGACAGGTCTTGCAGAGCCAGACGTCCTTACCGTTGATGTGTTTGGTTCCTACGGTCTTTACTCACACGACATGACAGGTCTTGCAGAGCCAGACGTCCTTACAGTTGATGTGTTTGGTTCCTACGGTCTTTACACACACGACATGACAGGTCTTGCAGAGCTAGACGTCCTTACCGTTGATGTGTTTGGATCCTACGGTCTTTACACACACGACATGACAGGTCTTGCAGAGCCAGACGTCCATACCGTTGATGTGTTTGGTTCCTACGGTCTTTACACACACGACATGACAGGTCTTGCAGAGTCAGACGTCCATACCGTTGATGTGTTTGGTTCCTACGGTCTTTACACACACGACATGACAGGTCTTTCTAATAACTATGCATTATGATAACTATTAACTGGTAACTGATCCTGGGTAACGGATATACGACGTTCTTTTAAATATTCGGCTGCTTCAAAGACTGAGTTAATAAATATTTCTCCTCTCATTTATGTTACAACATTGGAGCTTAAATTTGCTCTATAAAATGACTACTATGCAGCATCACGTTTATAAAATCATGGAAATTCATTTTAAATATATAAATAGTTTTAATTTGTGTTTACTTTTTGAATTTATAAATGGAGAATAACATCAAATTTGTAAAAAATATATTCACATTCAAATTACATCGATGTTCATAATATACAATGGTTTTTTGTCCATTTTTTATTATGACATTTATTAATAATCTTAAAAAAAGAAATGTGTCCTCTTCAAAGCACATAACTAAACAAATTCCTAACTTAAGAAAAGGAAACATCTTTATTGGTGGTACTATGTAATTTATTCTGCTATTTTCACTAGATATTTAGAGGAAAATATGGACAGTACATGGCTGTGAAATAGAAAGTTTTAATATAGTATCAACTAATTCATTTTGGATTCAAGAACAATCTAAATACCATAAACATAACATATTCCACTAATTCCAATATCTCAAAGCATCAGTAAGGATTATATTACTCATGTCTGATGTAGTAGTGAATTCTGATAAAAACTTATTGTAAGCGCATGCGATGAATACATGACTTAAATGTGTCTTTTACGCTGATCGTACGATGTGCGGGCGATGCTTTAATTGGCTCGTGTTGAGACAAACAAAAACAATTAGATCGTTGCGCTGCGACGAAAACAATTAGATCTGTCAGTTACCGCCGACGATTGGCACGAACCTAGCGTCTGCGAAAGCTCGGTATTTCTGGTATTGAATAGTTTAACTAACGAAATGATCAACGCTATCCACCGTAATGATATTTATCCACCGTAACTATAACAACAATGACAAACACACTTTCACTTCAACCGACTATTATACGATTCGATTGCCCGTCTACGAGAACAGATAACCACAGCATTTCACATTATATGCACGTTCGCCATCAAAACTCAATTTGTCGACGTTGGCCGTCCAACGAAGCTGCGCGCAACGATGCAACGTCAGCTGAAACGAACGGGAAAGATAAAGCTGCAACTGCTGGGCTAGACCCAGCTTCCCGGGTTGATCGTATCACGATCGACGACTAACCAACGGGAGGAAGATAGATAGCAACCAGTCGTTTCCACTCCGCTTCGTTTCCCGGCCAAACTATTAACGGTCGTCCGCGTTAGGTGATTACCCCGCCTTATTTTCGACTCGCTAATTAAATGTGTCAGTCGCGCGGACAATGCGATAAGCCCTCGCTGTGTTTGATGGAAAGTTCGAAGGAGAGATACGCTGAATGTGGCTGTGTTCAACTGTTGACACAGCCTGTATGTCCCACTCGGTGCAAACACGAACTGGAGAACATTTTGAAAAACACTGATATTTTGAAGGGTAATTAGATCCGGACAGCATACGCAATTATGCATGCATATCGTTTTCTATAATATGTACTCGCCTATTACTTGACTGACTACGATTGTTTCCATGCAGGATGCTGTCTGTGTATGTACCCGAGTTCAAAAAGGATACATTCGCGCAGTATTTGCAGGTTGGCGGAAATATTTCCAGTTAAGTTTGCATATATACCAACGCCCAGATGTGAACTGTAAAAGCTAGGCGCACACCAACCGACTAGTCGGTGTTAAATCCGGTGGCCGACGTCGGTTGGTGTGCGCCGGATTTTAGCCCGACGGTCGGCCTTATTCCGCCGATTAACGCCGATTCAAATTTTGAATCGGCGGTCGGCGCTAATGGGCAGTCGGCGTTAAATAAGAAGGTATCCGGTGACAAGTCGGCGCATATCCGATGACGAGTCGGCTGGTGTGCGCAGGTTTTTTGTCATAACATGACGGTCGGCGGTAACTTGGCCAATAAGAAATCATAACGCGATCATGTGATAGGCCTCGACATAAGCCTGGCGTCTTTTTTGAGTTTTCAAGCCAATTCGGTCCACACTTTTTCATTTTGTACTTTCATATTTTACTGGGCTGGCGGGTAACCAACGTTTCAGATAGTGGTAGATCGTTTTTATCCTATTGTAATTGACCATCATCATTTGTATTGCTTGTCCTTAAAACAGGCGCCAATAATAAACTTAATTTCTGTCTGACTTTGTTTCCCGGCCGCTTCCGAAAGGAATCGTCATTTTTTCTAGTGAAAAACGGTACCGCTGGTGGCGCCACTACCGGGCGCTTATATAAGCATTACAAATCCGCAAAGCGGCGCTAGCGGTGAAAAACATTTTTGAGGAATTTGTCGGGTGCGACTAACTAAGGCTTCAACGTACTGTTAACTGGACCGGTTAAATATAAGGTTCTTTGTGCTGATATAAAACACACCTCGACGCTATACGATTCTTTGCTGGAGGATTTGTTAAATGCTCAAGCCATATCGTCGTGAAGGCTGACGGCGAGGTTCCGACTATGTAGCAAGTTTCGTTTTCTTGATAGCAATTCTCGGGTATAAATTATCGAGTAAACACAAAAGGGGCAAACACGCGTATTTATATTGAATTTATTGTCCACAAGGATCACGTCATGCGCCGACGGTCGGGTCGAGTCGGTAGGTATGTGCCGGCTGGTGTGCGCGGGCAGAAGTCGGGGTTAGTCGGCGGAACTAATTGGCGTTTAGCCCCGACTGCTTTTTACGCCAGTCGGCGTTAGTCGGCTGGTGTGTGCTTAGCATAATTCAATTTGCGGAGTCCCAAGGACACGATATCACCCTTTATAGGAACAACACTTCACCTGTTAGATTCGCTCTACACAAAACAACTGCGTGATATAATTATGCAACTTACCTCTCTATAGCATCCATCAGTTAAAATGTGAAATATAACAAGACAACAAAACGGCTTCAATAGCAGTGGCGCTCAACTGTAACATCAACTGTAAACAATGTTCCCTGCGTACGTCGACTGGCTCACGCTACAGCACTAACTATGTAGGTCCCATATAGGTATTTGTCTAACATTACCTGGCATGACTTCACAACATATAATTTTCAAGAACGGGTAACAACTCATCATTTTGAAATGTGTAACGTGCAAATATTGACATGTATACGATGTGGTGAAATGAAATATAACAGGTAGTGTGGTGTGAGCACAGGTCTGTGAGATGCGTCTAGTGTCGCAGTGTAGTGTGGTGTGAGCACAGGTCTGTGAGATGCGTCTAGTGTCGCAGTGTAGTGTGGTGTGAGCACAGGTCTGTGAGATGCGTCTAGTGTCGCAGTGTAGTGTGGTGTGAGCACAGGTCTGTGAGATGCGTCTAGTGTCGCAGTGTACTGTGGTGTGAGCACAGGTCTGTGAGATGCGTCTAGTGTCGCAGTGTAGTGTAGTGTGAGCACAGGTCTGTGAGATGCGTCTAGTGTCGCAGTGTAGTGAGTAGTTTGTAGTGCATGCCCTTCTTGCTTTCGCTTTCGCTTTCAGCTGCGACCGCCAGGTAGCCCCTTCACAGGGGCGAAAAGGGACATGAGTACGCAAGCCTCCCCGTAGCCTCTCCATAGACAAGTCTCTAGCATGATCTTGTGGTCTGACATCAAACCACGGGCAGATCAAGTCCACTAGTCATGGAAGACATTGATCTATGGGAAGGAAAACTTGGAAAACAAACCCACCACATGGGTCAGCATGGGCAGCGCCATGTGGCTCGAATAAATGACCTCAATTATATGCTATGTCACTTAGTAATTACGAGATTGGCTACCGCGTGCGGGGAAACCCAGGCACCAGCGAGAAATCAGCGGTGGTGGAGCTAATGAAGAGGCGGCAACTGTCAGTGAAACCAAGTGGAAATGGGATCGGGCAATGGATCTGGGAGAAGGGTTTAAAATGCTGCATGTAGGGGGAGATGGAAGGACAAATGAAGTTACTTCAAGTAAATACAATTCTCACACAGATTCCATCTTCAAAGAATGTAAATTTCTTAAGTTGGATGACATCTATAGACTCCAACAGCTCAAACTTTATTACAAATTGATCAACAAGCTTATACCAGAATACTTCAGTCGTATTCCATGCGCATACAACTTTGCAATTCACCAATACACCACACTTTATTCCAAGAGTTAATCATCAATATGCTAAAAAAAGTACATCAGACACAACATTATACAAACTGTTAACAATACTCCAAATATCATCTTTGATAACATTTCTACACATAGCTTATACGGTTTTTCCACTTATACAAAACTTTACTTTATCAAGAATTGTTTATCATATTGTCATATTTATAACTGTTACATCTGTCATTCTTAGTCTATACATGATTTTGCATTTGTTTAAACTAATTTATGTATATACTATGTATACACATATATGTATGCATATATAGTTGATCACGTGATAATCATATAATTATGTTACATCAGTAGGGTGGCTCCCATGATAGCGGCCTATAACTGTCTTAATGGGAGCTTCCCTGACCTTATCATAAATATTATATTGTAATTTATATGCTTATGATGGTCAAAATAAGTACTGTCTGTCTGTCTGTCTGTCTGTCTGCCTGTCTGTCTGTCTGTCTGTCTGTCTGTCTGTCTGTCTGTCTGTCTGTCTGTCTGTCTGTCTGTCTGTCTGTCTGTCTGTCTGTCTGTCTGTCTGTATGTCTGTTTGTCTGTCTGAGTGGGAGTGATTATGAAGGAGGAATACAGCAAGGCGGTCATCATGGTGGAACGATGGGAAGGCAGGATAATTGCAGTGTGGATGTTATTTGGAGGAGAGATCGTGTATTGGGCTATGCACCACATACTGGGAGAACTCAAGAAGACAAGCATGCATTCCGAAACAACCTGGAAGACATTTTTGGGCATGTGGAGCCGGAGACAATATTGGTTGTGGCAGGTGATCTAAATGCAATGTAGGAAAGAGACAGAACAGTGAGGAGACCTTAGAAAAGTACGGATATGGAAAGAGAAACAGAGAGGGACAAGATCTGGCCGAGATGCTAGGCAGAAATCAGCTAGTGGTGGTAAACTCCCTCTTTCAGAAGACGGAATCACACAAGATCACATACAAAAGTGGAAACAACAGAAAAAAGATAGATCTGCTGATTGTTAGAAGCAGCCAGTTGAACAAGGTTAGGTACTGCAAAGTTCTGGCAGGAGAACACACAACGAGCCAACATAAACCATTGGTTTATGAAATGTGAATAGGAAGAGGCAAACAGAGAAGGGGGAAACAAAAACAGGTAATCAAATAGTGGAAATGTGAAGGAGAGGTGATGGCCCAATACAAAACTGAAGTAAAGAGGAAGTTCAGGCTACTTGAAGAACAAAGGGAGGAGGTGGAATCAGAGTGGAAAGCACTTAAGGAAGGCTTTGTTAGAACAGCTGAGGAGATACGTGGCCGAACATCAGGAAAGCCAACACAAAGTCGAAAGAAGAAACAATAGTAGTGGTGGAACCAGGAAGTTGAACAAGCAATACAAGAAAAAAGGAGGCACTGAAGTGTGTGGAAGAAGCGAGTGATGAAGACAAGACAAGGCTGAAGCAGAAGTACCGGGAGAAGAAGAATGCAGTAAATAAGGCGGTTGTGAAGGCAAGAGATGAAAAAACAGCAGGAATTATGTGATAGGATTGAAGAAGATGGAAGGGAAAAAATATCTTCAAACTTGCCAGGGATAGACAGATATAGCAAAGATGCTATTCAAACATCAACAATGAAGAGAAACGACGGGACACTGGTCACTGGTCACTGGACACTGGTCACTGAAGCAAAACAAGTGCTGGGTGTTTGGGAGGAGTACTTCAAGAAACACTAAATCCGGAGGGAGAATAAGAGGTAGAGATACCTCATACTGTAAGGAGAGAGCTGGGGGCGAGGTCAATAACAGAAAAAGGTGGAGCAAGCAGTACAGAATATGAAAACCGGAAAGGCTGTAGGAATGGATGAACTCTCAGTGGAAATGGTGAACGCAAACATACTAGCGGCTGACGAGGCTGTTTAATGTGCGCTTCACAGCAGGAGAGATACCAGCAGAGTGGCGAAGAGGATTGATTGTGCCGATATGGAAGGGGAAAGGGGATATCCATGACCCAGGGAGATACAGAGGCATCACATTACTGAGCCAAGCCCTGAAATTGTTGAAAAGGATACTGGATGCTAGGGTGAGGCTTATAGTGGAGAGCAAAATTGGAGAGAATTTGCTGGAATTTAGGAAAGGGAGAGGTACAGATGATGGATTGTTTGCCATCACACAAATTATTGAGAAGAAGAGAGAATTTTAAATGGATGTAGCATTCGGTTTTGTCGATCTGGAAAAGGCATTTGACATTGTGCCGAGAGAACTCGCATTTGCAGTCATGAGATGGATGGAGGTTGGCGAAGCAGAAGTCAGAATGATGGAGGAAATGTACAAGGAGATAACAGCGGTAGCGAGAGTCGAAGGAGAAACATCGGAACAATTTGGAGTGGAAGTAGGACTCAGACAGGGAAGTGCCTTGGGTCCCCTGCTTTTTATTATGGTGATGAATCTGATCAGTGGAAAGATCAGAAGGAGCAGGAAGAATTTAAAAGAAGATACTGTATGCAGACGACCTAGCAGTGGTGGCTGATAATAAAGAGGAACTACAGAAAGCATTGCAAGAATGGAGTGACACCTTCAGAAAACACGGCCTCCGAATAAATGTGGAGAACACTGAAGTAATGTGGATAGGTGAACACGATGTAGATCTGCATGTAGTTGTTGACGGAAAGACTATTAAACAAGTGAACAGCTTTGTATACCTGGGCGGTACAGTGTGTGAGGATGGAAGGAATAGTAAAGAAATACAGAGGAGGGTGCAAGCAGGAGCAGCAGCATGGAAGAGGGTTGAAGGCATTATGTGGGACAGAAAACTGAAGAAACAACTGAAAGGAAAAGTGTTAGAAGCCTGCGTTGTACCAGCCTGTATATATGGGTTGGGAACACTGCCACTGACAGAGAGACAGGAGGAGAAACTACAGGTGGCAGAAAACAACTGGGTCAGAAGAATATGTAGAGTAACACGAGAGGATATAAGGAAGATGAAGGAACTGAGAGAGGAGATTGGAATGAAAAAAACACCTAAAGAGGAAAGTAGCCGGAACAGAATGAGATGGGCGGGACATATACAAAGAATGGGTGAAGACAGACTGCTGAAAAGAGAGTGGAGAGTAGAAGAGGGTGGCAGACGACGGAAAGGAAGACCAAGGTTGAGATGGAATGACAGCATTAAACGAGATCTGGGAAGGGCTGGCGTGAACAGCCATGAATGGATGGCCATTGCGGAAGAGAGAGAGAGAGAGAGAGAGAGAGAGAGAGAGAGAGAGAGAGAGAGAGAGAGAGAGAGAGAGAGAGAGAGAGAGAGAGAGAGAGAGAGAGAGAGCGAGAGAGAGAGAGAGAGAGAGAGAGAGAGAGAGGTGGAAAGAACTGATAAGAAAACTAGAAGAAGCTACCAAGTGACGTGGACCCCACCCCGCAAGGGAGCAAGGGGAAGAAGAAGATACGAAGTGGTAAAATCCACCTAAACAATGATCATTGCAAACCGTCTGTTTCGAACAACACGCTAAGAAAATCCAACCTTGATGCCCAATGATGAAAACATTACTCAGTGTATTGTGGTCATTGACCTAAAGTGGGTGTCATTCACACGACATCACGGTGCAGGTGGTCGTTGTTCACATGCTAAAAAGTTAATAAATAAGTAAAAAATATAAAAGATAATAAAATAAATATATAAAACATTACATAAGATCACCGTTTTACAACATACAGAGATTCGGCCCAGATGGACCACATTGGCCCATTAACAATATCTGTACAATTATATGTAAACTAATTATATTTTATATAATGACTTGCAAGTACTACCAGGAAACAATATAGTTATCTTTTTGAGTGAGATAAAAATCAGACATGACGTTAGAGTGGAACACAGTTATCATTACGTGAAATAGTACACGATTATGCATCATAATATAATCGTCGTCAAACGTTCGTGACTCCGAACCTACTGGAAAACGCATCACCACTGACATCACAAAATGGCGTGACCTGATTAGACTAACCAGCAGCGAGATCGCTTTCAGCCATCATATTAGTGACCAAAATGTTGGATGTGTGTGTGTGTGTGTGTGTGTGTGTGTGTGTGTGTGTGTGTGTGTGTGTGTGTTTGTTTGTGCGTGTGCGTATGCGTGTGCGCGTGTGCGCGTGTGCGCGTGTCCGCGTGTGCGCGTGTGTAAAGTTGTGCACAAGATTACCGTTCAAGAATTGTATTTCATTAAACGTTGCTTTTAAAAATAATTATAGAACATGCAGCAACTGCATCGCACAATTTTTACATGTTCGTTTGAAAACAAATAATAACATATGGCATGTGATGAGAAAGGGAAAGGGGTATGGGAACGCATGCGGCGGGGACCAAGTCTGTAAATATATTTAATTATTTAGTTAACCAATTTACAACTAAATGCCGACATGTATTATTTTCTCAAGCACACAGCATAACATTTTATATATAATAATATATATATATAATGTTATGCTATGTGCTTGAGAAAATAATGCATGTCGGCATTTAGTTGCACACACACACACACATATATATATATATATATATATACATATACATATTAAACATGCTATTCAAAATAATTATATATATGGCCATACATGTAGAAATGATCTTGATTTCATAGTTTATGGCTGAAGTAGTCGATGATACTGGCCTAATTTTACGGAGGAGAATAGCTAGCGAAGAACCGGCTTTTCCCAAAGCACTAGATAGAAGGAGTGTGTGTGTGTGTGTGTGTGTGTGT
Source organism: Paraescarpia echinospica (assembly GCA_020002185.1). Taxonomy (NCBI): domain Eukaryota; kingdom Metazoa; phylum Annelida; class Polychaeta; order Sabellida; family Siboglinidae; genus Paraescarpia; species Paraescarpia echinospica. Next base: position 63,398,803 of record CM034534.1, on the reverse strand, counting down.
GTGTGTGTGTGTGTGTGTGTGTGCATGTGCGCGTGTGCGCGTGTGTGCGTGTGCGCGTGTGCGCGTGTGCGCGTGTGCGCGTGTGCGCGTGTGCGAGTGTGCGAGTGTGCGCGTGTGCGCGTGCGTGTGTGCATGTGTGCGCGTGTGTGCGCGTGTGTGCTTTCGTACGCGCGCGCGTGTCATGCATATGTTCGTGCCAGGGCAAGCAGGCGGATGTGTTAACATATATATGTTCACAGTCATGTATTTGTGCCCACCTCGAGTCCCGCGGCACGCTGTCGTGACGTCACGTGACGTGACATGACGAGTGACACACACGAAGACGAGGCAGACCACCGTGGGAGAGGGTCGGCGACAAATTATTACCGTCTCTGTTGACTCGTATCAGTGGCACTCATTTGATTGCCACTGATACGAGTCATGAACTTCTCTCGCGCGCCCCTCTTGTTCACGGTCGACGTCGAGGCAGTGACAACACAGTAGCGTGCGTGCGCCCAACAATGGACCGTTTGTGCGCCCTTAGTACGATCGACATAGCCGCTTGAGGTGTCAACGGAAGGGTCGATAACTGGGGTCGGTCGGATTAACCGACAGTGTTACACTGGCCGTGTCGTTCCGACAAATAGACCGTCTCGTCAGAAATAACCCACCCGAGAACGGGTCATGTCGCGGTGATCATGGCAACACCACGGAACATCTGGTTAACGTTTGGGAATACTGTATGTTAACGATAACATAAATAAAGCGACATGTGTTCTAAATGATATATTTAGCGAAACGATATATAGCTATATATCCACACATAGTATTGTTTATTTATATTATTAAGCCACAGCTTAATTACGAAATATTGGAAGGTGGTCGCAAATGTAATCGAAAAATCATACGAATTATATGTAAATACAATATTATGCACATTGCATTTTATAATTATTAAAAGTAGGTAATATATTATACATATAATGTACAAAATTAACAACTCTACAACTATATACTTCTGTGCATAATCAATTGTATAGTATAGCCTCAAAGTTCGGTGTCAACACCTACATTTTACAGTTTATAAACTAACAAATAGTATATTTTATACATTATTCTTAGTAAATCGTATGATTGCAAAATCGTTAATTTGTTACTATTGATAACACACGCAAGAAACGAGTTTCATATTCATGGAGTACAGCAGGAATTGGCAAAACTGTATCTTACTTTAAACAAAACTCTCCAGCGTTGCTTGACTATGTGGTCGTAAGGCGGGTATTTTACTCGGATTTACAACGTAGGCCAATATGTACTTACACCCAGCCACATGAATTAAATTGAGATCAAACAAATTATGATATGTACTCAAGTCCTAATTATTTAAATACATGTCATTTTCTGGTTAATTGTCATATTCCCAAACGAAATCATTTTAAAAGATATGTTAGATATTGTTTTTTTGTGTACATTTCCGTTTTTGTATTTTTTAGATGTATTTTTACACTCACTAATAACTATATTTTTGTGTAGACAATGAACACAATATCTGCTTTGCGTATAATGCAATTATAGACATATACAGAAGTGAGACTTTAAAACAATGTTTACGTACTCACGGAATAACTAACCTATTTGTTTACTGACTTAGTTACTGATTTATTTACTCTTACTTACTTACTTATTACTTGCTTGCTTGCTTACTAACTCACTAACTCACTTACTAACATACATACATACATACATACATACATACATACATACATACATACATACATACATACATACATATATACATACTCACTCACTCACTCACACACTCACTCACTCACTCACTCACTCACTCACTCACTCACTCACTCACTCACTCACTCACTCACTCACTCACTCACTCACTCACTCACTCACACACACACACACTCACTCACTCACTCACTCATTCACTTATTATATACCTTATATACCTTTCTACGGACACATAATGACAGGAGGTGACCACCGACTGTCACCAGAAACGGACGCCACGCAGCAGGAATTTGGCCCATCTGGTCATCTATATGTTGACCTGTGAGACGGAGGCACAGACCTCCGACCGTCCAGGTACGCGAGACGGCGCCACGACGTCGGCGGCCCGCCCTCGTCGGTTCACTCCGGGTGGCGGGGTGCCTACCCTATTCAGGTGCAGTCGACGGAAAATTGCCCGTTTGTGCTGCGATGTCTCGCCCGTGGCGCAACGACAACAGACACTGATAACTGCCGTTATCAATACGTGTACAGTTAGGAGGTGATACGCCGACGACACGTGACCTGTAGATATCATTACCATATCGACGGCGGACGCCGACAGGGGGCGGACACGTCTCGATATCCAGATATGGTCTGGGGCGAATCACGTGACCTATATCCATAGCTGTTGTTGGTGTGTTTGCTCCGGGGATCGTGAAACTCCTGTAAGGTAGCATAGTGTAACCGGAATGTTGATCGAAGTTACGTGTTATCGAGTTGATGCGACAGTTTAGAGATAATCATCGGATATGTTGCGTAATGCATAGTAACAGTTTTGAGTATGCTGGTCTGGAATTTCATTTAAAAAGTGTTAGCACAATTTATATCAAACATATCGAGAAATTCGGTATGCAAGATCATAAAAGACAGCAGCATATGCCGTCCTGCCACGTTCTCGCATCTTTCTACATTGAGAAAAGTTCGGTAAGCTTCTGTTTTGTAAAAGTCCTGGAGTCGTATGACTAGGTATTTCCTGCGTGTAGAAATAACGTACACATTGTCGTGATAGGCTATTGCCATGGACAACGATGCACACTGAGATTATTTGCCGTTTTAACTACGAAGAGAGGGATATGTTCTTTAACTGGCTATTACAGTATTTGAGAAATTTAAGATCTGTCTGGATCAATGTGCGACATACTGGCCTCTAAATTTGGTAAGCCATCATTTTAAGAAGTGGCCACAAATGTAATGTTGCAATAAAAAGTAGTAATTATATATAAATATATATATATATATATATGTATATATATATTATACCAATTCGCGAACTTGTGGACAGTGTGGTTGTATATCCTCCCTGGCGCCTCGCTCCACTCATTCACTACCTTGGAACTTTGACCTCTGATTTACCAATCGATGGCTTATAAAAAACATAAAGATAGTTATTTCGAGTTATAAACTTACGTGCATCTAACATATGATTATCTAACTCTCGAAAAAAGATGGAACAAAAGCGAACTAACTGGCGAGATGGCGCTACAGAGCAGAAGATAAAAGGTTAGCTGGAACGAACTTAAAGTTGCATTCTGAGTTAATCTACATTTGTAGCTGGTTTTGGGAACGTGTATTACAATATGAACATTGTTTACTTATTTTTTATCATACTTGCTATTAGATCGTCCATCTTTAAATTATAATTTTCCAGTGAATCACCACACGACGTATCACTTTCATAAACTCCATATAAATTTTGTTTGCATAGTATGCAATTTTTAAATAAAACTCGAAGTCGAAAAATTATATCCGCGTGCCATGTTTTTATTCCGCTGGCCGGAATGAAACACATGAAGAGCCATATTCGATAAATTATGCTTTTGCGAATTAATTACCGGTTCCAATGTCCGGCCGGCGGAATAAAAACATATGGCACGCGGATATAATTTTTCGACTTTTGCGCCGTTTTATTTAAAAATTGCATACTATGCAAAACACATTTATATGGAGTTTATGAAAGTGATACGTCGCGTGGTGATTCACTGGAAAATTATATTTAAAAGATGGACGATCTAATAATGTAATTTGAATATAAAAATACTGTTCTGTACTGGTGACAACGCAGCCCAGTTGTTTCTTTGGTGGGTGTAAGCTGTATTAAGTAATAACAGTTACATCTCAGATGATTACATTTGCGTCAAGCATCACAGAAGACCAGGAAGAAATATCATCGAGATTGTCGGCATCAATGCATTGATCAATTTCTCTCCCACAACCTCACACGAGCGGAAGTGACGCATCTATCAGTATTCGCCGGGTATTGTCCTCGTGGTAATCGGCACAACTCCATTTGCATTCCAATCGACTGCCGCGATGCGATAAAAACAAAATACGTCATCTAGGCATGTAGGCATGATATTGGAATGAATGGGAAATGAACGGTCACACCCAGTTACTCCATTCGGTCAACTGAGAGGATTCACTTCAAAACGGACATGGTGGAGCAAAACTGCAGATTTAGCCGTGATTCAGTTAGCACAGTGTCTCAGTTTGGAATTCAGCCGAACAGACAAAATACTGCGAGGATCACAGCTGTTGCTTTTGTTGCTTTAGTTGCGGTGGTTGCGGTGGTTGCAGTGGTTGCAGTGGTTGCAGTTGTTGCTGTTGTTTCTCCTCCTGCTTTTCTTCTTGTCCTCTTGTTGTGTGTTTGCTGCAGCTATTGTTGTTATAGTACTGCGGTTGCTGCTGGTGATGATGATGATGATGATGATGATGATATTGCAACTTGTTTTGTTGCTGCTGCTGCCTGCCCGCCTGATTGCTTTCCTCCCTCCAACCCTCCAATCCTCCATCCCTCCATCCCTCAATCCCTCCATCCCTCCATTCCTCCATCCCTCCATCCCTCCCTCCATCCCTCCCTCCCTCGCTTCCTCCCTCCCTCCATCCATCCCTCCTCTCCCTCCCTCCCTCCTCCCTCCTCCCTCCTCCCTCCCTCCCTCCCTCCCCTCCCTCCCCTCCCTCCCTCCCTCCCTCCCCTCCCTCCCTCCCTCCCTCCCTCCCCTCCTCCCTCCCTCCCCTCCCTCCTCCTCCCTCCTCCCTCCCTCCCTCCCTCCCTCCCCCTCCTCCCTCCCTCCCTCCCCTCCCTCCCTCCCTCCTCTCCTCCTCCTCCCTCCCTCCCCTCCCTCCCTCCCTCTCCCTCCCCCTCCTTCCTTCCTCCCTCCCCTTCCCTTCCCTTCCCTTCCTCCTCCCTCCTCCCTCCCTCCCTCCCCTTCCCTCCCCCTCCCCTCTCCCTCCCTTCCCCTCCCTCCTCCCTCCCCTCCCTCCTCCTCCCTCCCCCTCCCTCCCTCCCTCTCTCTCTCTCTCTCTCTCTCTATATATGTAAATTCCTGTGTCGCGACCCCAAATTGGGTCGCCAGGCCATTTTCAATGGGTCGCCAAGAATTTATAACGTTATAATGACTGTGCGAACTGTCCTTTATTGTCCCGCTTACCTGTACCAGGTGCACGAATAATGAATAATTTATGCCAAATATTACTTGAATTATTTTATGTAATATCACATGGCATTTCAAATCCAAATTACATTTGTCGTCAGTTGATTGGCTCGTGTGCATCTGCTCGGGGCAAGTCATAATCTTTTTTGATGCCACAAAGAATACGTCGTGCACACACTATATGAAAACCGGTGCCGTTGTCGATTCGCTTCACCTTGAAACATTCAAAATGTACATTCACGTAGAAATAGCGTTTTAATCAGCATAACTTTTGTTCTCTTTTTCTTTTCCTTGAATGTCCGGGGTGGGTCCGGCTTCGATTCTGTTTCTCTATATTTACGTTTTCTCCCCCCTCTACAGCACTGCTGTTTCCACCAGGCGTCTACACTTCCTTCTATGTCTTGCCCTTATTCTCCTTTTCTCACCCACTCCTCCGTATCGCTCTCTACACGATCCCGCCATTCAGCTGCGCACACATTGTTGTGTCTGTCGGAGTGTTTGTTATCACCAGTGAGGAACATGTTAACGTAGTTTCCTTCTGTAATAAATGACGAACTTCTCAAAATATTTGAGTGGCTTAATATTAACAAGTTGTCACTAAATAAAACTAAATCTAAATATATGACCTTCTCAATGCCAAACAAACCTACACCAAGATTATTACTCAAAATACTGTACATAACATAAATATTGAGAGAGTGGAAGAATTTAACTCCTTATGTTTAACTCTAGACACTAGCTTTAATTGGAAAAAAAACACACCGACAAAGTATCAAATAAGTGTTCTAAAACTTTAGGAATATTAAATAGACTAAAACATGCGCTATCGTATAAATAAAAAATATATTGTTTAATGCATTGCTATGATCTCATATAAATTATTGTATCACGACATCGGGGTATCAAGGAAATAGATAATGAAAATCCAAAAGAAAACAGCGCGAATTATAACATTAAGCAAATACAATTCACATAGAACCACTTTTTAAACAACTCAACATATTAAAAGAAGATGACGCACTGAAATTACAAGAACTAAAATTATATTACAAATATAGACATCCAAATTTACCTGTCAGATAATCTAAAATGCTGGCATACATGACTAAAATACTCGGAGAGCAACTGAAGTACATACATCCAGAATTAAACATGAATTTATAAAAAAAAAAAGTCTTAACTATAATTTACCACATGCTATTAATAATATCCTTGATTTAATGATAGACAAGATGGTGACCCACAGTTTTAGACGATTCTCAAGTTATGCCAAACACCATGATGCTACAACAATATAACGTCACGTGCACAATATTAAATTGCTGCATATGTTAACTAAATTACTTATATCACGAATGTGAACAACACATTCCTTAAAAGTACAATGCAACTGTTTCATTATGTATACCTGCACACAACATGCTTACACGGCCACTCGTACACGACACATAACACACAACATGCTTACACGGCCACTCGTACACGACACATAACACACAACATGCTTACACGGCCACTCGTACACGACACATAACACACAACATGCTTACACGGCCACTCGTACACGACACATAACACACAACATGCTTACACGGCCACTCGTACACGACACATAACACACAACATGCTTACACGGCCACTCGTACACGACACATAACACACAACATGCTTACACGGCCACTCGTACACGACACATAACACACAACATGCTTACACGGCCACTCGTACACGACACATAACACACAACATGCTTACACGGCCACTCGTACACGACACATAACACACAACATGCTTACACGGCCACTCGTACACGACACATAACACACAACATGCTTACACGGCCACTCGTACACGACACATAACACACAAC
>CM034534.1:63240730-63390738 GCA_020002185.1 Paraescarpia echinospica | reverse complement strand
CACACAACATGCTTACACGGCCACTCGTACACGACACATAACACACAACATGCTTACACGGCCACTCGTACACGACACATAACACACAACATGCTTACACGGCCACTCGTACACGACACATAACACACAACATGCTTACACGGCCACTCGTACACGACACATAACACACAACATGCTTACACGGCCACTCGTACACGACACATAACACACAACATGCTTACACGGCCACTCGTACACGACACATAACACACAACATGCTTACACGGCCACTCGTACACGACACATAACACACAACATGCTTACACGGCCACTCGTACACGACACATAACACACAACATGCTTACACGGCCACTCGTACACGACACATAACACACAACATGCTTACACGGCCACTCGTACACGACACATAACACACAACATGCTTACACGGCCACTCGTACACGACACATAACACACAACATGCTTACACGGCCACTCGTACACGACACACACAACATGCTTACACGGCCACTCGTACACGACACATAACACACAACATGCTTACACGGCCACTCGTACACGACACATAACACACAACATGCTTACACGGCCACTCGTACACGACACATAACACACAACATGCTTACACGGCCACTCGTACACGACACATAACACACAACATGCTTACACGGCCACTCGTACACGACACATAACACACAACATGCTTACACGGCCACTCGTACACGACACATAACACACAACATGCTTACACGGCCACTCGTACACGACACATAACCCATCAACAAAACAAGCATCACACACAGTATGTAAGACAAAAACACTAAAAAAAGATTATCACATCAATATTTTTAAATAAAACGTAGGATTAGAAACATAAAGAATTCATAATTGTTGTTTTTGGGTGGCTCCTATGATAGCGATCAGCTGTGATCTCAGCAGGAGTCTCCCGGCCCACAGCAATTGTTCCTTGCTATTTATTTTTGTTTTCTGCTTTTTTGTACTATATATATTCTGTTTATTTTATATAAATTTGCACTGTATGTTTTACATTTCAATATCTCTGTGTATAATGTGTCTTTCTATGCTGTTGAGACTACTAAAAGTATCCTTATCCTTCCTTATCCTTCTAACACCGTCGAAATCGTACGATTATCGCGACTTCGTCCGCAATCTTTACTTTCGAGTTGCAAAGGTGACTTGCTCTCCTCTTTTTATGACAATAAACCAATGTCTCTTTTTACGACAATAAAACAATGCCTCTTTTTACGTCAATAAACCAAAGAAAGACGCCGATTTGGTAATTCCCAGTTGCGTTTTCATCATGCACGTTTAATATACGTTTTATATTTTCATTTATTTATTTATGCCTACTTATTTTATCATTATTTATGTTAGCATTTACCATAAACTTGCTGTCTGAAGGCATGGGTCGCCAAGCAAGTTCAACCACCGGGATTTGGTCGCAGCCAAAACGGTTAAGAACCGCTAATATATGCAGCGGTGCCAGACTCCTCGAACTGCCACACGCGCCTCGCCCTCCTTCTGTCTTTGAGAACAATGCAATATGTCGACGACGGCTGTTACGCCAACATTATGTGCCAACCATCTGCGACACCTGGACAACAGCGCTTTATATTAAGTACGTATTTAACGTGGTATATAACGGCAGAGGAAGCAGCACATCGTATGTGTACTCCCTCCCGTCTGACGTGATATATAACGGCAGAGGCAGCAGCACATCGTACGTGTACTCCGTCTGACACGACGGTGGAACGGAAGTGTCTCTCTCCTGGTGAGTTGTAAGATCCGTCACAAAACGTGTGGGACAGACGGACAGATCTCTGTCCGTCTGTCCGTCTGTCCGTCTGTCCGTCTGTCCGTCTGTCCGTCTGTCCGTCTGTCCGTCTGTCCGTCTGTCCGCTGCGTGTCTGCGTGTCTGCGTGTCTGCGTGTCTGCGTGTCTGCGTGTCTGTCGTGTCTGTCGTGTCTGTCTGCGTGTCTGTCTGCGTGTCTGCGTGTCTGCGTGCATGCGTGCATGCGTGCAATCGTGCATGCGTGCATGCGTGCATGCGTGCATGCGTGTCTGCGTGTCTGCGTGTCTGCGTGTCTGCGTGTCTGCGTGTCTGCGTGTCTGCGTGTCTGTGCATGCGTGCGTGTGCGTGTGCGCGCGCGCGTGTGCGCGTGTGTGTGTGCGCGCGTGTGCGTGTGCGTGTGCGTGTGCGTGTGCGTGTGCGTGTGCGTTTGTGTGTGTGTATGTGTGTGTGTGTATGTGTGTGTGTGTGTGTCTATGTGTCTGTGTATCTGTGTGCATGTGTGCATGTGTGCATGTGTGCACGTGTGCATGTGTGCACGTGTGCATGTGTGCATGTGTGCATGTGTGCATGTGTGCATGTGTGCATGTGTGCATGTGTGCATGTGTGCATGTGTGGAGCGCAATGGCACAGCGGTAAGACCTCCGGACTCTCGACTGAGAGAACGCGGGTTCGAATCGTGTGCGGCGGTGTCGAACCTTGGGCAAGTTCGTTTACTCTACATTGCTTCAGTTCACTCAGCTGTATGAATGAGTACCTGGCTATGGACAGAGGTGGATATTTGTGTACGAATAGTCTTCGCGCATTAATTGCAGGGTGGCCGAATGCTTCCCAGAGAAGTCGAGATGGTGTTCGATTGAACAGGTCTGCCAGGGAGTAAAGTGTAAGGCGCTTTGAGCAGTCATGAGGACTGGATACTGCGCTATATAAGAACTTACCTTTACTTTTACTTTTTTTATGTGTGTAAGTGTGTAAGTGTGTAAGTGTGCATGTGTGTATATATACTGCATGCACGTATGCGTGTAGCATACATATACACATACACGCATACACACTGCCTGCCTGCCTGCCTGCCTGCCTGCCTGCCTGCCTGCCTGCCTGCCTGCCTGCCTGCCTGCCTGCCTGCCTGCCTGCCTGCCTGCCTGCCTGCCTGCCTGCCTGCCTGCCTGCCTGCCTGCCTGCCTGCCTGCCTGCCTGCCTGCCTGCCTGCCTGCCTGCCTGCCTGCCTGCCTGCCTGCCTGCCTGCCTGCCTGCCTGCCTGCCTGCCTGCCTGCCTGCCTGCCTGCCTGCCTGCCTGCCTGCCTGCCCAAAATGTCATGACCATTTAGGAAGTTGAAAAAAGTGTGAACACGTGTTCCAGTTTGTCGCCTAACCACCAAAGTTGCCAGAGTCACACGGACGACATCGATGACATAAAAGCTACTAATTGTGTCAGAGGTGTGACGTTAGGATATTCAACGGACCGCTAGGCTACTCTACGTCTCGAGTTGGTTGGTGTTTTCATAATGAGCGAAGAGTTATGACAGTTATTTAACTATCAACGAGTGTGGACTTATGCACAGACGCTGTTGCGTCGTTGGTTGGCGCAGATGTTGATCAACATGTCTATGGCTTGCAAGAAAGTCACCTTCGTGTTGATGCTTTGTTTCTCTGCACTGCTTGCATGTCTCTTGCACTTCGATGTGGGTGTGCTACGGATTTCGTGGCGCCGGAGTATTCGCGACACATTCACAACGCATGACAGTCATCTGTATATCACAAAGACGTCTGAATCGAGGTGGAATATTACCATCGTTCATTTCAATTCCGTGCGTCTTGGGAACCTGCTGTTTCAGTTGGCTTCACTGAGCGGAATAGCGAGACAGAACGACGGCCGTCAAGTTCAACTAACGCCGCCTCTGAAACGTCAACTCGGCGACGTTTTTCCGCGCGTTCATTCATTGCCAGTGGTGTCAAGGCGACTCGCCAAAACTTACCGAAGAATGGGCGAGATAACAGGCTTCGCTATATACAACGACCGATTCTCTGACCTTCCGCGAGAGAACATTCAAATCAGCGGATATTTCCAGTCGTGGAGATATTTCTCCGCCTACGAGAAAGAAATACGCGCGCTCCTCGAATTCAAACCGGAAGTTGCCGCAACGGCGTCGCGGTTCTTCGACAAGCTGGTGCGCATGCTCATGCCGGGTCGCGTGACGTTCGTCGGAGTGCATGTGCGTCGCGGGGATATCGTGAAACGGCCATGGTTGAGTGTACCTGGGCGGGTGTATATCGTCAACGCTATGACGTATTTCCGGCGCCGGTTTCCCGACGTGCACTTTGTCGTGTGCAGCGACGAATCCGCCTGGTGTGAAAAGGAACTCGGGCGTCTGCCTAATGTGACGGTATCCAAGGGCAACACACCGGAAGTCGATCTGGCTATCCTCGCTGGGTGTCGCCACTCGGTCATGACCGTTGGAACATTCGGGTGGTGGGGTGCGTGGCTGAGCGGAGGAGACGTGGTGTACTATCCCACCCCGTCGGTGGCGGGGAGCCAAAGGGAAAGACATTTCAAGGCAAAGGACTACTTTCCTTCCCATTGGATTCCCATATCGGAATAAGGGTGGTGCCATTGCTTTAACATAAGCCGATGTTAACGTGGATTGCAATATGTGATATCTATACCAAGTGTTTTCCTCAAAGTGAGTCTTCGAACACAATCTAAAAATGCTTTATTTCCCGTAGGGGAAGTTATTTAATTGACATCGTTGCAGCACTATGCTGCCGTCAAATGACAGAGGGGTGCAAGTGACACTTTCTTTTTACAAATGAGCTAATAACCAAACCTACGGGTACAAGTACTATAATTGACACGTAATAACAGTCATTGTTTATATAATAAATTTGCTACAAATGACATGGCAGGACGGAGCAAGAGACAATGCAATTGCATTTTGTAATAGCGAAAGGGAGTAACTTTTAGGTTTTTCAAGGCTGATTTTATAAAACTTGATTATGTCTGAACATTATATTTTTATTCATAACTAAATGAAATGATAAAAGGGAGTAAATGACATTAAGTCACAAAATAAACTATGTCATAAGAAATATATATTATTACTATACATAGATACATAGTCCATAGAATTGTGAATAATTACTGTGCCACAACAAGTAGAAGAGAGCAAAACAAATACGCGTTTTGTCCGATATCTCTAAAACACCTCGTTGTCTCTTGCTCCCTTTTGCCATTTCACGGTAGTACGGTGTTTTTACTAATTAATGCTCTGCCTATTTATATCGTTGTCCTAATTATTTAACTCGACCGTTTGAGTTTTAATTGAATGCCGCATTTGAAAGGAGTGTCGGACAGGCGTTGATACTTTTAGAAATGTTGGAATATTCAGTATGACTGGTCAACGATGAGTTTATTGACATAGTCAACCTGTCAACACTGTTGACGCCCCATAAGGCTACTTACCGGGAATTGAAATATTCGGCCAGTCATCACTGTACGCCGCTTACTTTGTTGATATTCTTTAACTGTATTTTACTTACATACAATATGAAAACACTGAGAGATAATATATTGTTGATATTTATCTCAAAGAAATGGGCCACGCAAGTCGGGTAATGATTTGTGGGGTAACAAGAACATGGTTCATTGTAAAATGTTTTGTGTACCGGAATACGGTTACGATTGAAAACATTATTATGCTATATGCACTCTATGCATGCGATAGCTACAGATAAACAACTAGAAACAAGCAAATACGACACGCGTGTGCGTGTGCGTGTGCGTGTGCGTGTGCGTGTGCGTGTGCGTGTGCGTGTGCGTGTGCGTGTGCGTGTGCGTGTGCGTGTGCGTGTGCGTGTGCGTGTGCGTGCGCGTGCGCGTGCGCGTGTGCGTGTGCGTGCGCGTGCGCGTGCGCGTGCGCGTGCATGTGCGTGTGCGAGTGCGAGTGCATGTGCGTGTGTCTGTGCGTGTCTGTCTGTGTGTGTGAGTGTTTGCGTGGGGTAGTTGGGAGTTTGCGTGTGTGCGTGCGTATGCAAATATTATATGAATGGTATCACGACACGTACTAAATCTCATTAAACTTGTCTTACGTTAATTAATTGAAATTCCACTATTGTGCATATTACAGATAACGCATTCCATTTTGAACATTACGTAATTACATCCTCCCACACAACACAATAAAACACGAGTATTGTCGCGGACGAATAGGTAGCCTTGCTTCCTGCACGTCGACACTGCTGCTGTATGCGGCGTCCCGCGGCTCGCTACCCGCGTCTCCAACTAGCACAGCGCACAAAGCACGTTTTGTGAGACTTTAATGTACTGCAGTGATAAACAGCGCTTCACTAAAACGACACTTTAAATCGTCCCGATAAATGCAGTCAAGCAGTTGTCGACGCGTGCATTCAGTTCGTTCTAATTTACGACCGCTAAGCCCGAAAGTTCTCATTTGTTCCCGCTTTCTGACGAGTGTTAGCGAGGAATATTTCACCCAAATGTGGCCACTGCAGTTAGCTCGTTTTATTGCCCTAGTGACATATTCGGTGTACTTCTTCCGGCGTAGACTAATAAATATGCACGAATGTCCAAATGTCACCATTTGCATATGCGCTTTACTGGGGGTCCTTCCATACTACAGTTAGACGTTTATTTATATTCGCTCTTCAACACAATACGGCAACTATGCACGTTTTTTTTATTGAAAAGAACGCGCGCGCAACACACACATACATTTGTATATATGTATGTATGTATGTATGTATATATATATATATATATATATATATATATAGAGAGAGAGAGAGAGAGAGAGAGAGAGAGAGAGAGAGAGAGAGAGAGAGAGAGAGAGAGAGAGAGAGAGAGAGAGAGAGAGAGAGAGAGAGAGAGAAGAACGATATACAGACAGACATACAGACAGACAGACAGACAGACAGACAGACAGACAGACAGACAGACAGACAGACAGACAGACTGACTGACTGACAGCAGGCAGGAGACAGGAGACAGGAGACAGACATGCAGGATTAGACAGAGACATGACAAAGGGAGGGAGCAGACAGCATTTTCAAGATTCAAGTCTGATTACTAATAATTATTACTCTTTCGTGGTGCAATAGTGGTAGTCCGAATTAAACCAATTACAACATTAAGCCAATGGCTGACAATAGCTAAATTAGGATATCCACGGAAAACAATGATATTGCTTAAGAAGCCATTGAATGACAAGTTAAAGGACACTAAGCTGGATTGTTCGCCAAATTCTGAAATGGGTCTTTTGTTCAAACAAATGGCTTTAATCAACGAGTAGCCAATGCTTTCCATAGGCGGATCCAGGGGGCTTTAGTGGCACGTGCCCCCATACCTTTGGAATTCAGCGAGCACGTCGACCATTTTTAATGGTCCCTCGTGATCGTGCCCCACTAAACCCTTGGAAATGTGCCCCCGTCAGTGTTACAATAAGCCGAAGTTATGCCGACGCGGCGGCGAAAATATTGAACAGCACCCCCCCCCCCTTCCGACTACATCAGTTTAGACGAGATAGGAGAAAGCGCGAGACAGCGAGAAGAAGGTGAAATTGCGCAGCGACGAAACAGCATCCCCCACCACCACTCCTCCCTCACCCCGCCCCGCCGTCTTCCGATGTCATCAGTAGAGCCGAGACGGCGGACGGAGAAGCTGATGCTTCGGCGGCGTGGCAGCGAAACATTTTGTTCATCGTTTTGTTCGGCCCAGTGGAGGCTTTTGTGCACCCCAGACTACTCTCTCTGGGTCCGTCCCTGCCTTCCAACTTTTTGAAAACAACAGATAACGTAGAAACTGAAATAACAATGACAGGGCTCGTTCATTCCATTGACTTGGAAAAGTGCTTCCATGTATGATTCCGATTCCAATTTTGTAATTGACAAGATATTATATGAAGGTAAGTCGAGATAGGCGTATATATATATATATATATATATATATATATATACAAGGTGTATATATAGTTATCGTATGGTGTTTATCACAAACTACGACGGGCGATTACCTCATTTTTATCTCCGCCCTTTCCGGACATAGTCAAATGGTTGAATTCAGCTGAAAGCGTTCAAATTGTGTGCGGCGTCCCTAACGACCTCAGGTGCTAACCACGGGCACTTCAAAGCTGATTACAAAGCACAGCTTCAGGTTGTTAGTAAAGAGGGATAATGACGAATGCGCTTTAAATGGGTGTCGTTTGAAGGAAGCGTGATGCCAGAGGCGATATAAAGGGTAAAATAAGATAGTTCTCCTTCGAAAGACCTACAACGAAGATTTGACCATTATTGACGACAAAGCTAAACGTGGCAGTCAAGTCACCAGGCTAATCCGGTCAAGTAGGTATATGCTACAACGTTGCCAATGCATCGCACAGCAGCACATTGATTGCAGAAACGTTGGGCATTCTGCTGAGTTGCCGATGGAACCCATTGTTTGTGTTTGGTTTCATTCTGAAAGATTATAATGCCTACTCGAGGTTTTGATATTTCCTCCACTGGACGTTCTCGCACTAAAATGGACAAGGTGACAAGTCCACCCTTTTTTATGTTGTGAAATGTGTTGTTTCGTCACCAATATTCGGACTCAAAATCACCAAAAAACATGAATGATAGGCATCAATGTGTCATAGGGAAAAATACATTATTCAGGTGAAAACTACACTCGGAAAATGTATGATATATTGCTGATAAAAATCAAAATAAAATATGTCTCATATTATTTTACTTTCATTTTTTATGTCTGTTTTGTTTACTAAATAGTAAATGTAATATATGAACAAGTGCCTTGTGAGTCTGTGCGTGCGTGCGTGTGTGCGTGTGTGCGTGTGTGCGTGTGTGCGTGTATGCGTGTGTGTGTGTGCGTGAGTGCGTGTGTGTGTGCGTGCGTGTGTGCGTGTGTGCGTGTGTGCGTGCGTGTGTGCGTGTGTCTGTACGCGCGTGTGTGTGTGCCCCAATAATATTGTGCGTGCACGGATGCATGAGTGCTATCGGTGCGTGTCTTGATTCAAAACAATTTGTTCACATTGTTTTGCATTAGTTTACGTGTTATGGAATGAGGAAGAAATCATATTTTCAATCTGAACACGCATGATACGGACCATACATCATTGTCCGTTACACTGTTGAAACCGGAACATGGATACCACGCGTTACTGTTAGTATTTTAATGAACTGCCCTGCAGAATTTTGTGGCAAACCGTCGCCGTAAACACGGGGTGGACATTGACAATTACACCTCCCCGCAAGACTTTACCGAAGAACGTGTACAATACAAGCAATTCTAAACAATCGTCATCACAACCAGCAACGGCGCCAGTCTGGCACAGGCCCCCCGTCGCAAATAGACATATACACAGCCCGTTGACCAACCGCGCGGAAAATTACTATTGATTGGCGTTTTCACTGAAAGACTCGCTACAAAGCCGTTATATATAACGACGCCGCGACACCAAACGACGCCCTTTTGATCGCTTCTTGATGGCAGAAGAGGTGCCGCTCGTCAACCTGTCGCCGGTGGTGTTTCAGAACGAGTTTACTCGCTTTGTTGTTTATTAGCGTTGTTAAATGGCAGTTAAATGACTCGTAATAACACGGTTAGCGCCGGACGCCGTTGGCGCTATACGTAATTGGCGCATGGGCGAGCGAAACAAACCCCGCAGTAGCGCCGAATTCGGCGGACTTTCGTACCCCCTAGGACTTAGGTCATTGGGTAGGAAACAATGTATACGCCCGCACTCAAATACACCGCAGTTCCTTTGTGAGAGGATCGTATATACGGTGAAGCGGTTACAGTCTATTCACCGCAGTTCATAAACGGGGTAATTTTCAGTTTAGTCGAGTAATGTGCCCGTGGTAAATGGCCTATGTCGAGTGCCGGAGATGATTTACTTTCTGGAATGTCGTAACTGATTTTGATGCAGGAAACGGGCGTAATAGCTCGGTCAAACGATGGGCCGTGGGTCATAAAACATACGGCGTTCACACGAACTTGCGCACAAACATACGCACGTATATACATACGCACACAAATACACAAATAGAAAGACAGATATAGACACATTTACAGACAGACACATTGGTCGACGCACACACACACACACACACACACACACACACACACACACACACACACACACACACACACACACACACACACACACACACACACACACACACACACACACGCACATACACACATACATGCATTTGCGCACGCGCACGCACACGCGCATTCGAACGCGCGCACGCGCACGCACACACAATGATAATGACACATCCATCTTCCAGTATTTATATTAAAATATTAAGAGCAATCACACCCCGGAACTGTGTTGGATTATGATTATTCATGCGACACAATCACGCCCACATCCAGGGCCTATCCACCCCCGGGACTCTTCTCCTTGCGTGACGGATCGCACTTATCTCGCCGGATCCATGAAGCGTCGGACGGTCATCTCCGGTTCCGCCCTGACTCGCGGAGCCGCCATTTTCTCCCGCCGATAAAGTATCACCATAAAGGCGCCCATGCGTGGCTGCGTGGTTTATTGATTTCCTGTTTGTAGGCGGGCAGGACGCTTAAGTGCGTCTTCTCTGCCTATCTGCGCCCGGACAATCCGCTCCCCGCCAAGTGCCTAATATCGATGGTAATTTGACTGATTTAGCGTTTCACGTCTAAAGTTAAAGTGACATCGTCTGTTCCGTTACCCGGAATAATCCTCTAAGGCCTCGGGTGGTAATTATTAGCAGGAAGTTCACTTAACCAATTGTATATCGTCCCACTTGCGGTCTTGATTGTAGGAACCAGCCCCGAACTTATGGTTATCCCCACCTATCTCCCGCAACACTGTAAATAACTGATGTTTTCTATTTAAATGTTGACGCAAAATCCAATGTAATTATTGCTTCTTGTATTAAAATATTATATTAACAAGAGGAACAGACAAGGTCGGTTTAGCTTTAAGGCACGTTATTAGGGAGTTTCTAGTTGTCATTAAAACAACTCTTCCACAGCAACCACGCGCATACCGTGACTAGCAGCCGGCCTTTCGGGCCACTTTACTTCTACGTTCCACGCAGTCTGGCTGGGCGCGGCCATTTAAAATTTCGGCAGCGTTAATTTAAAAGTCTTTGTGTGTACATGCAACATTTGTTGCGTGTCTATACATTCATTTAAATTAATATTTTTTGTGTATAGTGTCACGTGTGGAAGGTAGGAGGCTGACTACGTGTCTCCCGATGGAGCGGTCAACCCCTTTTATGGCCAAAGTAATTTTGCAGAAAGGTTTAGCGTGTCTGTAATGTAAATGTTTAACGACCATGTATATGTAACTGTTATGTTATGGGAACACATATATATGACTCTCTCAGTATACAGTTATCCAAATCTAATATATATATATATATATATACATATATAAAACAATATTTTCACAATAATATTTTCATAACTTCCACAAAACGTAACTTCTATATACCACTGGATTATAAAATGTGTAAGGCTGTGGCAAAATGTCTTCAGAGTATTCATCTTTAACTCATCATCAGACTTTGGTGTGCTCAATAATTAATTAAGCATCAAATTGCATTGTGCTGAATTATCAGTCCAAAAGTGCAAAACTTTGTATTTAACACGTCGTCTTCAAATAAAATAATGTTTCGTCATTATTTCCTGTGACGTTTTCTTAGCCAAAACTGTTACTTTATTTCTGACATTGCGATATTAATTCCGCCCCCAATCCTCTACAAGGACCAACTGTGCTAAGTTTTCTGCTTGTTGAATATTTAGTGATACACACTTTGCAATTCATGACTTTCAACACTTTCGTATATAGAATAATTAACACACTCTGTAGAGTATTTTATGCTGAGTATTTTGGAATACCTCGTATTGCACATGATTGAGTCTCCTTTGTTCATGAATAAATCTAGAAAGTAGCCATAACGGGACTAGTTGCAATGCTTAACTAATTCCTCCCCTAACCTGTAGCGGTAACTATAAAATGTAGCTACATCGAGAAATAGCTATAACATAAAGTAGTTATAATGGGTCTAAATATATACATTCCTTTGATTTTTATCATCAACTGAGAACCACCAAGGAAGGTACAGCGTTTGTATTACTCTTACAAGGTCACGCTACAATTACAAATGACACGACTACAGAATTTGTGTAGCAAAATTATCAAAATAATGGTTATTGAAACAACAAGATTTATTAAAGTTCCCTCTGAAAGTAGTTATTGACATAAGCAAATATCTTTTAAAAGTTATGTCGCCACTATTTTGAGATGGTAATAGTATACCCTGTCTTCGCTTTGGCCATATTAACATAGCAACAATTTTTGAAATGGAAAATGTTAACAAAACGAATTCGGCCTTACATCCTGTATTGATAAACCAAAAACCAGTTATAAACCAAATATTATGATACACGTACATATTGTTTATTGCAAAATATAATAAATTTTCCCCTAAATGTATATTAATTAACTAGTACTATCATTGTAGATTTAATGAACCGGGAGTGCCATGTTTTTCTTAAGACTTCTTTAAACCTTTATGTGTGACAAACGGCCTATACTCATTACCTGGTTTTGTTGACAAAGGTTACTCGATTTTACGGTAGTTATCAGGTGTCCATTGCATGCTGAAATGTAACGTCGATATTTCATTAGCATATAAGGAACAACAGATATTGTTTAAGTGTTCATTAAAACACATTTAGAATAGAATAAATATAGTTTATACAAATAATATGAGTTCAAAAAAATATGTGTGTACTTCGTATACATTCATGTTGTATCATAGCTACGAATTAACACAGACAATTGTCCTAATTTGCAGTCGACAAACACTTTGCAATTACATGAATATCCGAAAGAGAGTGCCCCGTCCAGGAAGAAAACGGCGAAATGTCTAGTGCAGTCTTATATTAATTAAGAAACTTAAATTCTTGGTCTGAGTATTGCGTAATTTGTATGCAATGTCAGCAATCAGAAGAAAACTTGACTTATCAAGTCCACACTTAACAGCTTATTTAGCCACTTCATTGCAAACAAGACATGTCGTTAATGCGTCTACATTCAAAGTGCGCGCTATCAGAGTATTCGACGATGTTTCCGTTCTTAACGTTGTTTACGCTAATAACATGAAAGTAGTGCCACTAATTGGCTTATCCGTCTTTGCTTCATCCCTGCCGAGCTGCGTGTGTAATTACGCTAAAGTTTGGCCGTCATTAAGTGAGCATTCGCCGGTTGTTATTAAGAGGCCGTTTCGCCATGGCCGTCGTGGCGATTTAGCGCCGCGGCGCAGAGCGTTAATCGACGGGAGCGAATCAGCGGGCAGCGCGGCCACTGACGGTGATTTACACGGGGGCGTGCCAGGCTGTGTTGAGTGGCATCTAGCGCGTTACCACCCCGGGTCTGGGTGACTTAGCGGCGACGCCAAGACGCAGTGTCACACAGACAGACATGACGCTTGACGATCATCGTTCGTTCTCGGAAGACTGCTCGTGTGCGGGCCTAGCGACAAAGAGCATGGGTGTTGGCGGTGAAGATATTACAAAGATGGTCCACGGCGCGACAGAGGTTTGCCGATCGCGTTCTCCCGTAGAGAAGACGGAGGGAACAGACGCAAACACAACAACAACTGCGGAGTTGACGTGTATATCTGAAGTGCGACAGAAGACTGCCACTCGCGTTCCTCTATCGTTCGGTGTCGACTCAATAATGGCCGGGACAGTGCGAAGGTGCAGTCGGCCTAACAACGATAAAGTGGACGTAATGAACAATGTCAACGGCTCTCCGAAGACACGATTCAGTGTCGACAACATCCTCAGTTCCGTGTGTGTCAACCGTCCAACGCCACAGACATTGTCACCAGGGCGGTGCCACTTGACGGCAACGGCGACAGTCGCGCTAATGTCCGAAGTTTCAGCTGCGAAATTGTCGTCAGAAGTCACCGCTGCTTGGGCGACGAAAAATTCCGACTTCCTCGCTCGACAAGGTAAGGATACCGATACCTTTGTGTGTGTGTGTGTGTGTGTGTGTGTGTGTGTGTGTGTGTGTGTGTGTGTGTGTGTGTGTGTGTGTGTGTGTGTGTGTGTGTGTGTGTGTGTGTGTGTGTGTGTGTGTGTGTGTGTGTGTGTACATATATACATACATACATACATACATACGTGCATGCACGCACGCACGCACGCACGCACGCACACACGCATACATACATATAATGTATATATAAATATATATCTGGCTGTATACATAATTATTATACATACTAGTAATTATAATATATATATATATATATATATAGTATATATATATATATATTATAGGTATATGCTGTGTTGATCTGTGTGTGTATGCAAATAGTGTAATATTATAACTTGATATCGATATACTTTTTACGCACAGCTAATTCACTGGTTGGTAATATGTCAACCGACGGAGAAATGTCAACATCCTATGAAGTATCGATATTACCGAAGTATCTCAGTCAATCAACTTAATCATTGTTAACAGGATCGACTCGAGAAAAGTAAATTATTTCAGCCAATAATACCAACATATTCGAGTGTAGATTGCTGCAATACACACGGACTGATTCAGCAATCATAATGTATTCGGAGTGTTTATTAGTTTGTCGTTAAACAAGTACCTCAGTTAATGTGTGAGTATAAATGCCCTATCAAGAAATTGTTGGTGCTGCGGTCAAAACCATGTAATAAACAGACAATGGCATAAAGAATTTAAATGCTCCAGTCAAGAAACTGGTTGTGCTGAGTTCAAAACCATGCAATAAACAGACAATGGCATAAATAATTTAAATGCTCCAATCAAGAAACTGGTTGTGCTGAGCTCAAAACCATGCAATAAACAAACAAAGGCCTAAACTAAACAACGTTTAAGGAAGCAGGTCACGGTTTCAAAGATCAGACGACTTGATTATAGCCTCGAGGTTTCTACTCGGATCCCAATCAACCGAGTACATTACGCACACCATCGAATTCGTCAATTACCTCTAAACTAGTTAACGACGTTTTGTCGGTTTTCCTGATTGCTCCAAACATACATTACTCTTTTCTCAGTTAATTAGGTTAATTTGCAAATTGCTTCCATGTGGGCGAGTGCGCGAGTTTAATGCGATAATGCCAAAGGACGGGTTTTCACGTCTCTAATCTGTTTTCGTTACAAAGAGCACAGATGAATGGCGATTGCTGTTTAATGGCGTAGAATCTATAACATCAACGCAGACAACGTCGGCCTACCACCGCAATTATCAGTATACGGGGACTCTGTCTGCTAGTATCTCCAGCGAATACGCAATTATAGTCATCAGAGCCTCTATTGAATTGCCTTTTGCAAGAAAAGAAGCGCAAAGATCCGACGGTTGGTTCCACCAATGGGCGTTAATCGCATCATAATTAAGTCCCGATGTTGATTTAAAGTCAACTAAATTTGAATGAATGTGTATTCTCGTTTAATTTAAATATTGTGTGGTTCCTGGGTAATTTGACTTAATAATGTTCTCGTTGTTAAATACAGCTTTGTAATATAGGCCTAATTGAGTAGATTTACATGTTATGCTTCATATAGTGTTTTGCGACAGGAAGAAGAAGCAGACCAGAAAAGAACACAATATATAATATATACAGCATTGTATAATATAATATTATATAATTGTATAGTGAAATTAACACACATGTACTGTGTTTTGATAATACAGGTGTACTTGGTTACTCAGATAAATAAATACGTCATCGCAAAGATGCTTTGTATATAATCAAACTATATGAAACAAACTGACATACTTGTTTGTGTACTGCCTGCCGAACATATACGAACACAGTGTATAATTAGAGCAAGCATGCCGATCTCGATTCCCTTCCCTATCCCTAACGCGCTGTGCGCACTACGTCATCGCTTTTTGTGTTTATGCGATCGGTTATGTGTCAGTCGGATATGTAAATACGTAACCGGCAGGGGTGATCGCTAAGCGCAATCCCTATCAATTTTACGTTCAAATTATGGATGAATCAAAGTAAACAATATGATAGCATTGTACATACAACTGTTTTTGACTGATTAGCCGTCTCGTTTTAATTGCAGTTGTGTTTAATGCATCAGAAATTTTTTTTTAAGACCTGTCTCAGCATAACGGTGGAAGCACAAATCGGGCCGGCAATCGTTTTTGGTTATTTTTCTCACAAAAAAACGGATCACATTTTTCCGTAAGATATCTATGTGCTAAATCTCTAATACATATTCCGTTAAATTTGTGCAAATAAACTGCTAGAAAAGTTGTCTTGTGAAGTATTTACGAATATAGACAGGCAAATCCAAATCTCGTAAAAGGCGCCTGCGTTAAAAACCGTGCATCCTATCTTCGCTGTGATGTGCTTTTGTACATAATTCCTATAATTATTTAGATGCATTATGGTCTGTCCATTTGAGCTTGTGATTAGGACCACATATCCAGCTGAAAAGGGCACAAATGTACAATACGTTGGCGCGTGAAACGCCGTGATGCAGACACTCCTGACGGTTACGTATCTCCAACAATTGACAGCGCTTTAGGGATAGGGAAGGGAATCAAGACCGGTATGCTTGAAGACACTCTCTATTATTTCAAAACTTAACGGTTTATCTATATTATTATTTTTTGTTGTTGTACTGGACACTTATTTTCCTTTTATCCTCGGTGGATGAGGATTTTTTAAATATTAGGTATTGCACCTACAATTATATTAGGTAATATTGAACATTGTGCGCATCAACGCGAGACCGTTTCTAGTTGCAGTGTTCATAACATTGTTTAAATGAAAACATTTATTCATTATCTACTCTCAATAAAACGATTGCCAATATAGGCTGCCGCTACTACGGCGATATGATGAAATGTTCCTGTATTCAAACATACACTGATACACGACTTCCCGGAGAAGTCACATCGCGTGGATCCCACCACTAAATATTGCGTCACCCGCCGACCGGCATCAGCCAAATCGGCGTTTATCGTTCTTCATTTCCTTATCAAATATCGAAAAAACGAACGTCTTTTCACTGCGATATTAGTATGCACGACGTGCTTTATGATTATTGCGCGAGAGAGAAACTAGAGTGAATAGGACAACGAGAGATGTCCGACTCCACGCATGCTACCGGCCGTCTATTACAGCGAGTCAGGAAGTGCGTCTCCTGCCTCGCTCTCACGCCGCGGTTTCTCCGCTAAATCATCATTATAATTGGATTAGTCGCTCATTTGGCGTGATGTATGCAATCCCCCACATTCTGCTTCCCGTAGTGCACGCTG
The DNA here is from genome assembly GCA_020002185.1 of Paraescarpia echinospica. Lineage (NCBI taxonomy): Eukaryota > Metazoa > Annelida > Polychaeta > Sabellida > Siboglinidae > Paraescarpia > Paraescarpia echinospica. The sequence continues at coordinate 63,373,595 of CM034534.1, read as the reverse complement.
GCCACCCGCGGTGACACTGAGTCGGCGTCTTAAACTGCCTCGTAGACCCCACATGGAACGACAGTTGATTGGGTGATCACCCCTCTGTTAGAATGGATTCCCTAATTAATGCCTTACTTGTTTGTGTAAATATACGACCTTTATTATGCGAATATACTTGCTGGACGACTGCGTATTTAAATACAGGGTTGCATTGCCATGACGGTTTTTTGTGTGTCTGTCTCCAGTTTTGCTGACAATGGCAACAATCTTGTACCGTATAATAAGTAAAAGTTTGGAAGTTTATAGTAAACATGCTTTCTTATGGAAATAAACCTATAACACGTAATGCCAAACGAGAAAATTCCTTGATGGGGCATCATCGACAATAAGTGTCGCAGAAATATTATATAAAATTAGCCAATTAGTTATCCACAATGCACGATCGCAGTTGCTAAAAACTGGTCAAGAATGTCAACCTTGAGAGATTCCACGAACACTAAAAGAAAGGTACACACGAACAGAACACGTAAAGAGTACATGCGAATAGTAAGCAATTAGTTTAAGCTATTTAAATATACACATTTGCGTGTGCACTTAGACGGTTTAAAACAAATCGAAAACACGTTTTTGCTACAGCTCACCCGCTGCTGGTTGCCATTAACAACGGCTACTTCCGGGAATAAAGAAAACATATTAACCGCAGCTGGTGTCGCAGTTGACAACGATTTCGTTGACGCCGTAAACGATGACGATTTCAGAATTGACGTGTGACGTGATAAATGACGCGAGGTATTATGGAACCAAACGGACCACGTAATTACCGCCGCGATTAACAACGCCATTAATCTAACGTTCTCTGCCAACAGGTGTCGCTGACGTCCGACTTCCATCGCCCCCGTTCGTCGCGCAGAAGTGCCCACTGCGCAAGCACAAACCGAACCGGAAGCCGCGTACGCCGTTCACCATGGAACAACTTATGGCGCTCGAGCGCAAGTTCCGACAGAAGCAGTACTTGTCCATAGCCGAACGAGCGGAGTTTGCATCGTCACTGACGCTCACGGAAACACAGATCAAGATCTGGTTTCAGAACCGTCGCGCCAAGTCGAAACGACTGCAGGAAGCGGAGATTGAGAAACTCAGAATGGCTGCCAAGCCGATGTTTCACGCGCCGCTGCCGCCATCTTTGTCGCTCGTTTCCATGGCAACCAACTTGCAGGCGCCACTTGTCGGACTTATGCGACCCGCCGTTCATGTTGACCCTTGGGTGTATCCGCAGTATTCATTTTATGGACTTCCTGGTTCGTTGCCTCCGTCTGTATCGTTCTCCAGGTAGTGACGAATACGCCGGAAACAAAGTTAATTTGTCTGGACGAGGAGTGACGTGATTCATTGAAGACATTCACTCACACTGATATGATACCTCTTTTCTGGATTGTAAATAAATGTGTACATCTATTAAAATTGTGTACGTGTATTATATGTCGCTTTTTATAAAAGCACAGGGAAACACAACGGCCACCGGAAGTGACAAAACAGCGTCTGACATGGGTTTCGTTTGCACACCCCGATTTATATAACATCATTAAATAATGTTACACACCCACACAGCTACATTTTAATCGTACATTTTATAAATGGGAGAATTGTTTCATATGGTAGTTAATCGTGCCACGTACGTGACAACAAATAATATTGGTTTTCGAGTTTGCTGATAACAAGCGTGCATAATGAAACGGCTTCTTTGGCGTTGTAAAGTCAAACAGTAAAGGTAAGTTCTTATATACCGCAGTATCCAGTCCTCACAACTGCTCAAAGTTAAGTTCTTATATAGCGCAGTATCCAGTCCTCACGACTGCTCAAAGCGCTTTACACTTTACTCCCTGGCAGATCTGTTCAATCAAACACCATCCCGACTTCTCTGGGAAGCATTCAGCCACGCTGCAATTAATGCGCGAATACTATTCGTACACAAATATTCACCACTGTCTAAACGCCAGGTACTCAGTCATACAGCTCAGTGAACTGAAGCAATGTAGAGTAAACACACTTTACCAAGGTTCGACACCGCCTCACAGGATTCGAACTCGCTGTGGTGCTGTGGATATGAATAACTATTTACACGTACATACATTATGTCAGAGCGCCAGTGTTACAATATAAGTATGTCGTAGTTGGTTAGAAACATGACATGCCCAGTTTTAGATATGTTTTGAGCCATAGACAGGGCTGGATAATTAGACACGCTTAACGAACGATTGCTATGTTATAGCAGTCGATGTAGATACTTTCAACTATAGGTTTTCATATTTTGTTTGGAAAATTTTGTTTTCTTTGTTACATCATGTACCATTTATAACTCACTTGACGCCTAGGCCAGTCTGACCCCTCGCTGTCCATTTCATCCTGTCTTGAGCACACCGTTCTGCTGTTAAAAGCGAGAGTCTAATGTCCTGTATAGCTTTGTCACTCCACCTCTTTCGTGGCCTTCCTCGTTTTCCGTGTCCTTTAAAGTATTCATCGAAAGTTATTTTGTGAGGTTTTCGTTTGGCATACGGCAGACATGTCCAAACCACTGGAGTCTTCATTGTCTGATGACATTTGAGATGGATTCAGGGGTGAATGTCTCCTCTCTGATCTGGCTTTTAAAATTATCTAACCCCCATAATACCACGTAAGTCCATTTACAACAGCGGTTCTTGACCTATTTGGCTGCGACCCAAATTCCGGTCGTGGGATTGTTTGGCGACCGATGTTTTCAATCAGTTAACTTGTGATAAAAGATAAAATGGACAATACCTAAATAAAATATAACAGACGTAGGCATAGCATAAACAATACACATAAATCGCAGTGGATGAGAACATGTTTTATCAGATTTTCTTGCTGAACACAGAGACACCACCAAACCAGCGTTGTTCGTTGGTTTATCGACATAGAAAGAGAAGACACAGGAACGTTCGGACAATTACTGGAAACTATTGGCAACCCACTAAAAATGGCTTGGGTCGCGACTCAGGGACCCAGGGTTAAGAACCGGTGGAGTAGAACCTCGATAATCCAGAAACCGTGGCATAATCCGGCAGAAGGAATTTACAAACGCTAAAACACCCATTATGTGCGTGGTCCGTTTAGGGGTTTTGTAAATAAAAGAATCCAATAATCCAAAATAAATTTGGATAGGATCGATGCCACCCACCCACCCCATCCAAAAAGTTGGAAAGGCCTACACATTGCAGTGATACATTGACGTGTATCTACGTCTCCAGGAGACGGACTTGCTAAAAATAATTACCGGGGGTTATACAGACAGGTTCACAATTCGTTATATTGAAAAGAATGGTTAGAACATATTACACGTCAGTGACTTGCACCTGGTTTATTATATAAACAACTAACTACACGTTTATAGGCACAACTGAAAATGTATATAAAGAGCGGAATGTGTCCACGTTTCGTGTTCTGTGGAGTAACAATTTTGTTCTACATGTGGCCTGTGTCCTTCTTGTGTTTGACCAAGTAGTGAGGGCTAGGGATTTTTTTTCAAACACACTTTGCATGCTGTATACAGCTTTTTCACTTTTGCAGGTGACTATAGGCGTCGTTGTTGCTGTCGTGTGTGCGTTTCTTTTTTCTCTGTGCACAAGTCACATGTGCCGGTCTTTGTCGGCAGTGGAAGCATCTTTCCAATGTTTTTATTCCAAATGGACCCTTCACCCACCCACCCACATCAAAATGTTTTTGATTTATTGGATTAGTTATAGTTGCAAAGCCCCTTACCCGGAAAACTCCTTTTCCCGATGCATACACTGGGCACCGAAATGTCCGGTTTAACGAACATACACCGGATCTGCTCCGGACGACGACGACGACAACAACAACAACAAACACAACAACAACAACAACAACAACAACAACAACAACAACAACAACAACAACAACAACGTCATCTTGCCCGTCTCGCAGAGAACTATCTGTCGTTGCCATTTCACCGCTAAAGATCGCGACGATTGTGCCTTCCATAGCTTAATTCGACGCCGACTGGGGATAATCCGTAGTGAAATGTGCAGGTTCGCGATAAGCCAGTGGCGTCTCTGCGTACAAATGACGCAGTCACAAAGGCGTTGTCTTATCGTTGCAGACAAATTTTTGCAGCGACCGATAGTCGGCGACTGTGACAGCGGATGACAGCTAACGTAGCGCAACCCCGCTCCCAGGGATGCGGGGAGCCCACGGGGAGGCCAGGGGGAGGGCGTCCGCAGGGAATACGCCGGAAGCGGGTCGGGATGTGTCGATAAGACGGTAGGGGATCAATCAAAGTCCGCGAGGCGTCGCCGACAGATAGTCGCCGAGGAGACCGGTCCGGAAACAAGGAGCGTTTCGTAGGAAAAAGCATTGGCAGCTGCGGAAATCTATCGATTGTGTTGATGTCACGGGGTAGTGACTGGGGAAGACCAACGTAGAGAGCGGAAACACGCGCAGACACACGCAATTATAACATACTACTGATATTAGCTTAACCCTCCCATGGAGTAAGAAACATGCAATTGGACCTGGCATCTACCATTACAGTATTTTGATCTTAAAGTAAGCTCTACCCGGAATTAGCGGGCGTAGTAATGTGTAACATTAAGTTTGCTGTGTTGAATGTGGAGAAATGGGTAATCGTTAAACACCAAAGGGTATTGCAGGTAACACGGTCCGATAAAGCTTGTTTTGAAACTAGATATGTTGTTTACTATATGAACTTGCTCCGTGGTCGAACCTTCCAAATTCCGAACGTTGTTACCGGTTTACTGAACACAATTTGGTGGGCAGTGTATCTTCAAATTAGTTAGTATTGTCTTAGGAACATTATATTAATTAATAAATTAAAGACTAGGAACAGACTTCCTCCTTTCAAACTCGTTTCCGTTGACCACTGCATTTCTACTTTTGACAATTGTGGCGGCAGGGTAAAGCGAATGTAAAATAAAACCACAGAGGCGCCATATCGCCACTGTATTATCCCACAATTTCCTGTTTCCCAAAAGATGGAAAGCAAGTCGCAAACACGTGACTAAATAATCATAATAACAACCTTTATCTTTTAATGTATCGCCAATTGGTAAAACATAAAAGTAAAAAGGTAAGTTTTTTTATATCGCTGTATACAGTCGTTAAGACTGCTCAAAGCGCTTTATACTTTACTCCCTGGCCGATCTGTCCAATCGAACACCATATCGACTTTTCTGAGAAGAATTCAACTGCGCTGCAATTAATGCACAGAGGCTATTCGTACAAAAATATCAAACATTGTCTATAGCCAGGTATTCATTTATACAGTTGAGTGAAATGGAGCAACGTAGATTGAACGATCTTGCCCAATGTTCGACACGTCAGCACAGGATTCGAACCCGGGTTCTCTCGTTTGAGAGTCCGATGCTCTATCCGCTGCGCTACTGCCCTCCACAGATAGATCAGAGGCCAGTGGTCCAATGAAGCGAATGGACGTAGATAGAGGCGAGTGGACTTCGCCACCTGCAAATGTACATAACCGCACTGTCCCCAGTGGTAGCATGTTAATAAAATATATAGATTTTAAGTGTTACAGAAAATATTATTGCGATACAGGCATTTACCGGTGTCACGGGCCACAATTGTCTCCTGCCTGAAGTAGGAGGTAAATAAGTGTTGCACGTGTGCGCGCTAGCAGAGTGAATCAGTCACGACATTGTGCACTGGTGACTTAATTGTGTTGCCGTGCATGCTAGAAGTAGCTGAGGTTTTGATTTTTCCTGCAAATAATACTGTGCCTGTGGAACAAGGTGCCACACCAATCAGCAAAATGCCTTTCCGAGACTTATCACAATACATTCGAATAAATCGTATTAGAGACAAATTGTGTTTAAAAACGTAATTAGATGGAATAGCTGTAGCCAATCAACACCGATATGTCACAGTCGTGACATTTTCAATATACATAATAACGCATATGCACACATGTACGTACACACGCAGGCACATACGCACACGCCCACATACACTCGCGCACACGCACAAACACGCACGAACACGGACGCACGGACGCACACCAAACACACAACACACACGCAACCCACAAACACGCACGCACGCACTCACGCGCGCGCGCACACACACACACATACACTAATGCCATTCATAGTCTCACAGGTCTGACATTGACATGGAAATAGTCCGATCAACGACGAGACTATATTATTCTATATTTTAAAACGGTGTTTACTTTTCTTAGAACAGTACCGACAACACGGTGTATGTAATCAACCTTTTAGCGCCAGAGCTCCTTGACATTTCATCCTTTTTGTTGTTATTATAATAACACACATATTCATGACACACAATCAACTCGTCGTGTTTTTGTACTTTTTCTACGAGATGTGGATCGAGTTTTACGAAAACTGATGACTTTTTGAATAATGAATACTCTCCGTGCAAGGCACTTGATTGACACGACTAATACAACTGGACGAGCTCTTCCTAATATGATTATCATCTTAAGTGGTTTATATTTGATGTGTCTAACACGTCTCTTCCACGCGTCAACGCTAGGCGACGATGCCTCAGTCGGCCGTGTTTGATGTGGGAAATAACGTTCTCCGTGTCTGCGCCTGGGTCGTGCTTCGACACCCGGCAGACGCCATGAGTCGTTGACTCACACGGGCAATTCCACAGTAACTGACGTTACATTTTGACGAAATTCTGCTTACCTATTCACGTATGGACGTTGTTATTATTTTCTTCTTCTCTCTGACTACCCGGGGAGAAGCAGCCCCGATACTGGTCCTCGAATTATGTTTTATTTAACAAAGTTGAAGTATAAACCTTTGTTAATTAAATATCACATAATAATGACACATAGTATTTATAATTAGCCGTAACATTTAAAAGTAAATGGAACCTTTAATCAGCAAATCTAATACGAATGAATAAATGAATGAACGAATGAATTAATTAATTAATGAAAGGAAGGAAGGAAGGAAGAGAGAAATGAAGGGACTACCGAACAACCGATCGATCGAATGATCAAACGAACGGACGGACGGACGGACGGACGGACGGACGGACGGACGGACGGACGGACGAGACAACGAGGCATCGAAAGAATGAACGAAATCGTAAATTACCAACAACGGACGGATAGACATTACAAAAACCGAAAGAAAGAATGAAAGAACGAACGAAAGGGAGAATGAAAATGGATGGCGGAATACACAGACTGATACACAACCGAAAGAATACACAGACTGATACACAATCGAAAGAATACACAGACTGATATACAACCGAAAGAATACACAGACTGATACACAACCGAAAGAATACACAGACTGATACACAACCGAAAGAATACACAGACTGATATACAACCGAAAGAATACACAGACTGATACACAACCGAAAGAATACACAGACTGATACACAACCGAAATAATACACAGACTGATACACAACCGAAATAATACACAGACTGATACACAACCGAAAGAATACACAGACTGATACACAACCGAAAGAATACACAGACTGATACACAACCGAAAGAATACACAGACTGATACACAACCGAAAGAATACACAGACTGATACACAACCGAAAGAATACACAGACTGATACACAACCGAAAGAATACACAGACTGATACACAACCGAAAGAATACACAGACTGATACACAACCGAAAGAATACACAGACTGATACACAACCGAAAGAATACACAGACTGATACACAACCGAAATAATACACAGACTGATATACAACCGAAAGAATACACAGACTGATACACAACCGAAAGAATACACAGACTGATACACAACCGAAAGAATACACAGACTGATACACAACCGAAAGAATACACAGACTGATACACAACCGAAAGAATACACAGACTGATACACAACCGAAAGAATACACAGACTGATACACAACCGAAAGAATACACAGACTGATACACAACCGAAAGAATACACAGACTGATACACAACCGAAAGAATACACAGACTGATACACAACCGAAAGAATACACAGACTGATACACAACCGAAAGAATACACAGACTGATATACAACCGAAAGAATACACAGACTGATACACAACCGAAAGAATACACAGACTGATACACAACCGAAAGAATACACAGACTGATACACAACCGAAATAATACACAGACTGATATACAACCGAAAGAATACACAGACTGATACACAACCGAAAGAATACACAGACTGATACACAACCGAAAGAATACACAGACTGATACACAACCGAAAGAATACACAGACTGATACACAACCGAAATAATACACAGACTGATATACAACCGAAAGAATACACAGACTAATACACAACCGAAAGAATACACAGACTGATACACAACCGAAAGAATACACAGACTGATACACAACCGAAAGAATACACAGACTGATATACAACCGAAAGAATACACGATGAACGAAATAACGAAAACCTAAATAACACATCAGCGGATTCTTGGCATAACCAAGTATAGTACTTGTGATATAGATATGTAAAATAGCGAATGGATAAATGATCGAAAGAACGAACGAACGAACGAACGAAAGAACCCAGCGAAACAGGCATGTTATAAAGAAAGAAAGAAAGAAAGAAAGAAAGAAAGAAACAAACAAACAAACAGTACATATCAATTACTAAACACCAGTTGTTCAGATTAGTATACAACATAACTCAATCAAGTGTGATGGTTGAAAATACACTGTAATGTGCATTTTACTCGTTATTTTTATCGCTATTCAATTTTAGCAGTTGACTTACAGATGATGCACGGTGTGTTGTGTATCGAGCTGACACGTGTAAACTTCACACACTTATCGACCTACCGTTACACTGATATCGTGGGAACGAAACTCGACGTTATGTATCATACGCAATAATTGATTGTACCTATCAAAGCAGTGATTAGTCCTATAAATAAAACCCGCTAAGTAGACGCGCCATTAAAAACCCGTGTTATGACGCGAACTGCGGGGCATTTGACGCGTTATCTGCTGTTGTTTTGCGGGTGAATTAAGCTGCCCGAAACATTGCTGTCTGGACGCTGCGCAGAAGGGTTCGCGATAAGATAAGGACGTGATCAGCAATCGACTTCAAACGAACCTCGACCAGCGAGGGGTGGCAGTTGGTTTAAGGCAGACACCACATGGCCCACGAGGGTAGGCTTGGTTGGACGAGTGGCGCTGGTTCCAGTGGCGCTATGTAGAGGGCTAAGTGTGGTATATATATATATATATATATATATACCAGATTAGTATATATTGTTCCCTACCCAAAATGCTAATCGTATATATATATATATATATATATATTGGGTAGGGAACAAGCTGGGTCACCCTTTGGCTTTCTTAGCTAAAACGTAATTGTGCTAAATTAATAGTAAAAGTAAAAATCAGCTATATCCAAAAATATTGCCTATGGCGTTTCCTAGCCCAATCCCCCTATCTAGTTAAATACCCACACACATATACCCAGTCTTCTTCTTCTTCTTCCGATACACGCCTAGCCTCAACATGCTGAGGATACAGGTGGTATGTGGCATGGCAGGCGAACAGGAGAAGTGTTTTTGTTTTGTTTTGTTTTTAGAATGCAATATATAAGAACACAGTTATCGTGTAAATAAACAGAAATACGTGCAGAAGAACTAGTTAACAAGATGAGTCGATGCTAAGACTATATTTCCAAAGTACCGGCTACAATATTTTTATGTAGGGGTATTTCAACAAACTTACCACTTGAACGCTGCTGACGTATTTAGTTCTTGTGACGCACATACATTCTCCGTCTAACTCAATTTCATCTTAAGAACTCGAAAACTCCATTTCTATGATAATGACGTCGCTAGCGTTGCTACCCACGTGACCTGTGTTACGTCACAAGGCGTGACGTCATCGTCCTCGCTATCGCACACACTCGGCCAGCCCGCGGGCCGCCTAATGTATACAGCATCATCCTAATTGCTAACGAAAGCTCTTAGCGCCCACTTACACGTATTAATTGTTTTCCTATATACGGCGGCAGTGGTAGCAGAGCCCGCTTTCAAGACGTCGCGGCGTGGGTCGGCCTTACATCCACAGCAGCTGACGGCTCCGTTGTATTAGCATACGTACGCTCTTCTCGACTCACTAATATGACTACTAAACTGTTATTAGATTACCTCGGCGTCGCCAGCTGCAATGAGTTGCGTTTGGCGCGCCGCCGAATAAACCGAGTAATTCCACAATAAACGTCACCGACCCGTTACCAGGGTAACCGGACACCGGCGTCGCTTATATCATAGTCAATTTAAGACGGGCATCGATGTCGCGAAGGCGTCCATAAACACAGGCCCGGGGTAGGGCTGGCGCGAAGTAAAGCGAACATTCCTCTTCGCCCGTCTCCGCAACGAGACATGAAAGATTTTGGTGATTACACACGCGAAGTAGGTTCAAGCGCCACCGTCGCCGGTGATATGTCTAACAGACATTTTAAAACGTTTGTCGGAACATTAGCGCATACTTTATTCGTTGCATTGGCCAGCATGTGCTAAAACTTGTTTCAAAAGGTTGCATCAAAGTAACAACACATAAATGTTAATTTACACACATAATTTATTATAATAAATGTTGCCCCTTTACACGCGGCTCGAAAAGTACAAGTTTTTCATCGTACACTAGTCTTATTTATAATTTAATACAACACTGGAGTGGACGAAACCACGATGAAAAGAACAATTCAACAAAAGACCGTGGAACTCAGAAAGCAGCTATACGATATATGTGCTGTAACCAACAACATATAATGTACCTTACAAAAATTAATTAATTTGTGTTTGTTTTTCTTAGCAACTTACTCGGGGAAGAAGGGCACTTGTGCGTGACTTGTAACCAATAATAAACACGACGTGCTCATAGGTATGGTCGCGAGCTTAGCCGGATTAGATTATCACCATGCTTGACGCTGATCGACAATAATTCTCACGCGAAAGACTTCAACCTAACCGATTTAAACATAGTAATCTATATTTTTAATCTCCATTTGTAGATGATAGAACACCGGACTCTCAACCAAGAAAACCTGAGTCAGAATCCCCTGGCTATCGCTTTGAAACGCGGACAATTTCGTGCACTACACGTGGTTTCACTTCACTCAGCTGAGTGAAATGAGTACCTGGCGACAGGCAGTGACGGATATGTGAACGAATATATATTTTGACGAATAATTGTAGTCTGGCTGAATGCTTCCTAGAGAAGTCAAGATGATGATCAAGTGAACAGTTCTGCCAGGGAGTAAAGTGTAAAGCGCTTTGAGCCGTCCTAACGACTGGATACTGCGCTATATAAGAGTTCACCTTTACTCAACTTTTGCGAGATCGTAGATAGGCCACTCAAAATGCAACGCAAACACGCTATTCGTGTCGTTACGTTCAAATTAAGCACACGACGCTCACTTTGCCTCCACACTCGTTTACAGTCAACAAGCCAAAAGAAATATGAGTGTAGATGTGGAACCTGAGTCTCACGCCCACCTGTATATCCATTTCGTTTTCAATGAATCCTCTGTATACCGAATATCGTCTTGGAGCGCTTCATCTTTGTCTACCCTGAACGAGGAAGTAAATTAATTACCCGTCTCCGCGAAACGGGTAATTAGCGCATATGAAGCATGGCCATCGTTCCGTCTGCGTGAATAACCTGTTATATCCGAATCGTAAGCTAAACATTGTACACTATGTAAATTATACAAAAGATGCATATCAGGATATTTCCATTCATGCTACCACCAGACATGCATGATATTTCCATTCATGCTACCACCAGACATGCATGATATTTCCATTCATGCTACCACCAGACATGCATGATATTTCCATTCATGCTACCACAAGACATGCATGATATTCGCTGCAATAAAGTTAATATATGATTGACGTTGCAGGAACTATCGTCCTATTTTGTGATGACAACGTCCGAGCAGAAAATGTACTGCTGCAAATGTCTCGTATTGACCCTATTTACTGCTGCTGTTTTTTATTAGTTTATTTTGCTGTAATTACCGTTGTTATTCCGTTAAAGATGCTTCCTCGACTATATGTTTGCGCAAGTGCGGCATCGTCGATATATCCTTCTTCTCTGCTGTATCTTCTCCCAACTCTTTGCGCAGCTAAATTTCATGGCAATCTTTATTCTGGCAACCTCTTGATGATCTTTTTTCAAAGTCAGCATCTTACTGTCAGGTCTTCTTACTATGTCATCTTCGTTATATAAAGATGGTGTTGAAATTCCATTGGCATATTCAATGTTTCATTGTTTCGTCGTATTTTGTTTTCGTTCATATGTACAGTATATTATATTCATCTTCTTTTCCTCTACTCGACAAACAAGAGTCGTTGGCTCTCCCTTATTCCTTCTCTTATTCTCAGGACCAAAGCACCGCTCATTGTGATCCTCCCTTTTCTTGGCTGGCTTCGACTATACAATTTATGCCGCTCAATGCGCTGTTTACAGTTTTGTTTAACGGTGTTTTGGAGACAATTGTATGACGACATTGTTGAAGTAATTTCTGTACGAATTATCTCATTAAGACTGGTAGTAAACGAAACATTTACAGAATCAATATTCGCCGACCTGTTCTCGTTTACATCATCTAACGTTCCTCATCTTTTTAATAGCCTAATAAATAACCTCGTTCTTTCTAGTAGATGGTCATAATGAAGTTGATCGAAGGCAGCCCATATTATCGCCCATCCTTGCAACATGTATTATCGCCCGATCACGATCGAATAAGCTCCTTTCCAGGAGACGATTTACCGCGGATGATGACGCGGCCCTGAAGTATGGCGCGGCGACGTCTTGCCCACGCCGCAGTGGCGCCATCTGTGAACCAGTCAAGCGTCGTCGTTTAACCAGTCATTAGCGGCGCGCATCTGCAAGTAGCCGACGAATATGGTCGCTGGTGCCTGTAATCATTCGTCAGTGATAAAGAGATCAGACTCGTGAATGGCGGAGTTGGCGGCGGTGGCGACGGGCGGGAGCCAACGGGGTGCGCGCTGCTACAGACCCATTAGCTTGCAATCACTATAAAATTGGCCTATCCGTCAAAGAACTCGGGAAGGGCGCGCGGCGGGCCGATTTATCTGCTACATCTGCCGTCGCGGCCCGACGTCGGCGGGCGGTAAGACACCCGACTTTGAAGACGGGTGCCGTCGCTGTTTTATGTGCGCGCGTCCCGAGAGCTGGCGCCACCGCCGTCTCATCCATCATCAATTTCCAGCGGCGCGTAGAAGCCGCCAGACCCAGGACGATTTGTCACGCCGTAGCCGCCCGGTCGCTCAGCGGGCCGCCTTCCGTAGATTTTCTTCTCCACCGCGCCCCCGAACGAGACGGGCGACATCGGAGCTGGCGCCGCTCAGTCGAGTTATTAACTAACAAATTTGCTCGGCGGCGGGAATAACGCGCGCGGAACGACGATATTTATGAAAGGCCCGAAACTGTTCGTGCAGCGAGCGGCGTTATTTATCACCGAGACGCACGGAGACGCCGCGGGTCTAGTCAAGCGGCACGGGTCATGCAAGCCGTCAAAACAACCCGGATACCACGGCGGTTATAATACCCTCTGACTCCCCACACACTAAAGCAAGTTGAATGCCTTACGGCAATTTGCTAATGTTATTTCGTCGGTGTTTCGGTGTAGGAAAATATCACGGCGTAGCACGTTTTTAAAAAAAAATCATGAATATTTGTTTCATGGTAAACCGTGATAAACCATGGTATATCATAGTCTACCATGGCTTGCCACCGACTGGGTCCAATTGAAATTCATTGTAAAATGACAAGTCCGTCCGTGCATTTATATTGTAATATAAGGTGGTTGCTTTTGCTTATCCGTTTCTGTGTATTGCAGCCTTGGTGGATTATCTATAGACACAAGGCTACTAACCATTTTGCAAGTAACCCAATCTATAACAACAAACGTTAACTATGTTGAAGATCTTTACAACAAACCTATATTGCAATATACCTATACTTAACATATATTCAAACTATACACTTGTAAAAACAACGAACCTGATTCCGGATGGGCTAAATTAAATGCGGAAACAGTATTACGGCAAAAGTCACACATGCGCACTCAGACTGCCGAGCGTATAATTAATAAAAACACGGACAACCAAGCTTCAACACCATGGACAAACCAGTTGATCACTAAATAACCACACGCAACGCTGCTAATGACCTAACATCACGGTCACACTAGCTAATGAATAACCCAACGGACAACGAACGAACGGACAACCCAGTTAATACTACCACGGACTTGCTACACCATTAAACCACTGGAAACATAAAAACCCAACAGCGAACAACAAAGTCCGTTGCGTGCTTAGTGATATGCAGCTAGTTGGGAGTTCGTATAATTAAAATCACCAAATACTAAGAAATAAGCGATATCAAATTCTCAATGTACAGTTGTACATCAAAGTAACACTGTTAGTTGTCGTGTTATTATCTTAATTGCTGCCACATTGTTACCGCCAGAAATGGCATGAGAATGGAATACGATATACCATCAAATAGACCAATCAATCATCTCTCACCGCAATGGAGTGGTCTACTCTTCATGTCGCAAAGCTTTCTGCAAAACTGCACCGCCAAATATCGCATCTTCCTAAATAACGCGAAAGATGCGATATATCAATATATTGTTTATGAAGATTATGTGTTTATACAACCGAATAGTTAATAAGTGAAACTTATACCCATAAATTTTTTTATTGCGATAACGTTAGCTGAATTATATATATATATATAATATATATATAATATATATATATGTATATATATATATATATATATACATATATATATTACCTCAGCGGGGGATGCGTACGCATCCATCCCCAGCACACGCGGCTATATATATACATATATATATATATATATATGTATATATATATGTATATATATATACATGTGTGTGTATGTGTGTGTGAATATATACATACATACATACATACATACATACATACATATACATAAATACATACATACATACATACATAAATACATATATACATAATATATATATATATATATATATATATATATATATATATATATACATATATATATATATATATATATATATATATAATGTATATAAAAGTAACAATTTAACTAATTGTATCTAACATTAACTGTATGTATAGTGTACGTCACTCCGATGTGAACGCAATGCAAACGTGGGCGCTTTATTTTTGCACGTGTCTTAATTGTCTCGATGCAAGGTTAATTTTTGTTCCTTCAAAAACACTTAATTATATCAATATCATAATCCATAATATAGTATCAACCAAACGTATTGTGAACGAAAGTACATAGTTTCGTCGCATGCCACTAGGAGGCGACACACTCTATTACGGAAATAAATATCTCTTCTTGAAATGGTGTTTTGAACGAACAATTGAGATGCCGCGTTAAAGAGACCTCACGCATCGAAATAAATAATATATCATCTAGACTACTAGTTCTAATCCATTGTTATTTAAATCACCTTTGAACAGATATGACAAACATGTCTTCAAAAGTATCGATTTAAGTACACCACTATAAGCGAGCGTGCGTTTACTTGTAGGCTATGTATGCGGTCATGTTAACGCTTTCCTCTTTGACGGCTCGCACCTCGGATGCCAAACTTTCAGATATTATTCTACGACCCGGCGAGTATAACGTAACACCTGTATTTTTGTCTTCAAAATATCCCGTTTATGTAAAAGTTTCTACCCTTTCATAGGGTAAATTCATTGTTCGGAAAGTAAAACGTAATGCGCGCATAAAGAGTAAAACAATTGAAGGAATCACGCGCGCGCCACAAATACTCCGGGAAATAGGCCCTTGCGTCACGAACTATAGGTTGCTTGGCAACACGAGGAAGATGCTGAAACGTTTGACCTATCCATCAAGTGACATGTCGCCTTGCAAACCCTCCGTCAAACTATCAAAAATGGATCGGGGGGGGGGGCATGTCTCCTAATAGGCTTTCATTTACCTTCATGCCTATAGAATAGCAATACTAATATATGACAATTCTACATTATCACGACTAGAGCCTATCGCAGGACATGAACCTAACTTTCTCATCGACCTTCGTCATTTTGAACGTACACCGAATATTACAGCACGTGCGTGACGCGGTTCTGTACGTTTTACGCGAGCATTGAAACCATTGCATACCTATGTGTTTTATAACATTTGGTGGATATTGCTATCACAACAGTGAAGTATCAAGTTATCCAGTCTGAGGAAAGGCATTTTTGCTAGTATATATAATATTACTTAGAATGTTGTTTACATATTTTTTTGCGATACGATAGATTGGGTAAATAAATCAAAAAGCACAAGGCAAGACTTTTGTAATGATTTTGTGTAGTTGCAGCGGCACATCCTTGCATGATTCACGTGAGCTCGTTGCAAACTGTTTTTAAGATTCGTTATCCAATCATTACGGAATGTGCTACCGCACTAGAACGACGAAGAACGCTATTCAATGTCGTGTGACAAGCTTACTTCGTCGACAGCACGCAATGATTTTGAGTCGACATAAGCGAAAGCACTTTGAATTCAAATGGCCATGTTAATAAATTGCGCCATAAAGCCACAACATCAGCTCAATGTCAATTATTATAATACATTGTCGTGTAGGAACGATCTACCACAATTGCATCGTTACGGGTATCTATCATTTAGTGCAGCATCGACAAACAGCGACAGACCACTTCGACGAATCAACGACAATGATTACGCACGTGTCTATAAATCTTTCTTTGTTAAGCCGTCATATTTTTTTCTACCATAGTTAAACTTAATCGTCGCGCAAATGCTCTTTATTGATATTGCAATTAAACTGTGATGGAATCACGGGTGACATAATGTTGGCTTGGACAGCAAATCCCTCAAATGTCTACCAAGTCGCTGATCTCTATCGGAGCACGGAAATTGCTCGCAATTTTTGTTCTCGTTTCATGTTGAATCTGTCCGTTGATGTATTCAAGTATTTCCGGCGGGTTTCTCTGTCTGCTATTTCTGTTTTGTCAACTGCTGCACATAGTTTATTCACCTTCTTTTTAGTGACATGCATTTAGTATAAAAAAAATAGTGTCACTAATATACATGCCACATTTTCTAGTTTGAACTTCGTATTTATGGCTTGAATTTTTAGATAAATCTGTACAAAATCCGTATGCCATTTTAATTGGTTAACAGGCCTAGCATGCCTACTCGGATCGAGTGGCGCCATCTACCGAGTTACTAAATATACATACACACATAAAACAAAATTCACTCCGTTATGTTGGTATTCATCAACAGCATTTGCACTTGTTTCTCTTCATTCGTATATGTATACATGTGTGTGTGTGTGTGTGTGTGTGTGTGTGTGTGTGCATGCTGCGTGCGTGTGTGCGTGCGTGCGTGCGCGTGCGTGTGTGTGTGCGTGCGTGCGTGTGTGTGCGTGCGTGCGTGTGTGCGTGCGTGTGTGTGTAATAGTAGTAGTAGTAGCACAGATACGTACTTTGTCAGAATGTCTACATTTGAACAAAATCCGTATTAAAACAGGAACGTGTTCCCTAAAACCTGCACATATCGTACCGACATTAAACCCATTTTCAATATGATTGCTGCATGAACATCTTTAGGTAAGGGCAAACTCTTAACTCTATATTGTTTCAATAGTTCGTTCAACTAACAACAATGGAAGAATCATTCGATAAATTATAAAGACTAATACTCGTATGCTATTTCACAGAGATTGAAATGTATTTGGGACAACATTAGTTTGAGATTTTCAAATTATTTTGTATTGTTGTAACACAAAAATGCTATCAAAGATGATTACGAAACTACTTTCTAATTACAAACAATAATTCGGGCTTATTATATGAATAGTATAAATCTACAACACGTATACATTAAATTTGGCGGACAGTAATTATACATTACATAATTATACATTCCACTTCCACATTTTAGTATGCAAACTATTAGAATAAAAAATGATTAACGAACGAGATGATACTAGTATTGCAATTAGGGATTTCTCGGTTGCTGATGCAACTCTTTCGAATTGAAAATATAACTCGTTTCCCGGCTTCCTGTAAAGACTTTTCTTTTGCCCTTTCATACATCTTACACCCTTGACGTATTCCCCCGTTTCTTGACAATTATTACAACGCTAGTCGATTTTGCGATTGACTAATAACTGTATTGCTGTTTTGTTGGACCCCCGAACTTGGATTGTGACGATTTACGTGCAAAACGTGATATTGTTATTGTGTTGTATGACGTATTAAGCAAATGCCACAATAGCTCCACTGTCGGCGTACCGAAGCAGTCAGACTTGACAAGTTCCACTCTTGACATTTGCAAGCGAGTGACCGCGTTTATTACCAGCAGGTAAACAATGGTTGACATTTTGTAAATCTCGCATGGCACACACTATTTTCTCACTTGCCAATAAACGAGCAAATTTATTTTCCTGAACCGTCCAAAGCACATATCTGCTAATCTATGTTTTCCGCGAAGAAAAACCTGTGTAAATAAAACTGTTGGCAATGCGTAACTGCGCAGATTGTCGTTCTACCAATGGGCAACTATTGCCAACCTTCGGCTGCACTTAGCACACAAAAGCACATCTAAAACGTGGCTGAAATCACATCGAATTTTTGTTTTTTACTAATACAAATGTATCAATACTGACATCAGCATGGGCACTTTTATACTTATTATGTTATTGGTGGTTTACGATTATTTGAAACTAACTACCAAAAATACCTGTCATCAGACGGGATGCCCTGGCAGAAGACAGTCGTAAAAGAAATATTTACAAAATATTACAATACACAGAGCATAGTTACATAAACAACAAGACGCGTTCGCAGTTACTCATTGTTTGTTCAAAATGACGCCTGTCGGAGAGAATGTGAAGTTCACGTCAATCGATAGGCCCTAGTCGTGATAGTGTAGAACTGTCAAATAATATGTGTATTGCTATGCTGTTGGCATGAGGGTAG
This sequence comes from Paraescarpia echinospica, assembly GCA_020002185.1. Taxonomy (NCBI): domain Eukaryota; kingdom Metazoa; phylum Annelida; class Polychaeta; order Sabellida; family Siboglinidae; genus Paraescarpia; species Paraescarpia echinospica. The sequence continues at coordinate 63,354,515 of CM034534.1, read as the reverse complement.
ACATAAGCATTATTTCCCGAAGTGTTTGCTGCGTGCGCGTGGTTCCTGCAATTGTTATAGGTTACGTGCACATTATGTTTTACGTATTACGTACACATTACGTTGTAAGTTCAGAACCGTTATGGAACGAACTGATTTACCCCATAAAGGGGTTTAAGATATATGGGGTATTCGAACACATATATGTATTACGTCCTACTCTAGGAGTGGTTGATTAATCCCCGAACGTTTGGCGTTCGAGGTTCAGCCGTCGATGAAGAACACGTTAAGATACATACGCTAGGTCGATTATAGTTAGATAATAAATACAACAGCTATGACGTCATCAACGGTTCCCCACGTCATCACACACGCCATTTTGTTGGCGACGCCTGCATCAAGACGTAACGAACTCGTTCCGTGTTAAACGGACCAGTCGGACAAGGACGATTATCAACTCATTAGTCAATCAAGTCTCCACCCAGAAAACGTAAACTTGCTTCCGCAGTTCAATTAACGTTTTGCTCGTCTCCTTTAGCCCTATTCGGATAATTTCGTAAAATTCCAATATATCTAATATCCGCTGTGTGCGTTGTGTGTGCGTGCGTATGTGTGTGCACAATGATCAACTTTAATAATTTAACAACACTACACTGTTACATTAAACTAAACTAACTGTGAATATAAATTTAAGTTTTTTACTAGATATTTGGTGAGCCCGCCTGCTTCTATTGCAGTTGATATTTGGTGAGCCCCGCCTGCTTCTATTGCAGTTGATATTTGGTGAACCCCGCCTGCTTCTATTAAAGTTAATATTTTGGTGAGCCCCGCCTGCTTCTATTGCAGTTGATATTTGGTGAACCCCGCCTGCTTCTATTGCAGTTGATATTTGGTGATCCCGCGTGCTTCTATTGCAGTTGATATTTGGTGAGCCCCGCCTGCTTCTATTGCAGTTGATATTTGGTGAGCCCTGTCTGCTTCTATTGCAGTTGGTATTTAGGTGAGCCCGCCTGCTTCTATTGCAGTATATATTTGGTGAGCCCCGTCTGCTTCTATTGAAGTAGATTTTTTGTGAGCCCCGCCTGCTTTTATTGCAGTTGATTTTTGGTGAGCTCCGCCTGCTTCTATTGCAGTTGATTTTGGTGAGCCCCGCCTGCTTCTATTGCAGTTGATATTTTGGTGAGACCTGCCTGCTTCTATTGCAGTTGATATTTGGTGGGCCCCGTTTTCTTCTATTGCAGTAGATATTTGGTGAGCCCCACCTGCTTCTATTGCAGTTGATATTTTGGTGAGCCCCGCCTGCTTCTATTGCAGTTGATATTTGGTGAGCCCCGCCTGCTTCTGTTGCAGTTGATATTTTGGTGAGTCCTGCCTGCTTCTGTTGCAGTTGATATTTTGGAGAGGCCCGGCTGCTTTTATTACAGTTGATATTTTGGTGAACCCCGCCTTCTTCTATTGCAGTTGATATTTGGTGAGCCCCGCCTGCTTCTGTTGCAGTTGATTTTTTGGTGAGCCCCACCTGCTTCTGTTGCAGTTGATATTTTGGTGAGCCCTGCCTGCTTCTGTTGCAGTTGATATTTTGGTGAGCCCCGCCTGCTTCTATTGCAGTTGATATTTGGTGAGCCCCGCCTGCCTCTGTTGCAGTTGATATTTTGGTGAGTCCTGCCTGCTTCTGTTGCAGTTGATATTTTGGAGAGGCCCAGCTGCTTTTATTACAGTTGATATTTTGGTGAACCCCGCCTTCTTCTATTGCAGTTGATATTTGGTGAGCCCCGCCTGCTTCTGTTGCAGTTGATTTTTTGGTGAGCCCCACCTGCTTCTGTTGCAGTTGATATTTTGGTGAGCCCTGCCTGCTTCTGTTGCAGTTGATATTTTGGTGAGCCCCACCTGCTTCTATTGCAGTTGATATTTTCTACTTTGAATGTTTCGTATACGTGTTGAAAGCTTCGTGGGGTCAACATTCAAATTGCGAACTATACTTCGGGCTTATTAAACGCGTTTTGGTAGGCAGTTTTATATCCTATCCTTCAACACACGTATATTATGACGTTATAATATAGTTTAAGTGCATTTCCTGATAAGTGCCGGGGCCAACTCGCCTCTTTCCACGTTTAACCGCTTCCGTGGACCATTGGCCTCTGATCTAATCAACTGGCGATGTATGTTAGGAAAAAAACAACGAAAATTCAGAAAACAACAACGGAAATCAGAGTTAGATTTAGAAAGTCAGAGTTGAAGTTATATATATGTACGTGTATGCACTGCCTTTCTCCTGTAGTGGTTATCATTTCAAGAGATGGCGCCAGTGGAAATGGGCTGGGCTAGTGTAACTCTGTGTTAGGAACACTGTAATATTAAATATTAATAAATGTCGCCTTACATTAAAGGTACTGTAGGACTCCCCTATTAAGGTCACCGTCGGGACTGGGCAAAAGTGACTTTAATGGCGAGGTGTCCGCATTAGCGAAATTAATTTCCTATACTTAACGGTTACGGAAATAATTTGGTAGGAGACCTAAAGCGAGGTTCGATTATACCAGGTTTGTATTCTTCTTAAAAAACGAAGGATGTCAATATATTTCATTCACCTAAGACATCAGAAAATGTATGTTTAATGGTCTGTAAAAATAAAACTCGAGGAAAAATATATAGGGTCGACGATACGCTATAAAGATCGCCATTAGCAAAACAATAGTTGTTCTCAATGATGTGCGCGACTCACTGTAGAGAGGGCATCTATATATGTGAGAGAGGGTGATAAACCACGTCTCTCGAAGACTGCGTGATGGACCAAGCAACGGCGTCTCCCGCGTGGCGACAGGGGTGTCTACCCGGGGCTCGCGCCTGCCTCACTCTCCCGTCCCATAACTACTCCTGACGGTTATACTTAACTGCCGTCAACACGGGGATAATTCCACTTTGAAGACGTCCATTATTAACTGCGTGTGATAGGCTGCGAGGCTGCGTGATATCCGTCACTCGCCATTATAAACCTGTCGTTGGTATCTGCTGCTAAAACACCGCGTCTGTAGCTACGTCTGGTCTGCTAAGGAGAATTCTCACGGTGATATCCTTGGCAACATAACAACACTCATTACCGTCCGCGCCTAAAAGCAAACTGGGCTGGCTCGGTGTCTGCGTGTTTACGTTACGAAATTGATGCGAAGTCGACGAGCGAAGATGCTATGGCGTCTGAAGTCTGCCATAATTGGAAGTAAGTCAAGTCCAATTTGCAGCGAGGTATTAAAATGTTCTAGTGCGCGGTCGTTTTTACGCTCTGGTGCTGTCACGACTAGAAACCGTCGGATAATCTGATCCCGTGTCGTTTGCGGTGTTCCGTGTGTGAACATAGGGTGTTATGGAGGCCGGTGACTGTGGCTCAGTGTCAAGAGGGTGTATGGTATGTATATGAAGTTCGCGACACCGAAAGACACACTGCAATGCTCCGGGCGGAACTAATGGAGAGAATAAAAAGCTCGCTTGCTCAGAATAAATCAGTCTGCGCACCGCCAACTACATTATTGCACGTTGCACGCTACACGCTAAATGCGAGGTGCGCTAGCAAGAACAAAACAAACCACACATCATCGATCTCTTCCCGGTAGTATATTGTCTTCCTCATCCTACTCACTCTCCTCTTTCTTCTTACAGAATAGTGTTAACAGCAGCAACAACAGCAACAGCAACAACAACAACAGCAGCAACAACAATAACAACAACAACAACAGCAACAACAACAGCAGCAACAACAGCAACAACAACAACAACAACAACAACAGCAGCAACAACAACAACAACAACAACAGCAGCAACAGCAGCAGCAACAACAACAACAGCAACAACAAAAGCAATGACATGCTTACACCCACCCTTCGAGCAACAAACCGAAACACGATTATGTTGACCATAAAGTCGTTCCACTGACCATTGAATGTTTATGTTCTCCTGTCGTCAACGAAACGTCAGTTTACTGTGTCACTTTGTCCACGTTTATCCGTCAGGGAGAAAATTAATAATATAACACGCACGTAAGTAAATGATTCTAAATAACTATATTTTATGTGTGTATATATACAATACCTCCAGCTATAACAGAAATTTAAGCAGATCACGACATGCCTTCCCCTGTTGTACGTAAATATTAATATATTAATACATTATTTTTGTCCATTTAAGTGCGTCTCCTCCTATGCACTGGGCTACATTCGCCTGTTTCTATGTCCAGTTGCATCATGCCACCAATTGCCTCTGATCTACAAAATGACGATGTATTGGAGAGAAAAAACATAGGTAGTTATTTAGAGTTATTTATAGTTATTTGCATTTTTTTTGCGACTTTCTCCAGATGGCGCCACCAACAGTTTTCCTTGGGTTGTTGTTCCGTGTTGCCATGTATAGTTGGGTGTGAGATAGTTTGTATTACTGAGGCAACCCGCGCGTTTGTCTTCACCACTCAAGCTCTAACCAAACCATATCGTTTGTATGTGCGCAGTTGTCTTAACGACTGTATATAACGTCTTCGATATAACATTCAGTTCGAGATGAAACGTGGCCACAGCATAGAACTGATCCGTATAATTCGATTTAATTAAAAAACAATTTAAGGTTGACGTGCCAATTTAAGAGGTATACTTTTATAAGAAAATCACAAAAAAATATACCTATTTATTCAACGGTCACAACACAATCAACATATTTCGTTAGCATGATAATCTGCTTATCCCACGTCACATACAATGGAAAATGTTGAAATTTCCGTTGAATCTTTACAGTTGTGACAAGTCAAACAATGAAAATGTCATAAAACATAAGTAGCATCAGTGCCATTTGTTCAACCTACAGAACGTCACCATATTTCATCAAATGGAGTGGGCGGTCGCCGAAGAAGGGTTCTACTGTGTGGTCCATCTGCGGGTAGTACCACTCCCTGTTCCGGAGGCTGTCCTGATAAATCGCCGTCGTCCTACTAGCTAGAGGCCACACATCTGCTTATTAAACGTCGTTTCTACAGTTCCTTGATGGCCGCTGGTGACTCGACCCGCGCAGCTGGTGCCATACTTAACTTAACGCGCTCTCCTATTTATGCTCGCATGGCAAACTAGTTTAATCAAGTTGCTTTTACCACTCTTTCAAAGCGTAAGTTTGATACATGATCAATGAATCGAATATGCCACCGCTAATGGAGGCTGGTGTTCATCGCGCTGCGAGCAAATGGAGGACCGGTGGAAATATGGCGGACGCATTTGGGATAATTAATTAAATAAAGTATTACAAACGTGATCAATTGATACGATAATAGGTCTACAGGACTCCGTGCTTGATATTGCAGGTGATTTTGTATACAAGGCATTATGAACAAATGCCATAGAATATTATTTGATGAATACATATTCTGTTTTGTCTCTGAAGGAAAAGAGGGTTTATGTTATTTCAAGAGAAAGTTCACTCCGAGGCTGCACCAAAATGTATAAATAATAAAATGTGGAAATATGACCACAACATTCTATCGATTGTCGCGGCAGTCACAACTTAATCGCCATCATTCGTCATCCTACGACAAAACATGTCGGATTCTAATAGCGTGCTTAAAAGTCGGAGACAGGTAGATCTCAGATAAGACTTTCTTTTTATTTTCTTTCAGGCAGGTTTCCATGTGGAAATTGACACTTTGCTTTCACATCGCAATTTCTTGATTACTCATTGCTCTGTTATTTTTTTTTTTTCGGTTTATGCCAGAGTTTTGTTACACTTGTAACTGTATATATTCAAAGGGTGATCACCTACAGTTCAGAAAGGGTAACGAAACAGTTGTTTGGAATAACCCCTGGGTAAAGGAATGAAGCTTTCGTCATAGTTTTATGTAATTACTGAATGTTGTAATAACGGTGCAAGGGCAGACATTAAATCACAGGAAAACGTGATGATATTAAAGTCACAGTTTTAGCTATGGAAAACTTCACAGCCGTAACACTAAATACAAAATTTTAAATTTTCACTGGAGAGCAATACAGTTTCATGATAATAACAAATATTCGGAAGAAACCGTCCCAACGTTCTGGACATTGCACCTGAAAATGTCTTTGTAATGTAGGCATTTATTAAGTAATCCTGTTAATATGGTTATTTCATGTAATTCTATGCCTTTATTTAATTAGAATTGTGTTTTATTAATCACTAATGACCCTGACAAAATATATCGAAAAAATAACTCCGCGTACGCGGAATTTGCACTTTGGCCCTGCCTTCGCGATCCATATAAGGCACGCTCATGAATATTCGGGACTGTCCGTCAGACTTCGATTAGCTATATTCGATAGATGCAAGAAAAATGTCATCAACATGTGTGTGTTTGGATTAGCTACCACCATGCGAATGAGTAGTGACAGATAAAATAATCAAAAGCTGCTATTTATGTCACAGATTCAGCAAAGAAAAAAGGAAAACTATATGGAATAAACGGAGAATTTAAATAGAAACAGCTCATGACAGACGGATTGATTTAAAAGAAAAAAACACCAGCTATCCACGTACGAAGATGTCGTATGACTTTGTCATTGAATGATTGGCATTGTTTTTGTTGGAAAATAGAAATATACGAAATCTCACCTATGGTACTATCATGTTCCTTTTCACTGGGTACATCTGGCTATACATTTTAAAGTTTAGTTTTAATTAAACGTTTAGATAACAGAAACTTATTGAAGCTGAAAAACAAATCATTTTGTTTGCACCGTAAATCCAGCTGCTATTTCCATAAGCAGTATAAATACAACATTATGTATCACTTCAAATAATATACAATATTAAAACATCATAGGTAGTTATCTACTTACATACGTACGGAGGGTTTAATTAATTTTAGTTTGAAAAATGTAGATTTATAAAGAGAATAATAACATTATTGTCGACAAAATATTAAAATATATTGCACCAGTGTAACAACAAGGGACAAGTAACAACTCAGCTAGATATAAATATAGTTTTATTTTGTACTGGGAGTGCAATTTGTTCTGCCCATCAATTAGTGTAAAATATATTGAATTTATTTCTGTCGAAATGCCGTTTCGATAACAAAAAAGTAAAATAGCCACTGCATGATGGAAATAAAGTTATAAAATTGCTAAACTTTAAAAGTCACGCATATTTTAAAACATTGTTTTCAGTCATCATTGGTGTATTTAACTCAAAAAGATTCCCAAACATTTAGAATGTTGTGAAATATTTATATTTTATGAAATTTCACAATTATTGTAAAAGCGACTTTGTCAATATCTTTTTATGCACTACTCCCAGTATAGTTCACATAACACAAACTTGTTTCAACAAATGTTGAAGAACATGCTGTACAACACAATCCAAACATGATGAACATAAGAAAGCATAAACGTTATTATCTACTCCTATTTTGCAACATAATGACGGGATATTGTTCATTTGGATGCACAAATAGATCGATTGCATAAATACATTTGAAACCTGTAGTGATGTACATATTCCCAACAGAATCTACACGGAACTAATGTGGCAGAACAAAGTCAGACACCTTCTTCACTACTGTGTCAGTTAACACATTGTCCAATTAATAGCACTATTATGATTTTGATACACAAAGCTATCAGATGCACACATCCATTTAAAACACGAAGTGATGTACAAGTTCCCAGTAGATGTCGCACAGAACAGAATGGGGTAGAACAAAGTCAGGCACCATCTTATGTCAGGTGACCCATTGTCCAATTAATGACACTGTTAAGTAGAGCTCTTCAATTTCCTCTTTCCATCAAATTGTTGATGGTCAAAATGTTCCTGCAAATAAACAAAGTTGAATTTATGAAACTGAGCCTAAATATTAGTTAACTAATTCAACATTTAATTCAGTTTAGATATTAGATTATGGAACTTATCAGCAAGTGTACTGCTGGCTAAATGTAAAAGAAATCCAAGAGAGCCTAGTTATGCTGATTCAGTCAGACTAAAATCCCAATCCATTAGTTTGGCCAACTTTTAATTTGCTTCTACATAATTACCTGTTTGCATTGGTCATATACAGTGCATTCCAGATAATCCAAACTCACATAAGTTGATTTTTGCTAGTTAAGTCAATCTTTTCCTCGGTCCTGGACAAAGGTCCCCTTATTGGGACCTTTGTCCAGGACCGAGGAAATAAGGGGACCTTTTGATAACTTTCTAGTTATTAGAAGTTCTACTTATCAGTATTGTCATGGGTCCCTGGAGGTTCGACCTTATCCAGAGTGCACTGTATGTTTTCCTTTATTATTGCTCTAATAATTAATGTTGTATATATTTATACATATGGACCTTGTGTATACTAATGTCCAAAGTTCGTGCATCGCAAAAATCCTTGGCAACACGGTATTGTGTACCTTTAAACAAACCTAAAACTTTCACATTGAATGATGACATGCCAGCCAGGTTTACTTACAATCGTAGCTGTAGCGTTAGAAACAATCTGTGAACGTACGAATCTCACTTTTTCATGTTTCGTTTCAAATAAGTGGGGAAACGGGGACTAGTAGAGGTTCGACACTGACCCAGTCCCAGCTGACACCGACTGCATCCATCGCCGTTGGCAGTCATTATAATTCTACTTAATCGAAACGTTGCTCGGCTGGCGGCATTGGTAAGCAGGATAAATAAACAATGCATACGCTTCCTACAACATACATATGTCTACAAATTGCTTATTTAAAATGATGCTTGAATCAACTCACCTCGGAATCTGACTTGTTGACTGCGTGTGACGTCAACGGTCTTTGCGTGCTTCACTGCGCGTGCATGAATATTCATTATACTCGGGCTGCATAATTAATCATCCACGTAGCAGCAAACTCAACAAGATTCGCGTAAACACAATTATTTATCGGCTTTTTGAGTAGATAACACCCAAATTATGCAAGACATAAGTAGCAGAGAAAGTACTTATGGGAAATATCACGCTTTAATACAATACAATACAATAACTTTTTTGTCTGATGGATTACAGAAAATTTCCTTTAGGCTTGTTCATATAAAATCTTACATATGTATGTATACAAGGTTAAGATAAGTACTAAGAGCGAGGTTATCACATAATATTCATATCACATGCACAATAGGATATAGTGATAGATCATATACACATAGATATGTAAACCATAATATATAAGTAAATAGGTAAACAAGTAAACCACAGGAGGAGAATGTCTATCATACAAGTAGTACTGTAAACAATCAGGCTAATACATGGGGTCAGAGTAAATACATTATAAAATGGTGAACATTATACAATGGTAGGCATACTATCACAGATTATAATTATTCAATTAAACACATATATTGATATTGACACATACAGATTATAATTATTCAATTAAACACATATATTGATACATCTCGAGTGTATATTAGCTTACCAAGAATCGCTTTAATATTAAAAATTGTTTTAATCACAATTGCCCAATATAATAAATAATATAATAAAATATATAGCGGACTGCGTGTTTATTTATAGAAGCAGCTTCAAACGTATGCACCTTGTCATAAGGTGTATCGTCCTATATCATATACACCTGGAACCTTTCCTGGAACTAATATGATATATGAATCTCCACGTCTTATACAATCGTATGATGTGTTATATAATATTATTTGAATCACCATATTACTTTACTTGGCACATTTAAAATGCACTACTCCCAAACCATAAAAATGAAAGCTGCTAAGTGAAACAGCATTTTGATAAAGGGTTTGGCTCATGTAAAATTTTACCCTTCCCATGTAGAAAAGTTCACCTGAATTGACGATGGACGACTGACGTTTGCGCCATACCGTGTATCAATCTATCCGACATGCGGGGCCAATCGTTAACGAGATAGCGGCCACTTAATCTTTCCGTGGGCAGTTAAATTCTCATTTGTTCGTTTGCATGTTTGGTCACGAACAATGCAAATACGACACGTCCAAACATTTCAGATGAAACATCTAGTGGCGTATTCATGATCTGATTCGTTGGGCCTAAATTAGTTTAACTTCACTTAGTGTTTAATCGGCGAAACGAATTATGCTAACAGCAGCATTAAACTACAGCCAAATCAGATAATACTAAACTTACGCAACTGATGCGAAAACAAAATCACCGCCCTTGTTTTTGAAGTTAGATATCCGTTGTTTTATGTATAGTGATATTGCTGTCATCAGTGTCACGTAGGCCTACTCGGTTAGTTTACTGTTTTAAACGGTCCGCTTTGATTCTCATTACTTGGATTCAGATCTTCCCGGAATTATCGTAAATATTTATTATGTATTAGTTATATATATATATATATATATATAATTTATTTAACCTTTATTCCAGGGATCATAACATAGAAAACAGTCGTACTTTTTTTTATATTGTTTATTTTTAAATCTTTAGGAATTCCCTACGAATCCATTCGACTGTTCGTTATCCGATTCATTGTGCGTAAGTTAATTTAACTGTATTTATAGTTCTATCAGCGAAACGACGAACCTGGAAGCACTATTGGTATGCCCCTACTATCATAAAATCAAATAATAGGATATAAACCTACTAGTTGTGTTAAAACGCAGTTTCTTATATATTTGTTTTCATTATTATATTACTATTTATTGTTTTATTTATTTATGTTCACAAAACGTGGGAGTTGTTTATATTTAACTAAATTGGTGCAGATATCACACAAGCTATTCACAATACTCTATACTTTTCATATTGTACACCTATTTCATGAATATCGAAATGTTGCGTCTAATGCTTTAACGAAGCTCGCGTTATTTATTTTGTGTGCGCATGTTTAAACAGTGTTAAAAAGGGAACCAATTTAATGACAGGAAAACGCTACAACGGAAACCAACACCATGCAGTCCAACTCGTCTGTGACGTTGGTGGGAAACACAACAGATAAATTCTTAGCCAAATACCGAAATAAAAACACCAGTAAATCTACGAAATTATATGTTACGATTAACAGGTGCTTGTGTCTCCATGGGCAACTTGTGATTACTGGGCCGCAGTCGGCGACCGCCTGTTCGGAAATGTGTTGTTAGAAGCCACATTTTTCAAAATATACGATGTCAGCGGTCATTAAATAAATAATGATTTTAATATTTATCGCGGTGCACCCGCGGCGCGACACTAACAGGCGGCCCGCGCGGCGGAAGTTGCGAATCCCACATCAATTTGTTGAAGCCCGTCCGCCAATTACGGCGCGTCAATTTCAAGTGACATTTATGGCGTTGATCGGCGACCCCGACAGTCAACATTATTGGGACGACGGCGCCGACTTACTTACGACGTCTGGACCCGTGGCGACACTGTCAGCAAGGGGTGGATGGGGAGGTCGTCGGCGTCACGACCGGCGGAGACGTCACAGTGTTTCTTGAGAATGTCTTGGAAGATTATGTCAACGGACTTTCCGCCCCGGACATTTCACCAACGAACATTTTAGCCAACGACATTATTTATAATATTTGATTTGCTTACGTAATAAATTGGTGATTGTTTTGTGATTGTGTAACGTAATAATCAGTGTAAATATTTGTAAAAGTACAATTTTAAATGTCTGCATTTAATGAAATTGAAACCCACAAACCAAGTCGACCATTAATGAGACGAACAATATATGTTTGTGAAATTATTAAGCTGGATTTGTTCGCATTGCATTAAAGTCACTCAGATCACTACAAGTTGTGCATGACTAAATGAACATTATTAATTAAGCTAATTAACAATTTGGCTTCAAATAATTCGTTTAGTATAAAAATATTAGTAACACACATATACATAGGGTATACATATTTCCACTAACACAGTTGTATTACTTATATAAAGATAAGTAGTTACATTGTAAATCAATTAACTATTTAGTGAACTTGTGGATATTATGTTTATTGTCAAAAAATATGTTGTCTTTCCTAATTATTAATATTATTTCCATCATCTTTTTTCGCAAATGTAGTTGTATCTTTATCAAAGGGAAACAAAAGTAAAATGTGTTAATAAACCATTTGCAACTACGATTAAGTATAATTATACCAGTAGTTTACTAGAATAACTTTGTTGAAGACTCAAAAAATAAGTTGTATGGACAGCGTCATTTTCATAGGAAGACAGACGTCACGAGTTTCTACTCTTCCCAGTTATCAGTCGCTGAACTGGGAATATCAGTCTAGTTTACGACGCACAATAAACCCGTATATTGCATCCAACCGTTTGTTGGCATTTGTAATTATGTGTTATCTGCTAATTATGAAGCTTTTAATTATGTAAGTTGTGTTATGTATATTGTGAGATGTAAATGTCATACTCACATAGTCGGTGCAGCGGTTTACTATGTACATAATTGTCAAATTTTCTATTTTGCTTCATTTGTAAAACTGTTACGTCGGCTTGAATGAATGAATGCATTATTTTGGAATTGAATAATAAGTTGTGTGGGCAGTGCCGCTTGGTACATGGTATGGTATTGTAATAGTACTAGCACACAAAAGTGTAGGTCAGCTTCTGAATCGAATAGAATACGAGAAACCAATAAACAAGCCGGGGTATTCGTGTACAAGTCGAGCAAAACTAGGAATCTGGTACGTCATAACCGACGTCATTGCTTGGCGTTTATTGGTCAATTTACTGCGCCGTGGGCAAGATGCCAGCCTCTGTGATGTCAAACATTAGTATTGTTATAACCTTCCACTTTGCGACCGCATTCTGAGTTAGCCACTGACGTAAAATGTTGATCGTAGTTACAAATGCAAATGGTTAGTGTTTATTAACACTTATGTGTATAATACCAAAAGGTTGCCTTCTGTTTCCCTTTAATAGCAGTTGTATTGAACGTTGATTAATTTAAAACACGACAAATTGTCAATTATAATTAATGCCTTGCTACTTTGTTGTAACTACTTAGTGTTAAACTTGTTAGTGGCATCTCAAGAAGGTATTTATACTGGCGAGCTGATAATGACTTGAGGTTAGAAACTGTTGTATCGGCATAAAGTGCAGTAAACTTGTTTATCAATGTATATATTATTACTTATTAATAAAAGGGAACATTGTCCGCTTATTGGTTGGTGAGGGGAAACAGTCCGAAGGATATATCTACAGGAAATAACATTAGTTGGATATTATTCACCCAAAAGGGAATATCAGTCCAGTCACAGTTGAAATCAGATGTTATATATTGTATCATAGAGTAAAAACATAGTGATTTAATTTCAACAACATCACGACATTCGGTCAGAATTTGATTTAACAAGATAATGGTCATCAATAGATCATATGTCGTGAAAGGAAAGTGTAGGCCTACCGTTCACAACAAGTGTGGATAAATGTTATTGTCACGACGACATGCGATTTTAACAGGATCATACATAGCGGATCTATACAATATATTTTAATAACAAAACGGAAGACCCGTTTTGGTTATGATAACTGGATAGGTCTAGTCCTATTAATTAAAAAAAAAATGTTTTTTACAGGCTAAGTATCGGTTTGTCACTTTCGTGTGAACGCCAGTAGCCACTAAAGCCCTGCGCGGGGCGGGTTTTGGCCCGCAGCCCGCGGGGGCCCGCAACCCGCGGGCTGAATTTTTGTTGTTGTTGCGGTGCGGTGCGGGTTAAGTTTCAATTTGTGCGGGGCGGGGCGGTCTGCGGGTCAGGTCACTGCGGGGCGGTGCGGTCAGCGGGCTAGTAATTTCTTCATGCGGGCAACTCCGGGCTGATTTTTGTAACTCATTAATGGTCACCAGTTACTCAAAGGTGGGACATCCTTTGAGCTAATTAATTGGGGATTACCAGATTGTCCTTTTGTGTGTGTTTAAACAGTGTTATGATAACATGTGCTGGCCTGCCTTGCCAGCTATAGTCAGGTGTGATTAGTGGCTTCTTCCAGGAGGAAGTATCAGTTCAGGCTATCAATCTGTTTGTGTAATTAAGCCACCAGGATGTCCATAAAGAGCAGTTACCCCACCAATTAGACAGGAAATGCCTTTGATGTGTGGAGACTGGAGACCATGCCACTTGGCACTGGCTGACAATGCCTAACTGCTAAGAACAAGAACTGCCAGTCTTCCCCTGTAGAAGTAAGATGGGTCAAGTTAAACTGCCTTCTACACTAGTATAATCCGGTGCCAGTAGCCTGGTCCAGAGAGGATTTTGAGCCTGTTATATGGACATGTGAAAACCCTCTCAACAATCAGTAGTCTACGATCAGAAAATATAAATTGCTAACTAATTCTAAAATCAGCAGATTGCAAATTGCAACACTGCCTTTGTGCACCAGACTCAACCTCTGAACAACTCGTGTTCATGCAGTACAATGGCAAATAGATTATAAGATCATAGGATGCCACTGAAATTAATGCCAGCGGTGTGAATTTCATTGTTCCTCATAAAAAATGATCAACTGCCATTGCATATTCACTTGTACCTTTACTTTGCCCCAGGTCTGCTTATCACTTTAAGGCATTTACATTATAATGACAAGGGTTCTATTTTTCTTAAAGATGGAATTCCAAGTACGACATGGTTGTCACCCAGCGCCGTGCATTTGTTAATATTGTAAACAACAACGATTAATAAAGAGGATATATTTTTAATGATTCCATGTAATCTGTTATGGGCTGCGGGGCGGGTGCGGGCTGACTTTTGACTAATTACTGCGGGTTGCGGGCCAAGTTACTGCGGGGTGGGGCGGGCTGCGGGCCAGGATGTGGCAAAATATGCGGGGCAGGGCGGGCTGCGGGCTGAGTTGTAATATGCGGGGCGGATGACTATAAAGCTATGATATATTTAAGACATAGTTACATATCCAGTTCCATGTTGGGGCGCGCGATAGTGTAGTGGTTAGCACATCCGCTTGACATGCCGGCGCCCCGAGTTCAATACCCGGACCGGGCAGGTATGGTATATTTGGTGTAAAAACCTGGCTCTCAACATTGGGGACTGTGTATCCCTCGTGAATCGGAGATCACGTCAATGTCGGTCCCGTCTCAATTTGGGACGTAAAAGAACCACTGAGGACGACAAGCACCCTGGCAGTGACCACCCTCAGTGCCAGCATAAAAAAGGTCGGCTTGGCGATAATGTTCTGAAAAAGGCTGGCTAGTTGAATGAGACCTCATAAGATCATAACATTGTAACCACAATATATACACGCTAGTCAGTTAATAGAACGTTGCCGAGTGCTGGAAACAAATAGGCAACTAGGAAACTAGGGGTACGGACATTCCCCCAAGACAGCCCTCGGACGCCCTCTCTGAAATGAAAAGGCGAACGTTTCCCCCTTTATATTTCGCGGACTTGAAAGATTTTTTGTAATATCGTAAATTCTTTTTAAAGAAGGTGTGTCAACTGCTCATGTTATAGCAGAATTGCTTGACGATATTATAGACTCGTTAGAACATAAGAATATTGTTCGATAGGTGTATTCATAGATCTTAAAAAAAGCTTTTGATACCATTGACAATAAACTGCTGTGTAAAATTGGAATGTTATGTCATCCGGGGAATTGCATATAACTGGATTAGTAACTAGTAGCTACATAGCAAATCGTAGCCAATTTGTAAACATTGACGGCTACAAGTCAGATACTCAGACAATAACATGTGAAGTTCCACAAGGACCGAGGATGTTTATTACGTACAACGGTGTATGTCAATTACATGTGTAACGTTTCTAAACTGGTAAAATGTATTCGTTTGCTGATGACACTAAAATTACCAATACATAAATTTCAATATACTTTGTTTTAAAATTAACATCAAGTAAAAAACTGCTACAAGTGTCGATAAAGGAGTAACATAACATTATACGTATTTTTACTTCACTATAACTCGCTTCAAACACTTCACCCTATGTTCTGTACCTAATACTGCATGTATATGAATGTATTTGTCCGGTTTGTTTGAATAAACGCTTTGATTGATTGATTGAGATGTACAATATTCGGACACAAAATCCATAAACACTTGCATAGTATGTTACCCAATGAATACATTTATTAACTAATTAATATATACATATATTAGTAAATAGTGATTTGTTTTTGTAATATGCGTATATAATGTCAGTCACATAGAAAGAATTACATAAATTACAATAGCAGTTTTCAGTATTATAAACTTCTCAATTATTACTTAAGTACAAAAGGGGAAATGTCTTATACATTTCAGTGGGAGGTATCCGGAGGAATGACCGGTGGAAATATCCTATATACCTCGTGTTAGGGACGTGGGCCAAAGATTTCACACAGCAGTTTGCTTTGCTAAAATGTATGCCTAATGGCGTAACAAGTTAAAATATAGGAACAATAAAAAGAAATCCAATTGGTCCCCCGAATACGCCACTGTTTAAAGGTCAGGTGAACGAGCTATCAGTATAATTTATATTTAACAACACTGGCCTTTGAGACAATTTTAGCAAAGCGAACTAAAAACGTACGTGCCAATTCCGCACGAGACGGTGGTTCAAAGATTTGTTTCGCCACCTGGTGAATAAGAAGGAACTAACATTTTGAACAACGAACTTCGGTAGATGGCAGCATTGTTTTGACATTCTTTGTCGGGAAGAAAACAATATCGACAAAGTTCCAATTAAATTTGTCAGAATACAGTAAGCAAATCACATAGGCTACTTTTATTTTCAATCTTGCAAGCACGTCATAAATTGTGTAAATTGTGATGCCGTGCAAGAACATCAGACAATAAGAGAGTTTTGCGACAGGATGTTTTAATACATGGTCGGGCGATAATAAGGGAATTCAGCCAAACGTTTTAGGGAACAATTTGTCGATATTACCATCCAGTTTACATGTAGTGATTGTTTTCGTGGACTTACATTTTATAGTTTCCGACGGAGTTATCGTTAATAATTTTTTACTGATTAAACATAAAACAACATTGTTCGTTAAGGTAGCAGGATCCCTTTTGAACTACTTTTAACCCCATATGATATACCTTACCTTAGCCTTAGGATACCTTAAGACTGTTCTGATCGCAGGATCCTCTCGGTTCCTCAATGATCAGATCTTCTTCTTCGGGGTCTAGTATTAAGAGTTTGTGTTTTCCGGTTCCAGTGCTTAATGTTAGTGGGGCTTCATAGTCGTATAATATCTCCTGGGTTGACCAGAATTTATCAAGGCGGTTTTTAAATGAGTTAATTGATTTTGCTTGTATTACTGAATCAGGTAAACTGTTCCATGGTTCAACCACTCTAAGTGGGAATGCATTTTTTCTTATGTTTAGTTTTGCTCTTTGGTTGAACAGTTTAAGGGAGTGTCCTCTGTTACTGGATCGTGATGCCACATCCTCCCATTTAGGAAGGTTTGGTGCAGATTTGTTGTCATACATGTTATGCATTATTTTATACACTTCAATCATATCTCCTCTTAATCTACGATATGTTAATGTGGGTAACTTAAGTAATTTTAGTCTTTCAATATATGATAAGTCCCTCATACCAGGTAGTTCTTTTGTGGCTCTTCTCTGGACATTTTCTATGGCTATTTTATGTTTCGTCTTAAATGGATACCATACTGCTATTGCATAATCTAGGTGGGATCTAACCATAGTCTTGTATAGTGGCAAGAAAGTGTATGTGTCTAAGAATTGAAAAGTTCTTCTGATTACTTTTGTCATTCTGGTTGCTTTATTAACCACTTGGTTGATGTGATCATCAAAAGAAAGTTTTGAATCAATAATTACTCCTAAATCTTTTTGTTTGTCTGTGGTGACAAGAACATGTTTGACATTATTTGTTGCCATAAAATATTTACTTTCACCGATATTATTTTTCCCAATTTCCATGTGTACACATTTATCGGGATGGAATTTTAACAACCACTTGTCGCTCCATTGTTCTAGTATGCTTAAATCATGTTGAAGTACATCCTGATCATCTACATGTGTTATTGTTCTAAATATCTTTATGTCATCAGCAAATAGAAATGTATTTGAATTTGTTAGATCTGGGAGGTCATTAATATATAGAACAAAAAGTAAGGGTCCTAGAACGGAACCCTGGGGTATCCCTGATATTACCTCTTTCCAGCTAGACTCATCTCCATTTACTGAAACTTTTTGTTTTCTATCTGTGATGAATGATTCTATCCAGTTAATCAGTTCTTCTGAAATGTTGAAGCTTTTTAATTTGCTAATTAATCTTTTGTGTGGCACGGTGTCAAAGGCTTTTTGGAAATCCATATATATAACATCAGTGTGGTTGCCCTTATCCATTTCTTTAGTCCAGTCATCTATTATTTTGATTAATTGTAGTACTGTTGATCGGCCAGATATAAATCCATATTGTTTTTGACTAAATAGATTATTTACTTTCATGTAGTTTGTGATGTGATTTCTAATAATGTTTTCCATACATTTACAAACTATGCTTGTTAAACTTATTGGGCGGTAGTTACTAGCTAATTTCTTGTTTCCTTTTTTATAAATTGCTGATATTTTAGCCTCTTTCCAGTCATTGGGAATGCAGGAAGTTTTAATCGACGTTTCAAAAATTTGTTTTAAGGGTTGACAAATACTTGCAGACAACTCATTTAGTAGCCTGGCACCTATTCCATCTGGGCCAGGCGATTTGCTAATATTAAGTTGTGTTAACGTCAGTAGTATTATATTTTCAGTTAGTTTTAATTTGTCCATCACATGTTTATTGTTTACTTTAGGTATGGTTGGTATAGGCCCTGACTGTTCTTTGGTGAATACACTGGAGAAATAGTCAGCAAGTATATTTGCTTTTTCTTCATCTTCATTTGTTTGATATTTTAGTTGGTGGGGTCTGTGTTCAGTTCCCCAATTCCTTGTTTGATTGTAGTTTTTGATTTATAATATTTCCAAAAGACTTTGGGGTTTTTCTTGGTCTGGGATGCTAGATTTCGTTCAAATTCCTTTCGGAACTTTCTGGTTAGAGCTCGGATTTTATTTCTGCTTTTGCAATACTCTAGATATTTTGTTCTATCCCTTGTTTCCATGTATCTTGTCCATAATCTATTTTTACGTCTAATTAGTTTTCTTGTATTAGCATCCAGGGGGAAGTTTCCCTTTCTATTATTTGGAACTATTTTTTGAGGTACATATTTATCTTCTAGTGAGTTTAGTACTGTTTTGAAGATTTCCCATTGATCGATAACATTATCCTTACAGTCTTTACATTTTTCTTCCCAGTTAATATTTGAACATTCTATTCTCATTGCATCATAGTTTGCCACATTATACAGCTTCCTTTTTTTAGTATATTTACTTGTTATAAAGTTGCACACTATACTGAATTTGAGTACACAATGGTCACTTTTGCCCAGAGGGCTAAGGTACTCTAATTCTCCTACATTATCTTCGTCATTAGATAGAATCAGATCTAACAGGTTTGTGTTAGTTGTGCCTCGTCCTCTGGTGGGGTTTGACATGTGTTGAACCATGAAGGTGTCTCTAAGGCATTCCAAAAATTTAAAGTTTAAATTGTTGGGGTTATTTGATTTGGTCGTCGAATGATTCCAATTTATCTCAGGGAGGTTGAAATCTCCAGTAATTACGATGTGAGAGTATTTATGTTGTGATATTGATCTGATCATATTTAGAAGTTCTACATTATTTTCTTCAGATCCCCCATCGCTTCTGTATATGCATCCAAAAAGAAGTTTGTTTTTATTCTTTAATTTGATTTCTATAAATAAGCATTCTTTGAAAGTTGTGACTAGGTTTATATACTCAGCATGCAGGGAATTTAGCACATATATTATAATACCTCTTCCTTCAGTATTGTCTAAATTTTTTGAGAATAACATGTAACCTTCTAAGGAAAATTCTGGTGTTGTTACAGAACATTTAGGGTTTTTGGGTTTTACTTCATTAATTGCTATTATGTGGGGTTTTAGTTCTTTGATTCTCTGTTCAAATTCATTTTGTTTGTTCCTTAATTGGTCAGCATTGGTGTAAAAACACTGAATGCTGCCTATCTCATTAAGATTATATTTGTCTACGTTCGTTTTCCCATCTGTTGTTCTAGGTGGATGTGTACTCTTTATTGGCTTTTCCTTATCTTTTTTATTCTTCTTTCCCATGGTGGACCCCTCACTCTGTACAGGTATTCCCCCGACTCATCTGCTGCTTCCTGTCTCTTTGCTTCTTCATAGAGCTTTTTAGATTCTTCTCTTTCTTGTTTGGTTTTGTCGTGGTCAATTTTTATATTTTTGAACTTATCATTGTCCTTGATGTGATGGAACTTTCGAAGAAGGGTGCATTTTTTGTCAATGTGCGATACTGTAATCAGTACTGGTCTGGGGCTGTTTGCATTTTCTTTGGCTTCCCCGAGCCGCCGGATTTCTGTGATGTCAGTGTCTGTAAAATTATTGTCTATTTCTGTGCAGACTTCTAGGATTTGTTCTTTGTCATGTTGTTGTCTTGTGGTTTTTAGTTGTGATGTTGTTTCTGGTAGGTTGAAGATGATTACATTGTTTAATCTTTTTTCTCTTTCTTTTGTTTCAATGTTTTGCTCCTTTACTTGTAGTTGTACTACTTTTTTCACTTCATTTGGGTTAATCGTTAGCTTTGTTTGGACTTGTGTTGGGCTCTTTTCTTCTACCTTGGATTCTGAGATAATTTCTCTCACTCTTTTCTCGTCGACTTTGGATCCAAGTTCTTTTTCTAATTCATATATTCTGTCTTCCACTTTCTTTAGGAATTGCTCGCACACCTCCTCACAGCTCTTTTCCTTCTTGAGATTGTTCATTACTTTTGAGTCACAGGGCGGACAAAACCAATGTATTTGCTGTTTGTCTGCCATTAGTTTATATTCTTTATCGTTTATATCCACACATTCAATACAAAAATGTTTCTCGCAGAACTCGCACTCTAGCAGTTTATGGTTTGGTCCTTTGAAGTTTTGTCTACACCCTGTGCATGTCCAAACTTCATCATCAACAGTTGTCCACTGAAGATCTGTTTTACTTTTTTTGTCCTTGTTTTTTTTTTGTAGGTTGCCATGACCTACTTTAGTTTTATATCCCTTATTATATTATTTGTTTAGTATTTTATAGTTGTGCAAGGGATCAAGGCAGTGCCGGGAGAAGATGTTGAGTAGTTATAGAATGATGCCCAGGGCGACTCCGGGTTTAATGAGTTGCCTTGATGGACGAGCCAGATTAGTATAAAGTGAAGATTTGTGCAGGATGGTTGAAGAAATGTGTTTATGTCTAACTAATTAATAATGTTTATACCTACATAATTTATAATGTTTGTCTACATAATTGTAGTGCCTTTAACTAAGTTTGTATGTTGAGCGTTGCTTAGGGTGCTTTCTTTTGTTTACTTTTAATTGTGGCGGGAATATTTTGAATATGAGTTGCGTTATAGTTACGATCCTAAGGGTAGAAGTTTTCTATTTTCTGGTATTAACAACAGTGTGGGGTTTGAATAGTGCTGTGGGTTTAAGTATTTACTAAAGAGCTTTGAATTTGTTAGTTTATGATGAGATTTAGTGCTGCTGGTGTTGCTTCGTACGCGCCTTGTACCGGAACCGGAAGTAGACCTCCTATAATATTGTCATTAACTTGATAAGCTACAACTATAGTGCATTTAAAAAAATATGTACAAATTCAGAAAAATCACATTTTTAATGGGATTCTGCTACCTTAAATTAACTGTAAAACTAAAAACTGCAAAAGTTTGCCGAATGTTTAGCCTAGGCCTACTGACATGTAGACGTACTTTTAGACATGAAAACTAATAATTTCTGGTTTATCATCAGAAAAGTAAATGGGATAGAAAAAGGGAAGAAAACAGAAATCAAGGACCAATATAGAAACAAGCCTCACATTCACAAAAAAGAGGAGAAGAATAAATTTAAATTTCCAGTAACATGCTCAAAACACTACAGAATCCAATTACGTATTTCTTCACATCTCTCAATCTACTGGTGTTGTTGTAGACTCGGACTATGGCGGCTACTAGTGGGAGTCAGACGTTCTCTGAGGTTCTGCCCAAACAAGGACTATTGCACGAGGAGTCGATGAGAGGTCCAGTCCTCTGTAAGCCCAAGTTGATGCCTCTCAAGTCCATCACTTTGGAGAAGCTGGAGAAGATGCAGAAGGAAGCTCAGGAGGAGATTCGGAAGCAAGAGGCAGAACAGCGGTTGACGGAAAGGTCGGATGTGCTCCCACCTGCCGAAGGGTTCAATTGAGTCGTGATTGGCTTATGGAGGACTTTTAGCAATGGACCATTGGCTACATGGGATGGTAGAAGGACATAGTATTTCATTCCCAGTAGACAGCAAAGATGGATTATATTTTGTAAAAAATAAGCTTGCCTAACATACACTATGACGTGCTAATTCAATTGTGTAAATGAGTTGGCTACATTATTTTTGACAGGGCACAGTAAAAATTTGACAAGAAATAGCACAGTTGGTCTTACTCTAAATACTATGATATAAGTCAATTCATGTCTTTACAAGATACCAGCTCTATGAAAATCAATTATGCTGATGATGTGAATAACATTATACATTCCTATTTTTATAAAACTTAATTTAGTCACACACTTCTGCTATGAACATGATAGCGGAATATAACCCTGTGACATTTATGGAGCGGTTTTGGTAGTGGGAAAGAAATGGAAAGTGGACATGATGATTCCTTTACAGCTGCTTTTTTTGCAGTATCTGTGGTAGCAAAGATGGCTTGTATTGCTTGTATACTGCCATTGCTTGTATACTGTGTGGTGTGTATAACATTTGGTACATTATTTACAGTGGCGAATGTTTGACTGTAATGTAGCAGCTAAATTCTGGATTGACCCAATGTTGTAAATATTTCATACTATGATCTCAAATGCTACTCCAAAAGTCGGCAGTGTCACAATAACAGCTGCATATCAGACAATGGTCAGAGAACAGCTCTTGTGTTTCACCAGATATTGGTGTTTTACATTCGGTCATGTGATGTGTAAAATGTAACCAACAATGTAGGGAAGACATGTGTGCTGCTGTTTTTACTGCAACAATATATTGTTTCTATTTCAGATGGCCCGTGTTAAAAATTGTGAGGACAAAATTATATACTGGTAATCGTTTCTCTATGTCAGATTTGATTATGTTCTACCATTGGTTTGAAATTATATAAAGCAGACAATTCTCATAGCTTCAATTTTGTCAGTATTTTAGAATCTTACTATTATATATGCTGTTTGGCTGTTGAGATATGTCATTTCTTAGCAAAATCGCATTTGTCAGTATTTTAGAAGTCTCTGAATATACAGATTATGTCTTGAGAAAAGAAGTAATGAACGGTCACAGCATCAATAATTTAAATGTCATACATTGTTTAACAGTCTCTGAGTAGTTAATTCATCTAACCTTTTCATTTTCTGGAACATGGGGTGACCCGTATTTTGTACTATATTTTATTCACCACTAAACATACCATGAATACCTTTTTCGATGTGTAAATTATTATGTACGCAAATGTTGTGTAAACATATATAATGTATTTAACAGGTGACTTCTGTAATCCATATTTATATCAGCATGTTATTCTCATTACGTATACAAAACCTTATGTATATATATATGTGTGTGTATATATATATTCATATTATATTATACTGTGTATATATATATATGCATATTATATTATACTTTGTGATACATAATCTTTATGGTGTATTTATTATTTAGCTATGGAGTAATTAAACTAAATTTTGTTTGACTTATCATGAGAGGTGGTGTGTGTTGCGTTCTTGTAAGATTGATCAGACTGCCTGGTTAAAGTCGTTATTCTAGTTAGTATTTTGCATTCAATTTACCTTTTTTTTCGTGACGGAAAAACAGTAGAGGAATACCGCTCTACAAGTACTTGTCATTAAAAAAGATACAAGGAAAAGTACTTGACCTCAACCCTGTTGGTATTGACATTATAAACACACTGTCCTGATAACACTAAACTTGGTGATGTCTGGCTATCTTTCAGTATGATGTCCATGCAATTCAAATTGAGTGTTCAAAAATTGGATTTTTATAGTAAACTGGTGGTATAATAGTCTTGAATGTTGTTGGAAATGGTTAATTTTTATTAACTATTTATTTCACAAGAAAAGTTTGCCTTTTTCTTGTGGTCGAGTGCTTCCTGGTAAGATGTATTTCTCAAAGCGAAATCTTTGATATCATCATTTGCCATAGCACTTGGTGTTTTGCTGGTTGTGTGATACCTTCAAGCAGCTGCTTCTGCCAGGACACAGAGCCTTCCATATCACCACTGTGCACCCATCTTGTGTAGATGTATCTTCAACATCAAATACAAATTTATTAATATATCTTCTAACAATAAATTACAATATCGGTACACTATCCACTAATATAACAAGAATGCCAAATCAATGAGAGATTATTGAGCTTGTCTAAATGTATTACCTAACCAAGACAATACCACATACACATACACGCGCAAACACACGTGCACTCATGCAAACGAACATGCACACACACACGTGCGCAAACACGCGCGTGCTCATGCACATGCGCAAACACACACACATACACACGCGCAAAAGCGCAAACACAGGCACACACACACGCACGTGCAAACACGCGCAAACACACATACGCACACGCGCAAACACACACGCACATGCGCAAACACACACGAGCTCAAACACGCACACGCCCGCAAACACACACACGCACATACACGCACACACGCAAACACATGCACACACACGCGCAAACGCACACGCAAACTCATAAACACATGCACGCCCACACACACTCACACACACTGTATAATTTTAAGTATGTACCTCAATAAAACAGCACCTGGATACTTATAATGTTAACAAGCCACCATCCAAACTATTCATGTGATAGGGTTCCAATGACAGTTGTCTGAAGTGAATTGAAGTGTTAATGTGGGAAAAGAAGGTACTACCGGTAGTTACAAACACTGATAAACCTGTCATTTACTAGAAACGTGGCTATGTAGCACATAGCCACGGGTTTTCTCCAGGTTTTTGATGACTGTTTTCAGTGGCACTGATCCTGCAAGAGCCTCGGAGCACTGTGTCATGGGAAATGTACTCTTTACATTTCTCAATCAGCTTGAGTGACTTCTGCTGAATATCCACGGTGAATCGATATGCAAAATATTATATTGAATTGAAAGTTGCCCCACACATAATTTTGTTTGTAAACAGTTATGATAGCTAAACAAATTTGGATACAGAATTGGGATAAAGGTATAATCGACACAATGAAAGACTATTTCTTCATCATAAATAATCTGTATATATGTGTGTGTGTGTGTATAATATATATATATATGTGTGTGTGTGTGTATATTATTACGAATATATATATATACATAATAATACACAAACACAAACACACACACACACACATATATATAATAATAATACTTATTAGTTTTAGCTATATTCAGGATGGGGATTCAATGATGTACGCCACAAAGGAAAACCAGTAGAGTAATATTACTGTTGTCCAAGTACTTGTCATTTCAAAATAACCCAAATGTAAGGCCAAGCATTTGACCCCAGCCCTGTTGGTATATATTACACTACTGTGTTTCCTCTGTAACGTATTATATGTATATATGTATACAACATGCTAATGCGATAAACAATTTATTTACCATGTATTTTTTATAGGAATGCATGCATTTTATACTTAATAGTTAATACGTAGTCACAAGTGTAAGGCAGGTGTCCAGTAAAATAGTATTACAAGAAAATCACCCATAAATACAAAGTGCCACCGAAAATGGCAACGCAATATCAATCAAACGCACGGAGATTTCTCCCACCATATTTGTTCTATTGATTTTATCCGTATTTTGGCAGACATGGTACATGAATTAATGAACTAACTGGTGACTCTGATTAATACAACAATTATATTTAGCTTTGCTACTAAAATTATGATTATTTGAAGCCATTCTTGATTAACATATTATTACTATAGGTGTATTTAATCATACATAAACAGTAGTGGTGAGGTGCCTTTATGGGAGCAAGAAATAGCAGTCACAATCCAATTACAAATGTTTATTTTTCATCATGTCACTGTTCGGCTCTTTTCAAAGGCTTCCATCTCAGCAAATGCAATGCGAACATATTCAATACTGTACTATTACCATTTGTATGTCCATCATATTATAGTACAGGCGCTTATGTAACAAACCCAACATTTTCGGTAGAATCTCTCTTCGGCTATTTTTTAGGGAAAATATGAAATAGTGTGTGTGTGTGTGTGTGTGTGTAATTTATTTATGATATATAACTCTAACAGTAACATATATAATGACTTTAATTGACATGGGAATGTCATATCACTGAAATATAGACAAACCCTTACCATTTTAATGAGTCACATGTGACATGGCTATTATGAACAATAAATGTTTGCATTTTGGGGAATTTTCATACCTTTCCTCCTAAAATCACCCCAAGCCATCGTGAACAAACTGACAACATCACTTTTCATAATCTTTGTTGTTTTTATATGGGAATAAACACAATTAGTAAGATTATACTCACATTTTGGGTATTTTACATAAGCTAGTTGACTACCAGCTATATCCAGCATAAGTCCATACCGTTGAGACACGGTTGATATTATGATCGTTCAGATTTCATAACATAACATAACATAACGTTTATTTGACCCCATGTAGGTACACAATTAATTGGTTTCTGAACATCACTTATGCAGTAAAAACAACAAATATAAACATTATGCAGGCATACATATACATATATCATTATAATGTTCACATACCATTTAATTTTGGAAAATACATACAAACGCATGCACAGCTATTATGGTATTGATGTACCATAGACATTAATCATATAGCTTATTCAATCGGGGTCGGTGACTCCTATTAAGACACAATTGTCGCTATCATAGGAGCCACCCTATTTACGTGATAATTTATATGGTCCATTTACAAGGTGTCTATCTCATGTATGTTTTTTGGGAGTGCTTGTTTTATGTGAGAATGTAAGTTTGTTTGTGTGCTGGTTGCCGGAAACTAGCATAACATGTATTGTATTTAATGGTTTTGTTAACATGTGTAGCAATTTGATAGAGTGCATAAATCATTATATTTGTGTAACAAGTATGTTTTTATATAAAATGAGAAGCCTCGCAAACTGCGAGTATATATTTTGTCTTTGATTGTATCGGGGGTGTCATTTATAGCATGTGGTAGGCTGTATTTGAGACATTTCATTGCAAAATCATGCTTAGTTCTAAAAGTATGTATATAATTTTTTTTGCGAGTATTATAATTATGTACATTTACACTTGGGATAATTTGCCAGTTAAGTAAATAAGGAGGTAACATTTTATGAATGTATTTAAAGTAAAATTTTAATTCATGTAACTTTAATATATCTTCTACTTTTAGTAGTTTAAGGTTTTTTTAAAGTGGTTCCGTGTGTGAGTTGTATTTATTTAAGGTAATTAGTCGCACGGCTTTTTTTTAATTCTATTTATTTGGTATCCCCAAACCATGACACAATAATTGATATGAGATAATATTAATGTGTTATATAACAACACTTTTATATTTAAAGGTAATACATATTTTAATCTGTTTATTATGCCAATTGTTTTGGAGCATTTATTTGACATTTTCTCAGTGTGTTTTTTCCAATTTAGGTTAGTGTCTAAAGTCAATCCTAGAAAGTTAAATTCATCTACTCTTTCAATATTTATATTATCTATTTTAAGCGTAAGAGTCTGCGTGCGTTTATTAGGCATATGAAAAATCATGTATTTTGATTTGCTTTTATTTAAAGATAATTTATTTATGTTTAGCCATTCATTAACTTAAAAAAGTTCTTCATTTATTAAGAATTCGGTACTTTTATTGCGTGTGCTGTTGTTGTTAAGAAATTTTAAAGAGCTAGATAATGTGGTGTCATCAGCGTACATGACAAAATTAAATAATTGACTAGCTTGTGAGAAGAAATCATTTATGTAAATAATAAATAATAGTGGTCCAAGGATTGAACCTTGTGGGATGCCGATTGTTATAGGTAAGATGTCTGAATTTATTTGTTCAATTTCAGTGTATTGTTTCCTGTTTTGTAAGTAACTTCTGAATAACTGCAAAGTTGAGCCATTTAGGCCATAGTATGTTAATTTGTTAAGTAAACTGTTATGGTCAATAGTATCAAAAGCCTTAGAAAGGTCGAGAAATACATTAATTGGTTCATCATTATTATCTATTTGAGTTATAATTTTATCTATTAACTCAAGCGCAGCAAATTCCGTTGAATATTTAGCTCTAAAACCATACTGATTATCAAATAAAAGCTTCATATCATTGAAATATGAATATAATTGAATAAAAATTAATTTTTCTAATATTTTAGAAATTGTAGGAAGAAGGGAAATTGGTCTGTAATTTTCAAATAAAGATGGATTGTCTTTCTTAAATATAGGAATAACTTTTGCAATTTTTAGTTTGTCTGGGAATATCCCGGATTTTAAAACTTTGTTTATTAACAGCTTTAATGATTTTATAATTGCAGGCTCAATTATCTTGAGCAATTTTGAAGAAATGCCATCAAATCCACAGCTGTTTTTTATGGGAAGATTATTAATAATTTTCCTAATGGTCTCTTCATCAACACTCTGAAACGTAAATACAGAATTAAAGTTTTTTTTTAAATAATAACTATAATTTTTGTTACCTTTATTTTTAATACCTTGTGCGATGGTCTGACCTATATTTGTAAAATAATTATTAAATTTGTTTGCAATATCCTTTTAATCAGTTCTTTTTGTACCATTTTCTATGAAAAATAATGGTAATCTTCGGTTTGTACGATTTTTTGAAAGAAATTCATTAATAACTTTCCAGGTATTTTTTATATCATATTTAAATCGATTAAATCTTTGTTCAAAATACACTTGTTTGGCTGCACGAATATTTTTTTAATATCGTATGATAAGTTTTTAGATTAATATTAATAGCTTCATAGCTTGTCGAATTTGGTTGTGTCAATTTTAATTGTTTATAGAGTTTGTCTCGATATTGAATAGATTTTAGCAATCCTTGTGTAATCCACATTGATCTTTTATGTTTATATTTATTAAATTTCGCCAGTTTAGTTTGCATATGCTTATTTTTTGCCCGTAAAATTTCTTCGTAGATTGTATCATAATTTAAATTTGTGTCTGCATTTATATTTTTATTTAGCTTATTGTATATCTCATTTGATTTAATTTGTTTAACTTTATGCATTGCCTCTTCATTTAGTATATTTATTTTAACATATTTAGGTGAAGGTTCAGTCTTCAATGAGACGTTGATGAATATAAAATACGGCTGATGATCAGAAATGTTTTTGATTAAAATCCCTGCAGTACTCTCCAATATAGATTTATTAAGTTTACAAAAGAAATTATATATTAAAGTACCATTTTTTCTAGTAAATCTAGTAGGAAGAGTAATTTGCGGGTAAAGGCTGTGATATTATGGTGTCAAAAAAGTTACTATATGTATCATTTTAATTTAATTTAAGCACATTTATATTAAAATCCCCTGCAATAATGAGATTATTATTACAGTTGTTTTCCATTGATGATATTATAGAAGTAAATTCATTTATAAAAGCATTTAAGTTATTAGAAGTTCGTGGAGGTCTATTATGTTTCCGATGGTTATGCTCTTAGATAGATTACCACCATTTATTTGGACTATCATCCCTTCCCAGTGGTCGTACATGTTTACATTTAATATAACCTCTGATCTATATTTGTTGTCGACATATATTATTAGCCCTCCTTTGTTACTGCACGTCTTACCTTGAGCTAAACAGTCATAACCATGTAAGGAAAATTGTGATAGGTCATCGTTTTCTGATTTCCAAGTTTCTTGTAAGCAAATGACATTAAATGTAAAATAGTTACTACTTAGCTCTTCTACAAAAGCTTCAAGTTCGTTAAATTTAGAATTTATTGATTGAACGTTAGTGCTTAAGACACTAAAACGCGTAGTGTTTGTCTGTGTAAGTTTGCCAAACTTATCAAAGTCATAATATGATGACCGACGTATTAGTTGAGGTTCGTAATTTTCAACATCATTTGTGTCTAAGATGTTAATTAAGTCATTGTTATTACTACCTCCTAAATAGGAAAGGAACGTATCGTCAAATGTCATGCCTTTATATAATTTGGTATTTGTTATTATATTTGTATGTGTAAATGAGTGTTCAACAAATTGTGATATATGCATATACCGATAATTAAATGTATTTGTGGCATTGCATGTCGTAAGTTTTATTGACGTAATGCACTGAACGTAAGTGTGAGATTTATTAAACATGTAAATGTGAGAACAGTTTGAGATAGACATCTTGTAGTTTACTATATAGAAAAAATAACATAAAATAAGAATGATTTGCATAATGAATCCAAGAAGACCTTGTCACGGGAGAGGTGAAGAGCATACAGTATTACAACGGTTTTACAAGCCACATTTACCTGAGTATCCGTAGTAACATACTAATGCATTTGATAGATAACTTCAGTGACAAGCTAAAGTTTTTGTTTATATAAAGAACAGCAGTAAAACGTAGTGCAATAGTGCACAATTAAGCATTTTGCTTCATTATCCGTTTTTACTGTGATATGATAAGGTTTAATTATACACATATAATCGCACACATACATATACATACTTGAAAGTTATTTCTATGTATATATAGTAATATAACTACAGGTTTACATTGCACACAAAAACAAAGATTCTGTGAAGAAGCTACCGATTTACATCGTGTGCAATAACTAACACAGTGCTTTCATTTCAGATTTATACATCATATTTGTCAATCCATTTTACTGACAATAAAAAAGAGAAAAATATATTATTAAATTATATATATTAAATACATACGTATTTACATATTAGCTGTATAACTATTTCAACTAACAAATATACAAAACAACATGACTAGCATTCAACTCAAAGAAAATAAAAAAAATATCGTTTTATAAGAAAAACAAAATAAATTACAGTTTCAGTTTAACCGGATGTGCATTAGTGCACAAGTAGCTGGAGCTTATATTTCTAGGAAGACACTAAGACTAAATATTATGTTACTAAAATCAAAATTACAGTTACAAGACGCATCTAAATTATTGCCCGTGCATATAGTGTTATAAACTCACCACAGTGCACCGCAAGAAAATGGACAATAATCACATACAATTATATTATTAATAATTTTATATTTTATATTTTTAATAAAAATAATAAAATTATTAATAATATAATTTTAATAAAAATAATAAAACAATTTCCCCTTAAAATGGCTCAAATTCCTACTAACCCCTCAAAAAAAAAATGGCAACAATTGTTTTCATGTTCACAATAATATTTAGCTATTTTAAAGAACTGTTGCCAAGATTCTTCTCAAAATGTTCACAAACGTACCTTTTAAACAAACTTCTTATAATAAAATGGGCTAAAATTGAATATTACCTAAACATTTATGGTTGACGAGACGCGTCTACCTCTGACTGGTTGGCTAAATTACAACGGACGAAACTTTCGTTGGTGAAATTTCACATATTCGTTTTATACAACGTAAACAGCAAGGATTACCCCTAGCTTGCAAGACTTCGTTTGGCTAATCATTGCTACAGCAAACGTTGCACAGATGCATTGGCCCAATGAGTTATGCTACCTGGAAATTCAAGGCACTATTATCTTGTCATTGGAAATTATGCCCATTAATCCGCTATTGACCTTAAAGAAACGCATTGGGGCCTAATTACCGCCCATAGCGCCTAATATATCACATATTATTCACAGGCGTGGTGATAGCGGACCTACGTGACAAGATTCACAACTACATTAGATAAATATAACCGAGTTTGCTGAAGGTCTACTGAGCGTGATGTGGTTTTACTACAAAACATTACATGTCAAATTTAATAAAACGCAACATTTATCAATATGTAAAACAATCCATCCAAAGGATCGAGCTCCGAATATGCAAACTGAAAAAGACGCCATTAGTTTATTGATGAAGATTAAATGAAAACAATTAATCGTTGTTCTCAGATAGAACAACCACTTCCTCGTATCCAGTTAACACTTTTTAGCAATGCTACTTCTTACCTTTTTTGGGGGATTTATTTATATCAATATCTCCATAGCAATTTATAATTTTGAGCACAAATACATCGGTCGCTTCGAAATCTCATGGAATCTGATTGTTATTGTGAAATCACAATGTATTCTGTTAAGACAGTTGTCTACTCTTTACGACTCTGCCCTTGTCAGGAAGGCATTTCACATTTTCAATGATCGTGCCATCCACTTAATTTAGCATTTCAGAGACTTCCATCTGGCAGGCGTATTAAAGTTCCTCTAGTACGAAAGAATGTATATCAAATCATTTGTACCTTCAGCCGTTGCTCTCCTGAATGCTGCACACAAATAATGTGTCTGTAGAGTTGCAGTTTTTGGGGGTGGGTGGTGGAGGAGAGAGTGTACAAGCATGATTATATTTATATGATGTGTATATCATTTAATACTATTCAATATGTTGTTAATTACTCGCATTATTTCTCTCATAAGGTCCTTTTTGGCCCTTTCAATGATGCAGTGGGCTCGTTTCGTGTTGATAGGGCATTTGATTCGTAGACTGGGGGAGCGATGTTTTCGTCCCTGCACCTGAGCGTAAACACCAGGTGATTCTGGTGTCAAGCGATATTTTGCTCTAATCGTTCAAATCTGCGTAGTTTCTTCACTGTTTCAGTTCCAAAGTTTAATCGTATATGAGTGAAGAGGTTCACTAGGCTGGGTGGTTCAAATGAGTGATATTTTTATTTATTTCACAGTCAGTTTACCTCTTGTTCTCGTGACGTTTCAACTGCTTTCAGCAGTCTTCTTCAACGGTACAGAGAAAGATGAAAAAAATGAAGCCAACATCAGGAAGAAGACTGTGGAAAAGGACAAGGGCAAAGGCATGGTAGTACTTCCGTATGTCCAAGGATTATCCGAAACCATAGATGAAATACCAGCCTAAGCTTGGAAATGTATGGGCAATTTTGGTGTAAAGTTACTATGCAACTGTGTCATGACTTCACAACACACACCATCGGCTTGGCGACAAAGCATACTGGTCCCAATCTTCAAGGGAAAAGGTGACATTCAGGAGTGTAAGAACTACTAATGAGGGATCAAACTCCCGACGCACACCTTTAAGATATAGGAGAGAGTCATAGACAAGAGGATGAGAGAATGCACAGACATACATGAAAGTCAGTTTGGGTTTATGCCAGGCAAGAGTACCACATATGCGCTTTTCATTCTCAAACAAACAATAGAGAAACACAGGGAGGGACAGAAGGACATCATAGTGGTATTTATAGACCTGGAGAAAGCATATGATCGGGTACCAAAGGAGGAGATATGGAGATGTGCGAAAGAAAGGAATGTACCGGAATATGAGACAAAGCTGCGCAGTGTGGCTGGTGAAAGCAGCAACTTTGGCGTAGAGGTTGGGTTTCACCAAGGATCTGCATTGAGTCCACACCTGTTCCTCATATTGATGGACGTCTGGACGGAGAAGGTGAGAAAATATGCACCAAAATCATTGATGTTCGTAGATGACATTGAGCTGTGTGGATGAAAGGAGGTAGACATGACAGAGAACCTGGAGAAGTGGAGGAAGGCACTGGAAGAGAGAGGAGTGAGGGTTAGTCGACCGAAAACCCAATTCATGGACTTCATTCGAACGGAATGATGAGATAGACAAACCAACTGTAATGATACTGGGAGACGAGCGGGAAAAAGTGACACACTTCAAATATCTAGGGTCAGTCGTGGAAGAGAAAGGAGGCATGGAAACGGAGATCAAACAGAGAGAGAGAGAGAGTGCAGCTTGGAGAAATTGGAAGAAATGCAGCGGAGTGTTGTGCGACAGGAGGATGCCAGTGAAGTTGAAGGGGAAGATCTATAACACAGTAGTCAGGCAAGCAATGCTGTACGGGGCTGAGACCTGGGCAACAACGATAGGACAAGAAGCAAGGATAGAGACGAATGGGATGAGGATGCTGAAGTGGTTGTGTGGAGTAACAGAGAAAGATAAGATCCGAAACGAATATATTAGAGGAGCAACGAGAGTGACACAAGCATCCAAAAAGATAACAGAGAAACAACTGAAATGGTATGGGCATGTGATGAGAAGGGAAGAGGAGCACATAGTGAGAAGAGTGCTAAATGCAGAGATACTAGGAAGAAGAAGGAGAGGACGACTGAAGACCAGATGGAAAGACACATGCAGAAGAGACATGGAAATCGTGGGTCTGAGTGTAGATGTGGTGATGGACAGGGCGACATGGAGAAAGAAAATTACCAGCCATACCGACGACCCCAGATGACGGGAAAAGTCAGAGAAGAAGAAGAAGAGTTTCAGGTATTAATTACACAGTTTCTTATCACTGTATGTTTTGACAATGCATCTATTGACGTATTAGTGCCTTCTCTGATGTTCTGGGAGTGCTTGGGTTTGATAATTTGTTTAGTGTATGTTTAGCTTTCGTTTTAGGATACTTTAATGTGCTACACGTGTATTTATATACATCTTACTCGCTGACTTCACATGTGTGGGGACTTTACATGTGCATGCAATAATGTTGGGTGCTTTGATATCTTAATTTTTTATTGTATTTTATACAGAACTGATCTGATTAATTAATTGATCAACGGATGAGCCTAAATACAATTTTCTGTTTTAAAATGTATTGTTTTAGGACAGACAATAAAGTATTTTTGATTTGATTTGAAACGGCGTTTTCATATAATGCCTCCCGTTTCTGGAATATGCGTAATTGATCTTCTTTGAGTTGCATTTTGTTTATCTGTGTCCTCTATAAGGCACGACCTCTATAGTGGTTTCATGAAACAGTAGATTGTAGGAATACAAACCAGGCTCACTCAATACATACATAATGTCATAAATGAAACAATTTCGACGTTGATGTGTGTGGACATGTTTATCATGTGCAACTCGCATTAACCCGCGTAACGCATTCAGGGTATCAAATCACATCCATTAGGTAAGGCCAATAAATATTATTTTGACATTTTAAGACGCCTTATTGCAACACAGATTTAACAAGATTTAACAAGATTGCCATCCAGAGAATTAACTCTAGATGGCAGGTGGACAAGGAAGCCCTTTGACTTATCGAGAGTCCAACCCTTTTATCTACATATATCCAGCCCTTCTGAGGTATGTGTCGATTTTATTTTAAAACATATTCACACTACTAGCACCCACACAATCATCAGATAATCTGTTCCATACATTCACAGTCCTTTGTGAAAATGAAAACTTTCTTACGTCTAATCTACACTGTTCCTTTACTAATGTAACTTCATGTCCTCTAGTCTTTCTATCTTTCTTAACTGAAAAAAACATATTTCTATCAATATTTTCATAACCATTCAATATTTTAAACACTTCTATCTGATCTCCTCTCAATCTCCTGGTCTTTAGTGTTGTTAAACGACATTCTTTTAGGCGTTTTTCATAATTAAGATCCCTCAGTTTTGGTATCATTTTAGTCGCTCTCCTCTGTACTCTTTCTAGCATATCTATGTCCTTCTTGCGGTATGGCCTCCACGCTTGTATACAATATTCTAAATGAGGCCTAACTATTGTTTTGTACAGCGGTATTATTAGTTCTTTTCTTTATATGCTATATTTCGCCTAATCAATCCAAGGATTTGATTTCCTTTTGAAGCTGCAATTCCACACTGCTCTGAAACCTTCATGTCAGCACTAATTGTCAGCCCTAAGTCTTTTTCTTTTACAGTAGTATTTAGTACAGTTCCCCCATTGTATATTCTACATATTCGTTCCCATGTCCTGTGTGAAGACATTTACATTTCCCAAAATTGAACAACATTTGCCACTTTTCAGACCATTTGATCAACCTGTCAAGATCATCCTGTAAATGCTGTCTATCTCCATCACTTTTAATCCTTCTAAACACTTTTGTATCATCTGCAAATTTCAACACCTTGCTTGTTATTTCATCATCCAAATCGTTGATATATATTAAGAATAATATAGGACCTAATACTGATCCCTGTGGTACCCCACTCAATACCGATTTCCAGTTTTAAGCCTCCCCATCAACTACTACACGTTGTCTTCTGTCAATCAGCCATTGTTCTATCCAGTTTATTATACCATTTCCTATGCCATGGGCCTTTAGTTTAAGCAGTAATCTTTGATGTGGTACTTTGTCGAAAGCTTTTTGAAAATCTAAGTAGACGATATCTACTGGTGATCCCTCATCTACCCACTTAGTGATGTCTTCCAAAAAACATAACATATTTGTTAAGCATGACCTCGCTTTAAAAAAACCATGTTGAGATGGGTTTATCAAGTTTTGTTTAACAAGAAAATCCACCATGTGATCTTTAATTAGTCTTTCTAATAATTTACAAATCACTGATGTTAAACTCACTGGTCTATAGTTCTCTGACTTGTTTCTCGAACCTTTTTTGAATAACGGTGTAATGTTTGCTTCTTTCCATTCTAAAGGAACCACTCCCTCTTCTAATGACAAGTTGTAAACTGTTGCAAGCGGTATGCTAATTTGTTCTACAATTTCCAATAGTAGTTTGGGTGGAATACCATCCACTCCAGGTGATTTATTATCCTTCATAGTCCTGATTTTCTTAGCTAACATTTCTGGGGTTACAATTAACTGTCTTAAATAGTCTGATTCTGCCCCCTTGAACTTAGCCTCTGGTACTGGCAGTGAACTAGTGTCTTCTCTGGTAAACACTGAACTAAAATACTCATTCAGGTCTTCTGCCATTAAGAATCCTTCTGATATTACGTTTCCAGCACTATCTTACAGAATGCTTATTACTGATCGTTTTGCCCTTTTGGGTACATTTTACTAGTTAGAGGTTATGTAATGATGTCGATTGAACCCATCAACTGTAATAGGATATGCTTATTACGTTGCTTTTCTCTTTTGGCATGTGGTTCCCATCCTTGCAGAAACAGCTCTCTCTCTGTTCCAAACCACTGACTCTGAAGAGGCTATATTATATTTGACGGAAGCGTAAAAC
This sequence comes from Paraescarpia echinospica, assembly GCA_020002185.1. Lineage (NCBI taxonomy): Eukaryota > Metazoa > Annelida > Polychaeta > Sabellida > Siboglinidae > Paraescarpia > Paraescarpia echinospica. The sequence goes on along the minus strand of CM034534.1, from coordinate 63,317,380 downwards.
TTGTTTGGGGGTCAAATAGATAACTTTGTTGATGACTTTATGCTGGCAGTGTGTTGTGTATCCCACGAGAATCGGTGACATTCATTCCACTGAGGATGATACATGGTTGTCTATAGTCTGGCGTAACGTCAGTTGGCGGTGGAACGAAGAAGGACTTCAGAACGATTGCTTTCCTCCGCCGCCGAGCAAGCCTTATTGATCCAATAAAACAAATCCGGCTCCCTGCTACGCCAACCTGCATTAGCCACGTCTACAGGGAGAGGTGGCACGACATAACGAATCTATTGAAGACGATGTATTACTTTCGCAATTTGTTGACTTTATACCAAACATAGCCGAACATGCGTTCGTGAATGCATAATGCCGGCATGTTCTCTACGTGGACAAAATGCAAATATGTTTAACTACATTACTGATATACGTTTGACATTACCCTACGGTCACACACCGGTCTGGTCTGTTTTATTGCCGACAAGTTTATACAATAACTATCTATTCAGCCTTCATTGACAACCTACGTACACAATATGTAATACCTAAAACCACAGTGTTTTATTGGCCATTTTACTGGCTGTGATATTTTTGAAATACAAATGGTAGCAATACGATCTTTAAAATAAAAATAAACACAAGTAATAGGAAACGTAAGGAAATTAGGGCTTAATCCTATAATGCACACCCGAGGCCGGTTTCATGAAGCGGCTAAGAACGTTCTTAACGCTGAGATGATTGTCTTAGTAAATAACGTGATTATATATATATATATATATATATATATAAACAAACATAGGAGTTTGATTTTAAAATTATGTCACTTAAGGAAGCACTATTGGGGATAAGAAAAGACGAGGACGCCTGAAGAAAAGTTGGCCATAAAACATCATGGCTATCCCTGTCTTCGAGACATAGGACATTGCACCTTTACGACCCTCCCGATCAAGGGATGGGTGAGTGAGTAACTGAGTGAGTGATTGGGTATGTGTGAATGTGAGTGAGTGGGTGAGTGAGTGAGTGAGTGAGTGAGTGAGTGAGTGAGTGAGTGAGTGAGTGAGTGAGTGAGTGAGTGAGTGAGTGAGTGAGTGAGTGAGTGAATGAGTGAGTGATTAATACTAAGTAGCGTTTTTGTATTAAAAAAAAAAAAATTACAAGATGGAAAATGCTTCACGTCATTTATTGGTCAAACAATTCGGATTCTGTCTTATTACTCCGGGGATCGTGTCGTCACAGACACGTACATGTATACTGCATATAAGCACCTATAGATTAATGTAAGCGTGTGTGCAGCAGAAATGTCGAAGTCTACTAATATGTCACTTTCACTTACATAACAATCAGATTGCAAATAAACCACCATAAATGGTACCTTCTCAGAATCAGCGGCACCTTATTCGTATGTCATGACACCGGAAATAAAATAATGACCAGCTGACTGCCGTTCAAGTGACACACGGCTGATGTTACGGTTGTGCCACGCCGGCGGCGATGGTCGATAATCTTCACGTGACGAAGCATTTTTCTAAGAACTGCACTGCGAGCCTACGACCATAGAGCGTGTGACCTGTTGAACTAATCAACACTAGTTTCGTGTTCAAACGGTAGTGCTGTTCATTTGTTGTACTCCTGACATTTGGTGTGGTTCCGACAAAGCTGCAGGATTCATAACGTCATCTCATTTGACCGGCCGTCAGTCGTGCGCGGAGGATGGACTTGCTACTGCTGTTGCTGGTGACGGATTGGGTTGTGTGCGCTACCGGGAGATCGACGTCGAACCCAAGTTAGTGTTCATGCAGTTGAGATGTATTCTAGATTTAGTTTGTACTTTCGTTGTTTAAATTGAAGACATGACGGTGTTGAATTATCTAGATGATACAGGGGTTTAAAATAGTTATTAAGTTTATGTAGCTATTTTCGCTTTTTTAGAGTATCTGTGCGTTCGTTCGCGCGCGCGTGTGTGCGTGCGTGTGTGTGTTTATGTGTGTATGTGTGTATGTATGTATGTATGTATGTATGTACCCACACACGAACGCACGCACACACGCACACGCACGCGCACACACACCCACACGCACACACACACACACACACACACACACACACACACACACACACACACACACACACACACACACACACACACACACACACACACACACACACACACACACACACACACACACACACTGGCCAGGGGCAGATCCAAAGAGGGTAGTCTAGAGGGGCCCCAAACCTCCAATTCCACCCACTTTAAGCTCCCAAAACCCGAAATTCATATTAAGTGGGCTAAGCCGGAGCTTCACTATCAGATCTTCATTCTGGAAGACGGGGGGGCTGTTGGAAAAAAATAGCGGCGACGTTCATAATTTCATTTCACACGCATCTTCAGATGGAGGGTGGCACGTCAAGAGGGCACATTCAAAAGATCTAGGGAGCAAGGCACTGTAGCGCAGCCAAATTCCACGTCCCCCCAGTCCCCCTGCATCTCCCTATACAAACGCACGCACGCAAGCATACATACATATGCACATATGCACGCAGGCACATTTTCACCGTAGTCGCACTGACAACGTAAACGTTGCAGACGCCGACGGTGCCGTCATCTACAAGTTGCCGACAAAGGAAGAGCACGGACCTCGGTTGCCGGAGTGCACACCAGGGGCCAATGCTCCGGTGTCGGGACAGAACGACGACGACGTCTATATAGGAGACTCCACACCCTATTATGCGCCAGTGACCGTTGTACCTGCGGTTACTGATCATACAAAACATGTACGATCTAATAGACAAGATGACACCCGCAGCACAACGAATGCCAACGGTAATTACTCTTCATTGCTCTCACACGACGCACTGAAAGCATTCGAGAGTGCCTTATTTGATTTGCTCTGTAACACGACTTGTAGAGGCAATTGTGGCAGCCTGTCAGCCCAAGGTGGTTCTCAATGCTATTGTGACGCGGCGTGCGTTCAACTTGGTGATTGCTGCCTCGACTACGAAGCCGCCTGTCTTTCCGGACCGAATGTGACAAGAGACAATTATGTCGACATTGTACGTAGTCGACACACATTGCCGTTAGAATGTTTTCAAGTTCATGGTGACAATTTCAATGAATACAACATTACAATAGTCAGTGTCTGTGGGCAGAAAGCGTCCGGGAAGCAGCAAGATCACAACCGCGTTCTTTGTGAACGCTCTTGCTTCGAGAGCAGAAATCTGTCCACAGAATTTCCAGTTATATTTCGTGGCGTAATCTACCGCAACAAATACTGCGCAATGTGCAATAACCCAGGCGCGGATGTAACTTCTCTGGTAGAATCAAACACCACGTTTTATTGCGGAAAGAACAGTTCCACTGCTTACCAAATTTGGCAGCGTGTTGGCATGGACGCATTTACCAAATACGCAATTGGTGCGTGTAGACTCCTTATAAATATATCTAATGCTGACAACTTGAAAAGTGATTTTGGTCGCTACAGCTGCGACATAAGACATTCTGCTTCTAACTTGTGCGACAAGGTCGAAAGCAACACGTCTTTTGGTTTCGAGTACTTGGCATCGACTTGCTGCTCTTATCGTGCAGACGTCGTATATCTAAGCAGGGGCATACGCTACAAAAATCCACACTGTGCTATGTGTAGTGATGCCACATGGTCTGAGATCCCAGTTTGTTTGCCCGGGTCCAAGCCGATGAGTAACTCGCTCCCCGTTTTCCCGCAGTTGCCGCGTTTCAATCTTCTGCTCGACGTCGCCAAAGAGCCGCGCTTGATGTTCAACGGGAAGATTATGTGTCCGGTTACGGCGCTGCATGACTACACACGTGACATTTGTATCACGCCCACGTGTCCACCTGGTCACGTGACTCTCGATAACAACACGTATTGCGTGAAACTGAATGCGAAAGTAGAACAGATCTTCGCTCGCAGAATCTCCTCGACAGTATCTATTGTAGTCATGTTGCATACGTCGCGAAATATCGACGTGCACGAGTTGGAATGTGTATCGAAATTACTACACGTCAGTTGGTACAAAGTCGCTAAGCAGCTGGTCTTTGGTGTTTGGAATTACGTTGACTGTTTTCAGCTGCACAAACGTTCACTGAAACGATTCGATTTCCGCAACCGGAACGAGGAAAATGATAACTTGACTTGTTTTGTTTACCGTATGTTAAACATTCACCTACAACAGGTAATCCCCCATGTCGAGCCATTTCGAAATGAAGTTTTCGATGGGCTAAACAAAAGCAATGTAGCAACCGTCAAGGAAATCGTCGTTGTGAACTACGACATCAATTCAACATTAGACATCTGCTCCGATGGAACTGCCAGAACACGAAAACGGCTAGTGTTTCTGGGATACGAGTTTCCAGATGGTGGCTTTCCATCCACATTCTTTATTGTAAATACGTCGCAGACATACAACATCACCGAGGTGCCAGTTGCTATTTCGTGGCACGTCGACAAACCAGAGCCGCCAAACTGGACCGAGAGTCGCGCGTCTATTGTGTGCGAACCAAATTTACTGACCTGCGAAACTGTGATTTTGGACGAAGGACTATTCCTCGACTTGGGCCAGTCAATCCTGTTGTTCCACGGGTTGTCAGTGGAGAGGAACGTCAGCGAAAAGGACGTGCTTCGACTGACATCGAAGGCAATCGTGGTGTGCGTATCATCACTGAAAATGAAGACCGGTTGGAGACGCAAAAGCAATGCAACTGGGGTAAGCGTCCTTACGATCGTGGCTAGCACTGCCAACATCGTGTCGATGAGTTGTCTCGTCTACACGACACTCACGTACAGTCTGTTCCCGTCGCTGCGCAAGGGGCCGGGGACCAGTGTCGTCAACCTGACGACGGCGCTGTTCCTCGCGCAACTCTCCTTCCACGTACACGCCTCCTTCCTGCCGTATCGCGTGGCCTGCACTGCTGTCGCCGTCTTCCAGCATTACATATGGCTGGTCGCCTTCCTCTGGATGAACGTCCTTGGCTACGACATCTCATGCAACTTTACCAAGCTGAATCCATCAGCTGACCCCGGACATTCGACCCGACTCCGATATTACCTAGTGTATGCATGGGTCTCGCCTGCCGTCTTTGTGGCCGCCTGTCTCGGTATAGACCGCGCCACGGAGATGTCGTTCTTCTACGGTCAGGACACCTGCTGTAAGCTTGGAGGGGGAACATTCTATCTGTACTACTTTGTAACGCCCGCTTCGTTGATCATCTCCGCCAATATCATCTTCTTCTTCCGCACGATCGTCGCTCTCAGAAGCGCCATGTCGATTGGCAACCTGGCTCGCAACACGCAGCAGCAACGCAATACTTTTGTGATCTACGTACGTCTGACGTCACTAATGGGCGTCACGTGGCTGTTGTATTTTCTTGGCAGCATCGAGGCCATCGAGTTCCTTACCTTCACGTTCGTCCTGTGCAACCTGACGCAGGGCATTTTCATATGTTTCTCGTTCTCGTTGACGCCGACCGTCAGACAACTTTGGAGGAGTCGCTTCAGTTCGTGCGAGTCAACCAGTGACAACGACTCAGTGCAACGGATGGAAACCACGCGACTGTGAAAGATCAATCGTAGATATTTCAGTACCGTCGTTTGAGGTGGATGGGCTACACGGTAGTTCACGCAGGGGCCTTTTTGCCATAAGGAATGCGGCTTATTCTTTGAGATACATCAGTACTTCCAGTGAGGTTACCTGTAACATGAACGACGTATACGCTGACGTCCATTATGAAGTTCAAATTAACATGGGATCACTATTCGGTCAGGAGCATCGGTATTATTTCGCATAACTGGAGATAAATAAACATGTACCCTCCTAAAATCGGACATAAGGTGAGGCCGTATGTTCCGCTACCAGGAACCAGCCAAGGCAGTATGGGAGAGGAACCACTTAAAGGGAATAAAAACACTTATTGCTTGAATTCATGTTATATTACATCCTGCTATCTATTTCCACGTCCACCAAGCAAAAAAAATTAAAAACATTCAATGAATTAGAAATTCCACATTTTATGCTGTACATCCGGACATTTTCGAATATGCATATTTTTGGCGCGCTTTTCGGGATGCCGAGATGTGACGTCACTTATGACTCAAACTCGCATCAGGCCGACCCTTTCCATGCATTCAGAGCATGTTTACAAGTATAGTTTTTGGGTCGAAACGAGTGTTAGAATGAGTTATTGTGCAATTTTCCGACGTAATACAAACACTAGTCATCATAGAGGAACAAGCAGTTATCTTATGGTTCCACATGAATCCAATTTTATTCAAAACAACGTATGCGAATGGGCCTACAAGTCGACTAGATTTCGCCGAGTTTGGGCTCGTTTTCAGAATAATTATATCGAAAGCAACCAACGGGAGATAATCTACACCAATAAACATACATAGCAAACATATATTGTATCCAGCTACATAAAGTAACGTGTATAATCTCGTAATATCACTAGAATATCGATATATGAAGGAGTTGTACAATTTACCATAACAACTTAAATCAGTTAGAGAGTTTCCGCTGGTCCCGATAGCTCAGTGGGTAGACGCGTTGGTTACTTGTTATTTATTTTACAATCGGGCGACGCCGGTTCAATCCTGATAGCATGCAAGCTATTGATTTTCTTTACACTTTTTTGTTTATGTTTTCACGAAGTAATAAAAACCCAATCATTTAGTGTATAGTATGATGCACTGTTTGTAAATAATTTTTATTTTTGTAGTAATTATTTATTCGCCACAAAAATGAAAATATGGTCATTATATAACGATGTTTCTAAATTTTATTTATACAAACAAATATAATGTAATGGATATATAATTTATTAATTGTAAATATATTGTACAGTAATATATTGTAATTATATATGTGAAAAAGATTGTGATCTGTCTGGATAAATACAATTTATAAACATCGTTTTATATATAATGACCATATTTTCATTTTTGTGGCGAATAAATAATTACTACAAAAATAAAAATATATATTTACAAACAGTGCATCATAGTATACTAAATGATTTGGTTTATATTACTTCGTGAAAACATAAACAAAAAAGTTTAAAGAAAATCAATAGTTTGCATGCTGTCAGGATTGAACCAGCGTCGCCCGATTGTAAAACGAAAGCCAATGAACCAACGCATTTACCAAGAGAGCTATCAGGGCCGGCAGAAATTCGTTGACTGATTTCAGTTGTTATGATAAATTGTACAACTCCTCCTTCATACATCGATATTCTAGTGATATTATGAGATTTTACACGTTACTTTCTGTAGCTGGATACGATATATGTTTGCAATGTATGTATATTGGTGTACATTATCTCCCGTTGGTTGCATTCGATATAATTATTCTGAAAACGAGCCCAAGCTCGGCGAAACCTAGTCGACTTGTACAAGTTGTAGGCTCATTCGCATTCATTGTTTTGAATAAAATTGAATTAATGTGGAACCGTAAGATAACTGCTTGTTCCTCTATGATGACTAGTGTTTGTATTACATCGGATTATTGCATAACAACTCATTCTGACGCTCGTTTCGACCCCAACATTATCCATGTAAACATGTTCTGAAAAAGGGTCGGCCTGCTGCGAGTGTGAGTCATGTGTGACGTTAAGATACCACGTGATCGTCTAGCTCATTAAATTTTTATTTTCCGCGGGAATCGCTACAAAGACGGGTTTAAAATCGAATTTATGCTACAAATGTATTTTTCTGTATTTTTTTAATGTTCTCGAATGTTACATGCGATATTAAACTTTCTGTACACATGGAAAACGGATTTTAACTAATGCCTTGTTTTTATTTCCTTTAGGTGCGGTGAGCTATAGCTCCTAGAATGTATATAAAATTGAACTATATTTGGTATCGCAAAAAGGCCACTCATTTCGGTACAAAACCCACTAGAGAATTGTTTTGTCAAATCTCCCATTGAGGTGCTATTTTCAGAAATATGAATGGCCTACAGTTGGTTCCTTTTGCCCGAAAGGCCGGGCAAAAGGAAATACCCTTTCTGGAAATGGGAACCTCTTTGACGTTGAACGCAGAATACAAATGAATATGATCTAACATTAAATGCTGTTTACGGTGGCATCGTTGTACTCCCACGCCTTTAACACATCGTTGTACTCCCACGTCTTTAACACATCGTTGTACTCCCACGCCTTTAATACATCGTTGTACTCCCACGCCTTTAACACATCGTTGTACTCCCACGCCTTTAACACATCGTTGTACTCCCACGCCTTTAACATATCGTTGTACTCCCACGTCTTTAACACACCGTTGTACTCCCACGTCTTTAACACACCGTTGTACTCCCACGCCTTTAATACATCGTTGTACTCCCACGCCTTTAATACATCGTTGTACTCCCACGTCTTTAACACATCGTTGTACTCCCACGCCTTTAACACATCGTTGTACTCCCACGCCTTTAACACATCGTTGTACTCCCACGCCTTTAACACATCGTTGTACTCCCACGCCTTTAACACATCGTTGTACTCCCACGCCTTTAACACATCGTTATACTCCCACGCCTTTAACACATCGTTGTACTCCCAAGCCTTTAACACATCGTTGTACTCCCACGCCTTTAACATATCGTTGTACTCCCACGCCTTTAACACATCGTTGTACTCCCACCTCTTTAACACATCGTTGTACTCCCACCTCTTTAACACATCGTTGTACTCCCACCTCTTTAACACATCGTTGTACTCCCACGCCTTTAACACATCGTTGTACTCCCACGCCTTTAACACACCGTTGTACTCCCACGCCTTTAACACACCGTTGTACTCCCACGTCTTTAACACATCGTTGTACTCCCACGTCTTTAACACATCGTTGTACTCTCACGCCTTTAACACATCGTTGTACTCCCACGCTTTTAACACACCGTTGTACTCCCACGCCTTTAACACATCGTTGTACTCCCACGCCTTTAACACATCGTTGTACTCCCACGTCTTTAACACATCGTTGTACTCCCACGCCTTTAACACATCGTTGTACTCCCACGTCTTTAACACATCGTTGTACTCCCATGCCTTTAACACATCGTTGTACTCCCACGTCTTTAACACATCGTTGTACTCCCATGCCTTTAACACATCGTTGTACTCCCACGCCTTTAAGACATCGTTGTACTCCCACGCCTTTAACACATCGTTGTACTCCCACGCCTTTAACACATCGTTGTACTCCCACGTCTTTAACACATCGTTGTACTCCCACGCCTTTAACACACCGTTGTACTCCCACGCCTTTAAGACATCGTTGTACTCCCACGCCTTTAACACATCGTTGTACTCCCACGCCTTTAACACACCGTTGTACTCCCACGCCTTTAACACACCGTTGTACTCCCACGCCTTTAACACACCGTTGTACTCCCACGTCTTTAACACACCGTTGTACTCCCACGTCTTTAACACATCGTTGTACTCCCACGCCTTTAACACACCGTTGTACTCCCACGCCTTTAACACATCGTTGTACTCCCACGCCTTTAACACATCGTTGTACTCCCACGTCTTTAACACACCGTTGTACTCCCACGCCTTTAACACATCGTTGTACTCCCACGCCTTTAACACATCGTTGTACTCCCACGCCTTTAACACATCGTTGTACTCCCACGCCTTTAACACATCGTTGTATTCCCACGCCTTTAACACATCGTTGTACTCCCACGCCTTTAACACATCGTTGTACTCCCACGCCTTTAATACATCGTTGTACTCCCACGCCTTTAACACATCGTTGTACTCCCACGCCTTTAACACATCGGTGCAGATATCATATGGCTTATGTAATCTTGTCCAGTATTTGAAGATATTGACGAAAATGTGCATTTTGATAACGTCGGAGCAGAACTGGTCTCAACGGTCGACACCTGACGTTTTCGCGATGGCGCTACATCTGGAAATATCCAGCGCTTCAAACTCAAACAGTGTGCTAAATATCATATTAATTCATTGATATTACTACACGGACTGCCTATACTCCGTTTGCCCGAACATGGTTCCTTTTGCCAGATTCCTTTTGCCCGACACTCGGGATGTACACACTCGACATATAAGGGATCATCTCAGAACGTCGATGCCCGATATCAGACGAAATTACTTTCATCAGCCACGTACCCCCTCCCCTCAAACGAAAGTGTGTCAATATTGCTATGATGATACTAATACATTAACCAACTTCGAGTGGCTGACAGTGAACGTTTCCATGACGATTTGTAGGCTAGTATGACCTGTTTACGCAACACGCAGTATGAATCGTTAGTGTCCAATGTAAGTTTTAATTATGTTTTCACGTTATCAACATAATCGTAAGGAATTTGTGAAAACATTTTTATTGACATGTTAAAGCGGCGTTGAATGAATGTATCTATTGATGACGTATACACACTTTGCAGGTGTGCCATGGATGGCCGCCTGTGTCCGAATTATGTATTGTGTCCTTTTGCCCGCCATTCCCCTTATTTGTAACAGGAAATATGTTCAATCGGTCGTGTTGAATGTGGAAAAATGTGAGCTCGTTGAACGATGAATTATTTCAAGGAATTTAAACCTGTACGTAAATATTGTTTAACACGTACAAATGTCCTTTATGTTTCAAATGATCCGTTGAAGTAAACAATTATGATCAGGCCGGTACGACGTGCACATGGAATTAGCCCTTCATTCTTGAGTGAACTACTGCTCTCGTTCTTATGTCGGTGAGTCATGTTCGATAATCGGGTTGCAATGTAGTGTTTAAAGAATATCAACCATTGTTTCGATATTATTTAACACGGCCAACTATAGTACACCATGATCCGACATGTATGTAGAGACACGGGTATACTACCGTGTTATCAACATATTCGTCTTCGTTCGCGAAAGCCAGCGTCTATCCGTCCGTTGCAGTTCAGTCGCAGGAAGCAAGGAAACGTGCCGAAAAATCCTCATTACTCATTTGGGAGTGGGGGAGGTCATATAAAAGAATACTATTTGTACGGTTACACTGATGTCGACAATGTTGTACGACCCTTTACCTTTGATCACCTTTCTACACTTGCAAGTTTATTTATATGACTGGTTGTCTACGCACGTCTTGTTCCGCGCCACGCTAATCCCAGTTTGATTGAAGACAATCGATCCTCTTGATGTATCGCGTCTAGCGCGCGTCCGTTCTCTTAGCTTGCCATTTCCGCTTTATTTACAAAGGAAGCTCCATAATGTTCAATGTTATTAAATTTAACATGGTATGGTCTATCTTCATATAATTAACCTGAACAAAATACAGTGACAGTTTCAACGTAATTGGCATTCAAAACATCAAAGTCAATGCTTGAACTAGTAGGCTCTATCCTTACGAAATAGCAATACCTTATGATACTTGTAATGAAACATAAGCTTTGTCGGGAAAAAATTAGTTAAAACGATGACAATGTTTTTTGCAATTTTCATATACAAAATTAGAATTTTCACAAATCATCAGTATCAGTGGAAGGTCAAACCCCGTTACTGTTATTGTTTATAACGGCATACCACAGTAAAGTTATTATTCTGACAACGTGAGGTGAAGTATTAATATTAATATTGAAAATATAGGTCATTTAAAAAAAATTGTATACACAATAGCAGCTCCTACGTTTCAATGTCAACTCCCAATTTTATTTTGAAATCGACTAAAATATTAACCAAATATATGAAATGATGAAGTTTCAATTGGATTTCAACGTTTGACCTTGAAAGGAGAGGAATGGTTTAAAAAAATATAAAATATATTCTATATATGGCATCTCGAATAATTTCAGCATGTGTCAACAAATAGCAGCTAGAAGACCGGGTTATGTCATAAATGTTAGTATATTTGCTAGCATTTATGATATTATTCATTCTCCACTTTCCACTATTCCACTTTCAATTATGTAGTCTGTTTTTGTGTATATTGAAATATGTTTATATACAAGCATATCAGATAGATTACAGCGTAAATAATCGTCAAAAGTGCTTTATCACTGTAACTAGTAAGTGTTACATCCGCATGTACACAGCATGGTATTTTCATAGTTGTTCAAGCATATAATAAAATGTCACTCTGAACTGAACGAAACACGAGAAACCAATACCTTACCCGGCGTATGTGTACACACATCGAGCAAAACTAAGAACTTGGCGCCTCTTAACCGACGTCACAGCTCTGCGGTTGTTGGTTAATACATGTCATGGCATTTTATTGGCATCTTCGTCTTTGAAACCACACTCGCAAACGGATGACATACATATGATAATAGTAGTTGACAATGGTTAATTTGTATTAACTAATTTTATGTGCTTTTGTTTCTCTTTAAACAAAACACTACTCACAAAGGAACAATCACACACACGCACAGCGAAAACGATTTATTTTCTGCAACATTTAAACTGAAACTGGTTGTATCAACTTGTTTATTAGTGGCAATTTATTGTAGGTCTCTATCTCTACCATACTTGGTCGACTGGGGCTGGATCATTGTCACACCGTTTCCATAATATAGTCACTTCAATGCCAGGTTTTTCACAGACCAGTTTGACGTATGTTTTCTTCGTTTCCTTCCGTTTTTGTGCAATACATTGGCCCACAACACGAATACTGACACTGGTTCTTCAGTGGTTCGATAACAGCGACCAGAATGTTGGAGGCGACTCGTGCAAATCTTGTTATGAGTTCTTGTAACACATTCCAACACTGTGCAATTATGTGTATGATGTTCGTAGATAGTTTCTTTCTGGGAAATAGTCGGTGTAACATTAGATAGTCTCGATAATGGTTGTCTCCCAGCCAGAGGAGTCAGCGAGATTAGACGTGCTTAGGGAAGATAGGGTTTCTCCGTCAAGAGGCGGTGTCATGTATTGCGACGCGCAAAACACCTGCTAAATGAGTTTCTCTTTCTGCACACACAAGCATTCCATCACGTCACTTCGTCACCGCGGCAACAGTGCAATTGCCGTCAATGCAAGAGGCAAGGTAAATATAATTATTTGACATAGTCACGCCAAAATGAAATAATCATCAAGCCAGAGGATTGAAATGCCTGTTGATACCGGACGCCGTCACTGAATTAGTACACAACTGCCACTCATAAAAAGCAAACGTGAACATCAACGCTGCATTACAACGGGCGGTGGCCATCGATGAAGGCAAGACACCGACTCAAGTATCACATTCGCTCCGATGTATTGTCTCAGAAACAACACCAATAGAATTCTTCAAGGGTTACATGGCAACAACGAACAGGACTGGTGTCAACATTCCGTGGCCACAAACATGTCACGTGGCAGAATAACTAGGATAATTAGCGCAATCCTTTTTATTAGGATATTGACGTCAACGGGAGCTTAGTGGAGCAGCTACGTGAGTTTGCCATGGGTTACACAGTTAGATCCTCCGTGTGGTCTCTCATTTCTCAGGACATATCCACCTGATAGAAGTGACCAACGTTTTTTAGTGAATATAATGAAAGACAAAAGAAAAGAAGCGTATTTAAATATGTTGTAGTGACTATTTTTGTTGCTGGATCAATGTAGCAGATTCATTTTACTAAGCATACTAAACACAGACTTGCCGTGAATTAGCCCGTGAGGGATAGTTTTAATAAAAAAAACTTATTGCGAAGCATATCAGGCCGCTGAACATTCGGAATACTATATACTCTGTTCAAATGAGACTATGGCTGTTCTTATTTAACAAATATCTAATGGAGTTACATAGTCTAAGTAGTAACTTGACGTAACAAGTTACACACAAATGTTATATTTAACTAACAACCAGAGTACGAACGCAGCACAAATTATACATCCAGCATTCCCATGTAAATTGTTCATTTGCTATGTCCTACAAATGTGCAAGGTTTCTTATCAGTGCGAGTGCGCATATTTGTAAATAGTTTATCATTGTTGTTAACCGCTATCCCTGAGTGTCACCCGAGTAGGGTTTAGTTTAGTTAAAGTGCGCACATGCATAAATCTACCTACAACGTGAAAGATGCGATCGTATTTTGTCCGGGTAAACACATGAAGACATTTTGTCATTCGATTCATAACATAAGTAAAACTACCAGATTTCTGGTGCAACATCGTCCCGACTTATCAGGGGAGTTGTTTCTCTACACTGAGGTAGTTGCCATCTCACCGTTGAATGAATGTACACGATACGGCACTTTCTACGGCTGTGACCACGCTAACAAGTCATCCACCACTGGGACAAGTTTACCGTCTGACGTGAGCCACCGATTTATTCCAATCTTGGTAAGCTGGGGTTTCAGGCTCGTCTGTAGTGATCACTGTTGAGGAAAAGCACGTTCTGTTAGTGGGATTCATTTCAACTTAATCAGCTGAACTGGACAATGTGCTGTGCAGCGTTGCTAAAACGTTATAAAAACGAGTTTAAAAAGGTATGCATGTAATAAGAAACAAAATTATTTTCATGTTATTTTACACAGGAGAAATTATTCTGAAACTTTCAAAATATATTTCACTGCATAAGCACCTATGAAATTAACAACATGCCAATCTTTGCAAACCAAAACACAAATGTTTATATTTACATTATTTATTCTAGTGTAAGTTTCAAACACAAAGGTTGAAGTTTGCCTAGACCCGACGCATTTCTTCCTAGTGGCTCTGTGCAAATTATAAATGTGGCAGTATAGACATAGGGGGCAACGCCGGTGTAGCGGCGTCGCAGTTGTGCGTTTTGTTCTGCGTTTGAAAATTGTCTTTGTAGCATCATTCACCCAACCTGCCCTAGTCGTGTCAAATTTATAAGGGTTAACCTGAGTGTGAGTGTGCTGGTGTCTCTTTAGGGAGCTGTTATCTGGAAACGATGCGTCGCATCGTTCACATCTCACGGATTTCTGAATAACAATATCACCATCATCATCATCAACAACAACAACAACAATAATATGGTTAATATGGTAACTTCTTTTTGCGCCTAAATCGTCGGAAAACAAGCTCAGAGGCGCATCAATACAAAAGGGTTACTCAATCTCAGAATCAATAAGTCATGTTAAAGTCGTCAGGGACGTAGCTGGGCATAAATACATGTGGAAGCACAATTCAGCCCCCTGGCCCCTACGCACTCTGGGCCCAGAGCTTGGGGGCTGAATCCCCATAATTTTGCTGGGGGCTGGAGATAGTTTTACCCCTCAATGTTTTGGCAAAAGGGTGCAGTTGAAGGTTTTAGTGAACTCAAGAATGGGGGATGCACTCAAAGGATTTTGGTGAGCCTCAGCCCCACCCCTAAATTCTCCACATCCTGGCGCCTATGTGGAGAGGATCTGGTAGCCCGAAACTGTGTATCTAATTGCAACTGGGTGCATTTCGAAGCCGAAATAAAACATAAAAAGGGCACTGGAAAAACTGAGAAATCACATGACTTCTACATTGGCCATTGAGCTTGGTTTCTAAAGACTTAGGCGCAGAAGAAGTTGTCTTTTTATTATTATATGACACCCATCTCTGGTAAAAAAAATGGATGTAAACCTTTAATGTTGCATAGCAACAGTTATTGCTGCCAGTTATTGCTGTGTTTATTTCTTGCTCAAATTGTCCTGCTAGCTGTACTATGAAACAACGCATTCCACATCCTGCTGTAGCTGTGAGACTACAGAGGCTGCATCATTAGCTGCCTGTACAAGGACACACTGTTTGACCTGTTGTAGACTGAGGAACCAGACTATGGTGGACATGCTCACTACATGGTCACTCGTGTTACAATGAAGTCAAAATTATTGATAGAAAATTAACTTCTGGGTTTATCGTCCCAACGCATTTTCCAAATATTCTACGACATTGACTACAACAGAGAATGTAAACTTCAATGTGTACAGTGCTTTTGTACGACTGGCCCATCTTGTCTCACAAAGGGAATGCAGCGTGCACTGCGCGATGGATGCCATTTTGGCAGTTCCTTCATATCACTGAGTGCATAGCTTTGCCACCAAAACTCCATATTCTTCCCTTGGAAGTAAACACTTCGTGGCCAATGCTTCACCAGTTGTGCTGGCCGCGTCAACAAATCAAAGACATTCACTGGGGATGCGAGAAGATGTCTCATCCATTGCATATAATCTCTGGGAAAGACGTAATGCGAATGTTCTCAGATATATTAAAAGACACTTATAATTTCAATAAATTGTGTCCACATCGATGAACAAATGAGTTAATAGGATGTATCCAGTTAGCTTCAAGAAAGGTGTGTTTATTGTTGTTCGGAATTTACTTTCCAGTTTTCCAAAGCTATAGATGAGTAAATCTAAGTAGTTAATCTACATGTCATTCTCGAAAGTAATAGTGAGAAAGTCTACTCTTCTTCGTCAGTGACTTTCCCATGCGCCTCATCTTTGACCACCATTTCTCCTATATGGCCACCAGCTACTTAATCATTAACAATGACAATATCAGCTGCATCAACATTTATTTGATAATTTAAATTATTAATAACCTAACTTATTGATTTCCCTTGCCGATGTGAAGCTACGTCAACGCCCCCATTAAGGGCTGATATGCTATCGCCTTACTGACTTCATAGTGGCTGCATGCTTCTGTTAGTTTCGCCCCATAGGGGTAGTCAAATATTGTTACAAGTGAATGATGACATATGTTTTGCCTAAACACCGACTTGCCTGCCGGCCTCTTAGCAGCGGCGGCAGCTTCGTATGGCTGCTTGCTTCTAGAAACTTCATCATGTGTCATCAAAGTATTGATAAATTGTTACAAGGTAGTGATGACATTTTCTTTGGCAAGGGATAAAACGTTATCAGGGCTTCCAGCGGCTGCTGTCTTGCTTGGTTTTATAAATTGATGTGGAAGCACATGCGTACGTGCATACGGCTAGCTACGCCCCTGTTCGTCAACATATAGATCTATACGGCAGGGAGCTAAGGTGGATACGCAAGGTTATAAAGGTAAGTTTCTAAATGACGGCGAAATTGTGTAATAGTTTCAACTAATCTAACACTAAGGGGGAGCATATTCCAGAGAGTTGGTGCAGCAACAGAAAATGCCTAAGTTTTAATATTGACTGTAGGAACAAAAAGTAAATCGGAACTAGATGATCGAAGCAGGATAGGCTTTTTAAACAGAAGTAAGCAATGCATATAAATATGCTGGTTGTTTATATGAAAGTACCTGGTAGGAAATGGTAGAGATCTTAAAAATAATACGATATCGGACAATCGAATAATCGGACTAGAAGCCAATGCAGACCTCAGAAGAGGTACTGAGTGAAAAAACATTCTGAGTGGAACGTGCCCCACCCTAGTCAGTGTGCCTGCGCATATACCCCTTCAATCAATCAATCAATACAATAAATATTAAAATATAACATCGTATTACTGGCACACTTCATCATGGTCACAAAGAATAATTTATGACATGAACACACGGAGTGCATTTCTTCACACCGTGACTGCTAAATATGTAGAACATACACACACTACAGTCATTTCACATCGTTAAAAAGACTGATTGCAACAGGAATAAAAGATAACTTCTCCCTGTTTGTTTTGCACGAGGGGCACCTAAAACGGCGGCCCGACGGCAGAGTCTCAAACATGGGATATAGAGCAGGACTATCATTGGCTCAAATAGAGCAGGACTGTCATAGGCTCAAATAGAGCAGGACTATCATTGGCTCAAATAGAGCAGGACTATCATTGGCTCAAATAGAGCAGGACTATCATTGGCTCAAATAGAGCAGGACTATCATTGGCTCAAATAGAGCAGGACTATCATTGGCTCAACTAGAGCAGGACTATCATTAGCTCAAATAGAGCAGGACTATCATTGGCTCAAATAGAGCAGGACTATCATTGGCTCAAATAGAGCGTCCTTTAGATTGCATCGCAGTGAAAATCGAGCACCACACATATCATATACATAAGGTTTCTCACCAGTGTCAGTGTGCACATGCAGCTTTAGATTGCTAGTACATGCAAACTTTCTACCGCATATGTCACACGGGTAGGGTTTTCTCAAGTGTGAGTGCGCATATGGTCAAATCCAACGAACGGGGGTCTTGGGGCTTCACACAAGGTCGAAAATAGAATTGACTGGATCTTTTGTTCAGTTGTGGTATTGATTGTGCATGATTGAGGCGCTTCACCAATAATTGGGCACACTAATTCACAAAATTGACGATTTTATAGTTGCTTGAACTTCAAAGGTGTGTTCTATAAGTTATCATCCGAGGACCACAAATTATCGTCCGTTGACAGGACATAACCCAAAGTACAATGGTGTTTTGTTGGATATTTAACTTTTTGGCAATGGATAACATGTAGACATATGTTATAACGGCGTGACTTGGGGGGGGGTATTTATTTAGAGTTGTCAGAGTGCGGTGAAGTTTTGTTTGCACTTCAATATTGTCCCACTCTATTTTCCGAATGTGTTGTCATTACTTGTACATTAAGACAAACACGACGATGTGTTTTATCCATTGGTATTTATGTTATGGACGTAACCTGCAAATTTGTAGCACAAGACACTCAGACAAAATGGTACTCGGACGATAACACAATTTTTTAAATCAGTATAGAATCTGGAATATTAATCATTAGCAGTAAATTATGAAAGTGCCTTAGTACATGTTGTTTATGTTGCAATATTGGCCACATATGTATCCCTCATGTATGAATACCTTGTTCTCTGCTGTCCTCTTTTTTGTATTCCTAGTACTAAAGTTGTCGAACAATCGTATATTTTATATTTCTGCATTGTTGTCATTACTTGTACAACAAGACAAACACGTAGTAGTTATGGGCATACTGTTCATGTTTATGGGGAGAATGTATGTTATCCATTGGTATTTATGTTATGATCACAGCCTGCACATTTTTAGCACAGGACACTCAGAAAATATGGTACTCGGACGATAAAACAATTTTGAAAATCACGATTAACAGTAAATTGAGAAAGTGCCTTAGTATATGTTGTTTATATAGCACTGTTAGCCACATGTGTATCCCTTATGCATGTATACCTTGTTCTCGTCTGTCCTCTTCGTTGTATTCCGAGTGCTAGCGTTGTGGGATAATATCTTTTATTTTAACATTTTCTTCACTGTAGTCGCCATATTTTATTACTGTGATATATGTTATTGCATTTTAAACTGTCTTTACATTATTTACTACACTGGGTGTTGTCTGCAAATAAATTGTTTGGGCAATAACTCGGCACTATTCGAACATTAAACCAATTGTATTTATAAAAAGGTTAACAAATACAACATATGTACTTACATACAAATATAACGTTACAAATCGGCAACACTGGTATGATAACGTTTTTAACATTGTCTACTCAGTGTCCATCACATTGTCTACTCAGTGTCCATCACATTGACTACTCAGTGTCCATCACATTGTCTACTCAGTGTCCATCACATCGTCTACCCAGTGTCTACCATATTGTCTACTCAGTGTCCATCACACTGTCTATTCAGTGTCCGTCACATTGTCTACTCTATGTCCATCACATTAACTACTCAGTGTCCATTACATTGTCTACTCAGTGTCCATCACATTGTCTACTCAGTGTCCGTAACATTGTCTACCCAGTGTCCGTAACATTGTCTACTCAGTGTTCATCACATTAACTAATCAGTGTCCATCACACTAACTATTCAGTGGCCATCACACTGTCTATTCAGTGTCCATCACATTATCTACTCAGTGTCCATCACATTATCTACTCAGTGTCCATCACACTAACTATTCAGTGTCCATTACATTGTCTACTCAGTGTCCATCACATTGTCTACTCAGTGTCCGTAACATTGTCTACCCAGTGTCCGTAACATTGTCTACTCAGTGTTCATCACATTAACTAATCAGTGTCCATCACACTAACTATTCAGTGGCCATCACACTGTCTATTCAGTGTCCATCACATTATCTACTCAGTGTCCATCACATTATGTACTCAGTGTCCATCACACTAACTATTCAGTGTCCATCACACTGTCTATTCAGTGTCCATCACAGTATCTACTCAGTGTCCATCACACTAACTGGTGAGCCACTGAGTAGACAATTATTTTTATAAGTCACATTAACTACTCAGTGTCCATCACATTGTCTACTCAGTGTCCATCATATTGTCTACTCAGTGTCCATCACATTGTCTGCTCAGTGTCCATCACATTAACTAATCAGTGTCCATCACACTAACTATTCAGTGGCCATCACGCTGTCTATTCAGTGTCCATCACATTATCTACTCAGTGTCCATCACATTATCTACTCAGTGTCCATCACACTAACTATTCAGTGTCCATCACACTGTCTATTCAGTGTCCATCACATTATCTACTCAGTGTCCATCACATTAACTACTTAGTGTCCATCACATTGTCTACTCAGTGTCCATCGTATTGTCTACTCAGTGTCCATCACATTGTCTGCTCAGTGTCCATCACATTGACTACTCAGTGTCCATCACATTGTCTACTCAGTGTCCATCACATCGTCTACCCAGTGTCTACCACATTGTCTACTCAGTGTCCATCACACTGTCTATTCAGTGTCCGTCACATTGTCTACTCTATGTCCATCACATTAACTACTCAGTGTCCATTACATTGTCTACTCAGTGTCCTTCACATTGTCTACTCAGTGTCCGTAACAATGTCTACTCAGTGTTCATCACATTAACTAATCAGTGTCCATCACACTAACTATTCAGTGGCCATCACACTGTCTATTCAGTGTCCATCACATTATCTACTCAGTGTCCATCACATTATCTACTCAGTGTCCATCACACTAACTATTCAGTGTCCATCACACTGTCTATTCAGTGTCCATCACATTATCTACTCAGTGTCCATCACACTAACTATTCAGTGTCCATCACACTGTCTATTCAGTGTCCATCACATTAACTACTCAGTGTCCATCACATTGTCTACTCAGTGTCCATCATATTGTCTACTCAGTGTCCATCACATTGTCTGCTCAGTGTCAATCACATTAACTACTCAGTGTCCATCACATTGTCTATACTCAGTGTCCATCACATTAACTACTCAGCGTCCATCATATTGTCTATTCAGTGTCCATCACATTGTCTACTCAGTGTCCATCACATTAACTCAGGGCCTCACTCAGAGACCCGTCCACCCGTCATTTGGACGGGTAAAATTGAATGAAATTGATCGTGGACGGGTCCGCCAGGCTGGCCCTTCCATATCCGTCCATGCCTATTTTTGCGCTGGACAGCCCGTCCATGCCATTTTTACGACGTCATTGAAACTGCCGAGAAGCCAGTTACAAAATCTAGGGAGATTGGTTTTGAAAATCGACCACCCGGATCGCCTGGCCAGCTGCCCGACACACGCCAGAAACCAATTAAGGCCTCGACTTGCTAGGGTAATTGTCACCTAATCGCTAGCGGTGGTTGTTTGAAAAGCAGGCAACATTTGCGTAGACCAAATAATCAGGGCGGGGAGTTCCAATAAGCACTCGTCGATTACGACGAGGTTCGATTGGACAGTTTAGTGAACTGATTGGGTGATGTTACGCAGGCACCAATTCAGTGTATTGCTGTAATTATTACGGCATGGGAAGTATCCGCTCTTTCTGTTCCCAAACGATTTCCTAGACGTAATTGTAACCGCATCAAAGGCACCGGCGACCACTAACAGACTACAGTGACTAATACAGTAACTAACGAGCATTACCACATCGGCCGCTGCGGCTGTTGGATCTGGCCAGATCTGGTGCAAAACTATGACAAACCACCGGTCACGCAGTCCTTACACCGTTCAGTCCGCGTTAAATGATACATATTTAATATCATTGGAACGACAACATAACATTTTTTACAATGGTATAAAGTTTTTAGAAGTATTCCTTCATTTGACGAACTTGTCGTCCTTGATTTAGCGAAAATGCGCGCTAAGAATTTCATGCCGACGGCGCGTCGCGAAGGTACGGTTTTAGCAAAAACACAGGTCGCGGCAAATCGAAAACCCTTACTTGTAATCATATTGGGATCGTATGGTTTTTAATCAACCAACGAGGAGATGTGTCGGTGTTCACTGTTGCAGGGCTGCCTACCATTACGGATTCTTCGTATTCATTACGGAAATTCACCTCAGATTACGGCATTACGGAAACTGCCGCCGTATTACGGGAATACAAATATCCGACTACAGAAAATTATACACTTAAATAATTGCTAAATCTATAAATACTGCTGCTCGAGATGCCCTGAAGAAACTGTCTCATTCACTTGTTACAATTTATCAACACATTTAATCCACTACAAGTTCTACAAAGTCAGTACGGTGACGTTATCCGTTGCTGTGCCTGTGTACAATGTTACAACTTTGACTGACACCAGCCTGCTGATGACTGCCGTGGCCCGTGGCACGTGGCACGTGAGCATATTATTATTAGTGTCATTAATGCGCGTCTAGACATTAAACAAATGTACAGGTGTAGAATTATATTGTAAAAAAAATAAATGAAGATGACGTTAGGTAGAACCATTAAATTACATTAATTAGTTATGGTTTTCTGAAAGTTATGGATATAATTAAAAAATGTCTTAGACTAATATAAAATGAGTATTATAATTGTTGTAATTGCAATATAAAACTATCAATTTTGTATTGAAAGGTTTTATTTGAATACAACAATTTAACTTTGTCATTGATTGTTAGTAATAATTATAATGTTCCTGCTGTGTGTTGTAAATTTAGAAGCTCATCGGATGGTTATTGGCTTTGACTTTGACAGCTGTAATTAACACAATGTAACTTATTGGATGTTGCTAAACAAGCATCCCTTTGAAGTACTAACCACAACCTGCCGACAGGAGTTACAGTGTAGCAACACAATAATTTTTTTGAAACAAAGTTTATCTACTTTTGATGATTAAATGAGCAACTTCCTGGATTCCCAGGAACCGTCAACAGGCTGAACTTGTCACTGTATCTACTTCAGAGAAAGGTTTGATTGGCAACCTTGTGGACCAGGGAGCGGGGCGGGGTGCGACGGGGGTCATTATGGAAATTGTTTTTGTCAGGTAGGCAGCCCTGACTGTTGATATTACACGAAATCGATGCCGTCAGAGAAACAAAAGTTACGATCAGTTGAAGTGTAAACATGTCGGTTTACATATGTTATCGCCCGTTATACAACTTCGTGCATCACCGATGCCATTTATCAGTTTTCCACAATTCAAATTATGTATGTTGTGTGATAATTAAACATGATTTACAAGTGCGGAAACTAGATTTTGTTCGACGATGTTGCATCATTTTTAACAGGATTGCGATAATCAGCCTGCAGTGGAGCATGCAGGCTGCGCGTGCGACGACTGTGCTAGATTTAGTTACTATTTTTGCCGTGGCGAGTCCCGTTCGTCGCGCGTTGTTTCGTCGCGTGTTGGGTGGTCAAAGGCATGGAGCGACGCTTGCTAATTAAATTAATTAATGTCTTGACTGATTTATAGTTTAACAATTGAAACATTTACAGCAACATGAGTACACAATGTTTTAATTAATAACTGTAACTGATTATGGCCATTGCATGGCGACTTATTAAAACAAATATTTGTCAATCTAATATTTTGTTTTAGAAATTAAACAAAATCGAACTGTAGTATTTTTAATATTATTATATGATACTTGTACAACAAAAATCGAATGCTTTAAAATTCCAAATATTAGCTTCCATAGTCTATCAGACCTTGTATACAATTTGTATACACACATTTTAATTGTATATAAAAATTGGCATTCCACATTAAATGTTTGCTAATTTGTTATAGTTTTGTTAGTAATTTTGAAAATTGTGGCAATTAAATGTGTTCTAATGAAACAACTTGTATGTGCTATATTGTAAGTGGCATTAAAATGTGAATAACATGCTTTGAACAAAAAATATACATACAAATTAGGAATTATCATTCAATACGTTCGATCGCGCGTCCGATCGCATGTCCGACCGCGCTTTGTAGCACGTCGGAACAAATTTGGACTGGCAAAAATTTCATCCTGGGTGAGGCCCTGCATTAACTACTCAGTGTCCATCACATTGTCTACTCATTGTCCATCACATTGTCTACTCAGTGTCCATCACATTGTCTACTCAGTGTCCGTAACATTGTTTACTCAGTGTCCATCACATTGTCTACTCAGTATCTATCACATTGTCTACTCAGTGTCCATCACATTGTCTACTCAGTGTCCATCACACTGTCTACTCAGTGTCCAGTGTCCATCACACTGTCTACTCAGTGTTCAGTGTCCATCACATTGTCTACTCAGTGTCCATCACATTGTCTACTCAGTGTCCATCACACTGTCTACTCAGTGTCCAGTGTCCATCACATTGTCTACTCATTGTCCATCACACTGTCTACTCAGTGTCCAGTGTCCATCACACTGTCTACTCAGTTTCCATCACACGGTCTACTCAGTGTCCATCACACGGTCTACTCAGTGTCCAGTGTCCATCACATCGTCTACTTGTCATCATCATCATCCTTTTCCTCCATAGAATGGCATTTCTTTATAACTTCTATTTCATGAGGCTTGAAGGTGAACACATTGCCTACCGCCGTAGGAGGTGTTACCACCTTGATGATGTCTGAGGCTTCCACAATCCCAACCTCAAGCCTCCCTCATTTCCAGTTTCCTCGAGTGCGGGTCATGTATGCTACCTCAAATATGCCATCGGTCGTGATACACGCCACCTGGGCCATGTACCATTTCCTGTTAAATCGAACGGCCACTCAACTGTCTACCACCACTTTTTGTACTCCCATTTCCGACTCCCTTTCTTTAACTGCGCCACGATTCTCTTCATTTTCATTCACTTCTATCCCCTTCACATCAACCTCTTTCTTCTGCACCTCCTTTTCCTGATAGCCAGATGTTGTTTAGTAGGAATAAAAATATCCTACTATTCTTCATAAGTTTGTGTTAAAAAGAAAGAAAAAAAGGCCCCGGATGCAAGGCACTGAAAGTTGGTAAATCGGCGGTAACGTCTGCGCGCGCAATGCATAACGGAAGGGGATGCGGAAGTAATTTGAACATGAGCGCGCAGGCGGGACAGGAAGAGAAGCGGTAATGATTTGCGCGTTTTCATTCATGTGTCCGTCCACATTTTTAAACGAACTGTGCGTGCAGTTAAGAAATATATAAAATAATTCTACTGGTTGGTCCCGGTTACAGTGACAGTTGTTTTCTATGCACACTCTCACTATACACACTATCAATAAATCGTTTCGCCTCATGTTACATTTAATGGCAGTGAATAGTAAATAAATCGTAATGTTTTTCGAAGTGTGGGCATTGGAGTGAATTCCAGTGGATTAAAATTGACAGAGATGTTGCAGTAATGACAGTTGGTGGTAGGCTGCCTTGCATTGCATAATTCCACAACGTAGGCGTATTTTAGAGTAGCATGGTTATAATCAGCAGTCAAAACACACAGGCAGTAATCTTGTTTGTTTTCCTGTGATTTTAGGTTCACACCCAAGGCCAGTATCGTCTTTGTGTACAGCATGGATCAAGGAAAGCACAGTCTAAACACTGACAGTTATGTTGTTCATGTTTGTGTGTTTGTTTGTTTATGTGTGATTTTACAGTCCCAGCCGAGGTTAAGACCAGGTGGATTGAGTGCTATTGCCTTTGAGTACAGCATGGATCAGGCACACCTGTAAGTGGATATTATGCATCTGCCTGTCATCACCTAGCCCTAGGGCTAGGCTAACACCTCTGTAGTCTAGTTAGGCTCCTACATGTACGATTGCATTTCAGCCAACTGATTGCATGTTTTGATTGTGCTACAAGACCATGCATTAGTGGTTCCATGAAGTAGGTGTGGCCTTAATCTCTGGTTCCATCTATATAACAAATAATTGTTTGTAATGGTGTGTCACAAATCTGCTTATTCATTTGGATGAAAGACTTGTTTTGTTCGCTGCTCGCTGCTCGCTTTTGATACTTTGATAGCTTTTGCTTGGACTACTCGATTGTGAACTACTGTGGTTATTGGATTGCAGATCTGCAACATGTCCTACTTGGTGGCAGTGTTCTCCGACTCCATCTTCAAGTACCTGCCCCAGAGTGTCAGCGATGTTGACTTTGATCTGCAACATGTCCTACTTGGTGGCAGTGGTCAAGTACCTGCCCCAGAGTGTCAGCAATGTTGACGATGATCTGCAACATGTCCTACTTGGTGGCAGTGTTCTCCGACTCCATCTTCAAGTACCTGCCCCAGAGTGTCAGCGATGTTGACTTTGATCTGCAACATGTCCTACTTGGTGGCAGTGTTCTCCGACTCCATCTTCAAGTACCTGCCCCAGAGTGTCAGCAATGTTGACGATGATCTGCAACATGTCCTACTTGGTGGCAGTGTTCTCCGACTCCATCTTCAAGTACCTGCCCCAGAGTGTCAGCGATGTTGACTTTGATCTGCAACATGTCCTACTTGGTGGCAGTGTTCTCCGACTCCATCTTCAAGTACCTGCCCCAGAGTGTCAGCGATGTTGACGTTGATCTGCATTGCAGACGTTGTCGTCATGTCAACGACATTCGCCAGGGTAAGATTTACTTCAGCTTAGATCTGCATGTACAGTCAAAAAGCATTTACTTACTTAGGTTTACTTAGGTTGTTCCTGACCGTAGGCGGTGGCCTCGGTGGTCAGATCTACGTTTTTTTTTGTAAAAGCTCTTCGGCTTTCTGGCAAGGCGACTTTGTAGTTGTAGAGAAATTTAAGTGATTTGTAACATTATTGCCATATTTAATTTATGTTGGACTGGTGTTTATATAACCTGCTGTTTGTGTCCAAACTATAAAACATAATATAGAAGTATTGCAGTGAATGTAAATTTATATAGTAATTTCACAATTCATGGTGCAAGCTGTGTCTACAGCTCTGTATCGGTTTTTTGATTGGCAAAATGTACTATTGACAGAGCATACCTATACACATGGTGGTTTGTTTGATTAACTTTTTAAATGTTGGCTGTTGTATAATAAATAGCCGACTTAACATATAATTTCAGTGCTTGCTGAGACAGATGCGTTGAACGTCGATGCCGCAATTCTGCATGTTGGTACCAACTACCTGCAGAGTATATGTGCCGACATTCGCCGTCTGTACCAAGGACTGGAGCAGCACCGACGACTGATCCGAGAGACACAAGATATGTACCCCAGAGTGCCTCTTGTCGTCTCTGCTGGACTTCTCCGCTATGATGAATGAGTACCAGTAATATAGTAATGTTATACAACCTTTTAGTATAGCCACAATGTACACAAAGCTGTATTGATCTATTCAATTTGAAATAGAGAGAAACATTTGTTGACCATGTTCTGAATAATAGAATTGTACTCAATTACTATTAATAAATTTGAATGGCAATGATACTGCAATAGAGAGAAACATTTGTTGACCATGTTCTGAATAACATAATTGTGCTCAATTATTGTTGATAAATTTGAATAGAAGTGAAATGTAGTGATACGGCAACCATTGTTGAAATAGTAAGCTTCCGTATTCACACAGGTATTACATATTTAAACTTTTTGAGTACCAGTAAAATATAGATACTCATTTTTTTCTTTGCACAGTGACGACCTGTATGAGACTGGCCTCTTGTGGAACCTGCGGCTGCACCAGATGACTGCACAGATCCCTGGCGTGTGTTTCTGGGATTGGGATTGCACCCTCTCCCAACCCAGACACTTCAGTGTGGACGGCATCCATCCGTCCCTGGAGGCAACACCTTGTTGCACACGACTGCAGGAAGCCGCGTTCTGCAGATGCTGTCATGTGACAGACGAGACCAGCTCATGTAAGTATAAGTAACAGTACTTTTGTTTCTAGAGTGGAAAGTGTAACTCTGAGTTACTAAAAGTGACATGTGGAGTACCCCAGGGCTCAATACTGGGCCCAGAACTATTTTTATTGTATATAAATGATATTTGTAATATTTATACTGTTTGCTGATGATACTAATATATAACTGAAAAGTGAATGAGATTGCTTTCTAAAGATATATTTCCATGTTGTTACCAATATTGTATTTAATATACTTGTACAAGTTATGTATTGTATATTGCGTGTCGTTTTATAAGTTTTTAATGTTGAAAACTGTTATTACCATGAATGTGGTATTTATGTTTCAGCCATGTGTACATGAAACTGGTGCATATTGGGAATTATATATATATTTTAAACAAATGCACAAGTTGTGTGTGTGTGACTGTAATTGCAGGGAGGCGGACATGGTAGCTGCAGAGTTGTCCCGCACACGTGCAGACCATCGCCAGCGTATGGAGGCCAAGGCGCGAGCCAAGACCTCCATGACACCACTACCCCCCGTCTACAGGCAGGATCCAGCTCCCGTCCGCACGTACGGGAGGTACCAGCTGCCCGGTTCAGGCCACCAAGCTGGACCTACTCTACATGTTGACGAGCTGGAAGACCACGTCATCATCAGTGTTGCCGGCACATCCATCGCCCTGCCTCCGAGACTTTTGCATTCATGTTGCACAGTAAGTACGATGCGTTTTTTAGTTGGTGCTGCATAGAAACATTCCAGATTGTATGATATGTTATCTTATACAGCCAGCCACGAAACGTTATGTTTAGTTTCACGTGGTTGACCACTAGGATGAGTTGTTTTTAAAATACACTTTGATATCTTATCTTGTACATTGTTGCATTTCAGCACCACTCGATTTTCATGCTCTGAAGGCTTTAAAGGAAACGATTACGAGTTATCCCGATATAAAAATAGTAATCAACCCAATTTAACCGCTTTAAAAAGTGTTATGCGTAGTTGGCATGAAAGAGTCCGGACGAACATGGTGCACTCATTTTTCAACTATCTAAATAGTATTCCACAAACAAAAACTAGCTTTTCACATTACCTTAATACGTACTGGTTTCAATGTGCATGGCAAATAAAATTTACAGCTGAGACAGCATTTTTGGTGCCGGAACAAGATAGGCGAAATCCACTCTTGCTGACTAATAACATTACAGAAAATCTGTTCAGGCTGATTGTTCAAGGGGAAAATGCTAATCATCTGAATAAATCTCTAGCATTAGAAGTTCAAACTTTAATTGATAGAACTCCCCCAAGACAATCACATGTCACTGTGCATGGTGCAACTAATTTAGCACAATTCCAAAATCAGGTCAATTCTTCAAAAGATAAATTATTGAAGTGTATTATGAAAGGTACAGATCTGGTTCAGACAGGAAAAGTCAGAATGATTCAAAATTGGGAACAACATGGGTGGGCATTTGTAACTTCAGAAGACCAAAAACAATCGGGTAATGATCATGATTATTCAATAAACACAGCTAGTGCTAATTTACTTACAGAGTTAAATGTTAGTGCTGCTGAGACATTCCATGATGTTGCTCAATACCTTCCTGTTCCGGCACCAGATGATGGCGTTTACGTTGTCAACAAGTTTCTTAACATATTTACATGCTTAGGTTTTGTTCACAAAGGACAGCCATATTTTTGTAAGCATATACATGCAGTGCTAGCAACAACCCATAATTGCCTTGACCGTTTAAAGTTGTTAGAACTGTATTTTGCTTGCTCCCTAAAATACCTCCCGGTTTGTCTAGACTGTTCCCCGCTAGAAATAATCTACAAGGTCGCGGTAATGTTTTCATTTGTATCCAGTCATTATTGCAAATTTCTCACCAGGCAACTAAATTAGAGGTACAACAAGCTAAGAAGGGTGAGTTACTTAAACTTCTTCATGATCCAGAGAAACCAGCAGCCCCAACATCTTTCCCAGGTAGACTCCCTTTAAGACATCCTCATAATGAAGGTTTCAGGAGGAAGGGAGGACCCATGTCTATAAAAGGTAATGCTTACGAGTTGAAATTCCCTGTGTTTAACACGACTGAACCCTACCAACCTCAAGTCGAATTCCACATAATGCTAAAGAAAGATGGGGTGGGAGGAAAAGATCTTTGCACAAGAAACGTGGTTTGACAATAAGTGAGGTAGCTTCAGACAATTCTCACATTTTGGCCTGCAAACTTAAAAGGTTAGCAATAGCTCGTTTACACCATAAAAAGGTTCAGTTAAACCAGGAATTAACACTGCACATGTGGTTAGTGTAGCTGCACCAATGGTTAGTGTAGCTGCACCAGTGGTTAGTGTAGCTGCACCAGTGGTTAGTGTAGCTGCACTAGTGGTTAGTGTTGCTGCACCAGTGGTTAGTATCATCACATCGGGAGCTAGTATAGTCAGACCTGCAGGCAGTTTACTCAGACCAGGAGTTAGTATAGTCAGATCGGTAGCTAGCATAGTCAGACCTGCAGGCAGTTTACTCAGACCGGGAGTTAGTAGTCAGATCGGGAGCTAGCATAGTCAGACCTGCAGGCAGTTTACTCAGACCAGGAGTTAGTATAGTCAGATCGGGAGCTAGCATAGTCAGACCTGCAGGCAGTTTAGTCAGAACAGGAGTTAGTATAGTCAGACCGGGAGCTAGTATAGTCAGACCTGCAGGCAGTTTATTCAGACCAGGAGTTAGTATAGTCAGACCGGGAGCTAGTATAGTCAGACCTGCAGGCAGTTTACTCAGACCAGGAGTTAGTATAGTCAGATCGGGAGCTAGCATAGTCAGACCTGCAGGCAGTTTACTCAGACCGGGAGTTAGTATAGTCAGATCGGGAGCTAGCATAGTCAGACCTGCAGGCAGTTTACTCAGACCGGGAGTTAGTATAGTCAGATCGGGAGCAAGCATAGTCAGACCTGCAGGCAGTTTACTCAGACCAGGAGTTAGTATAGTCAGATTGGGAGCAAGCATAGTCAGACCTGCAGGCAGTTTACTCAGACCGGGAGTTAGTATAGTCAGATCGGGAGCTAGCATAGTCAGACCTGCAGGCAGTTTACTCAGACCGGGAGTTAGTATAGTCAGATCGGGAGCTAGCATAGTCAGACCTGCAGGCAGTTTACTCAGACCAGGAGTTAGTATAGTCAGACCGGGAGCTAGCATAGTCAGACCTGCTGGCAGTTTACTCAGACCAGGAGTTAGTATAGTCAGATCGGGAGCCAGCATAGTCAGACCTGCAGGCAGTTTACTCAGACCAGGAGTTAGTATAGTCAGATCGGGAGCTAGCATAGTCAGACCTGCAGGCAGTTTACTCAGACCGGGAGTTAGTATAGTCAGATCGGGAGCTAGCATAGTCAGACCTGCAGGCAGTTTACTCAGACCAGGAGTTAGTATAGTCAGATCGGGAGCTAGCATAGTCAGACCTGCAGGCAGTTTACTCAGACCGGGAGTTAGTATAGTCAGACCGGGAGCTAGCATAGTCAGACCTGCAGGCAGTTTACTCAGACCAGGAGTTAGTATAGTCAGATCGGGAGCTAGCATAGTCAGACCTGCAGGCAGTTTACTCAGACCAGGAGTTAATATAGTCAGACCGGGAGCTATATAGTCAGACCTGCAGGCAGTTTACTCAGACCACGAGTTAGTATAGTCAGATCGGGAGCTAGCATAGTCAGACCTGCAGGCAGTTTACTCAGACCGGGAGTTAGTATAGTCAGATCGGGAGCTAGCATAGTCAGACCTGCAGGCAGTTTACTCAGACCAGGAGTTAGTATAGTCAGATCGGGAGCTAGCATAGTCAGACCTGCAGGCAGTTTACTCAGACCGGGAGTTAGTATAGTCAGATCGGGAGCTAGCATAGTCAGACCTGCAGGCAGTTTACTCAGACCGGGAGTTAGTATAGTCAGATCGGGAGCTAGCATAGTCAGACCTGCAGGCAGTTTACTCAGACCAGGAGTTAGTATAGTCAGACCGGGAGCTAGCATAGTCAGACCTGCAGGCAGTTTACTCAGAGCAGGAGGTAGTATAGTCAGACCGGGAGCTAGCATAGTCAGACCTGCAGGCAGTTTACTCAGACCAGGAGTTAGTATAGTCAGATCGGGAGCTAGCATAGTCAGACCTGCAGGCAGTTTACTCAGACCGGGAGTTAGTATAGTCAGACCGGGAGCTAGTATAGTCAGACCAGCAGGCAGTTTACTCAGACCAGGAGTTAGTATAGTCAGACCGGCAGCTATTATAGTCAGACCTGCAGGCAGTTTACTCAGACCAGGAGTTAGTATAGTCAGACCGGGAGCTAGCATAGTCAGACCTGCTGGCAGTTTACTCAGACCAGGAGTTAGTATAGTCAGATCGGGAGCTAGCATAGTCAGACCTGCAGGTAGTTTACTCAGAACAGGAGTTAATATAGTCAGACCGGGAGCTATATAGTCAGACCTGCAGGCAGTTTACTCAGACCACGAGTTAGTATAGTCAGATCGGGAGCTAGCATAGTCAGACCTGCAGGCAGTTTACTCAGACCGGGAGTTAGTATAGTCAGATCGGGAGCTAGCATAGTCACACCTGCAGGCAGTTTACTCAGACCAGGAGTTAGTATAGTCAGATCGGGAGCTAGCATAGTCAGACCTGCAGGCAGTTTACTCAGACCGGGAGTTAGTATAGTCAGATCGGGAGCTAGCATAGTCAGACCTGCAGGCAGTTTACTCAGACCAGGAGTTAGTATAGTCAGACCGGGAGCTAGCATAGTCAGACCTGCAGGCAGTTTACTCAGAGCAGGAGGTAGTATAGTCAGACCGGGAGCTAGCATAGTCAGACCTGCAGGCAGTTTACTCAGACCAGGAGTTAGTATAGTCAGATCGGGAGCTAGCATAGTCAGACCTGCAGGCAGTTTACTCAGACCGGGAGTTAGTATAGTCAGACCGGGAGCTAGTATAGTCAGACCAGCAGGCAGTTTACTCAGACCAGGAGTTAGTATAGTCAGACCGGGAGCTATTATAGTCAGACCTGCAGGCAGTTTACTTAGACCAGGAGTTAGTATAGTCAGACCGGGAGCTAGTATAGTCAGACCTGCAGGCAGTTTACTGAGACAGGGAGTTAGTATAATCAGATCGGGAGCTAGCATAGTCAGACCTGCAGGCAGTTTACTCAGACCAGGAGTTACTATAGTCAGACCGGGAGCTAGTATAGTCAGACCTGAAGGCAGTTTACTCAGACCAGGAGTTAGTATAGTCAGACCGGGAGCTAGCATAGTCAGACCTGCAGGCAGTTTACTCAGACCAGGAGTTAGTATAGTCAGACCGGGAGCTAGCATAGTCAGACCTACAGGCAGTTTACTCAGACCGGGAGTTACTATAGTCAGATCAGGAGCTAGCATAGTCAGACCTGCAGGCAGTTTACTCAGACCGGGAGTTAGTATAGTCAGATCGGGAGCTAGCATAGTCAGACCTGCAGGCAGTTTACTCAGACCGGGAGTTAGTATAGTCAGATCGGGAGCTAGCATAGTCAGACCTGCAGGCAGTTTACTCAGACCGGGAGTTGGTATAGTCAGATCGGGAGCTAGCATAGTCAGACCTGCAGGCAGTTTACTCAGACCGGGAGTTAGTATAGTCAGATCGGGAGCTAGCATAGTCAGACCTGCAGGCAGTTTACTCAGACCGGGAGTTAGTATAGTCAGATCGGGAGCTAGCATAGTCAGACCTGCAGGCAGTTTACTCAGACCGGGAGTTAGTATAGTCAGATCGGGAGCTAGCATAGTCAGACCTGCAGGCAGTTTACTCAGACCGGGAGTTAGTATAGTCAGACCGGGAGCTAGCATAGTCAGACCTGCAGGCAGTTTACTCAGACCGGGAGTTAGTATAGTCAGATCGGGAGCTAGCATAGTCAGACCTGCAGGCAGTTTACTCAGACCGGGAGTTAGTATAGTCAGATCGGGAGCTAGCATAGTCAGACCTGCAGGCAGTTTACTCAGACCGGGAGTTAGTATAGTCAGATCGGGAGCTAGCATAGTCAGACCTGCAGGCAGTTTACTCAGACCGGGAGTTAGTATAGTCAGATCGGGAGCTAGCATAGTCAGACCTGCAGGCAGTTTACTCAGACCAGGAGTTAGTATAGTCAGATCGGGAGCAAGCATAGTCAGACCTGCAGGCAGTTTACTCAGACCGGGAGTTAGTATAGTCAGATCGGGAGCTAGCATAGTCAGACCTGCAGGCAGTTTACTCAGACCGGGAGTTAGTATAGTCAGATCGGGAGCTAGCATAGTCAGACCTGCAGGCAGTTTACTCAGACCAGGAGTTAGTATAGTCAGACCGGGAGCTAGTATAGTCAGACCTGCAGGAAGTTTACTCAGACCGGGAGTTAGTATAGTCAGATCGGGAGCTAGCATAGTCAGACCTGCAGGCAGTTTACTCAGACCGGGAGTTAGTATAGTCAGATCGGGAGCTAGCATAGTCAGACCTGCAGGCAGTTTACTCAGATCAGGAGTTAGTATTGTCAGATCGGGAGCTAGCATAGTCAGACCTGCAGGCAGTTTACTCAGATCAGGAGTTAGTATAGTCAGATCGGGAGCTAGCATAGTCAGACCTGCAGGTAGTTTACTCAGATCAGGAGTTAGTATAATCAGATCGGGAGCTAGCATAGTCAGACCTGCAGGCAGTTTACTCAGATCAGGAGTTAGCATAGTCAGACCTGCAGGCAGTTTACTCAGACCAGGTGTTAGTATAGTCAGATCGGGAGCTAGCATAGTCAAACCTGCAGGCAGTTTACTCAGACCAGGCATTGGGGTAACAGCGTGGTGATCGCCTTTGCCAAGCAAGACCAGAAAAAAAACCGGCTCTTTTCAGAGCCAAAACTCTTTCATACGAGAGTTTGCTACCATCATATCAGTGTTCAATAAAAAATGAAATGTATACATGTAAATAATAAAAATGTACTGAATAAATCAACTGAATGTGACTAATGTGAGAAAACCGCAGTCAATATTGATTACAATCATTACCTACAAATCAATCAATACGCATTTATTGTCCGATTTCAAATACACTGGCACACTATGCATGTTCGTTACCAAATCGGCACCATTCGATATCCAAAGTCTCAATGTTGGCTAAATTAGCGAAGCGTACAGAGTATATGAGGGAACAGACTACCTAATATAGTTTATAATAAACAACTATTTACACCATTCAAATCAATCAATACACATTTATTGTCGACTGATTTCAAATACACTGGATACCATGCATGTTCGTTACCAAATCGGCACAATTCGAAAGTCTCAATGTTGGCTAAATTAGCGAAGCGTACGGAGTATTTGAGGAAAGAGACTACCTAATATAGTGTATAATAAACAGGTAGACGAGACATGGGCATATCCAATATTTTTCTTAAAAGCCATAGTCGATTCAATATTTGAAAAAGGCGGGCGTTAACAAGAAGGCAATATTGTCCTTCAAATCGCAAGGAAGTTATCGGAATTGCGCGCGCACAGGTAATTTCCCTTCCAACCGGAAGGAAGTTAACGCTTCCGGAAGTATTGCGCGCGCAGACATTACCGCCGATTTACCAACTATCAGTGATCTGCGTCCCGGATGATAACGCAAAAAACTTCCCCAAACCCGAGTCGGCGGAGAAAAAACAAAGAAGTAAATACCAAAAGATACATCTGAAACATAGCAGTGCATTTTGTTACTACACACGTTAGGGTATATGAACAGCTAAACATGCATCTTATCGATTAATAATCTTACGTCAATATGGCATTATGAAAAGTGGTCCTCGGACGAAAACATAATTATTCCCCACGACGAGTATATTGTGGAAAAATCAGGTTATTTGCAAGTTACTTTAATCACAAGGCAGTAACAACATAGACACACGTGGTGTTCTAATAAAGTAATACACACGGTGCATATCCATGCAAGTTTTCACACAAGGCTTTTCCTCGATGTGGTTGCACACATGCCGTTGCAACGTACGCACATGTGCAAAACGAGCTTCACAAATTTCGCAAATGAATGGTTTCTCCCATTTTGACTTGGTTTCAGCGTACGCACCACATGACTCGGAACTGGAAATGGTGCCCCGCACACATCATATTTCAAGGACTCCAAGACGCGAGTGGGCTCATGAGAGCAGTTGTGAATCTAAAGTTTATCGCTCTTTCCGAATATCGTCCCACAACTGTCACAAGCATAGGGTGTATGAACATTGTGAATTTGCAAGTGAACACGAAGATCATCGTTGCTTTCAAACTCCCTCCAATAGATGTCACGCAGGACTGCCTAACGTCATGCGAACGCAAATGAACACTGGTATGCCTCACCATTCTGAGTATATTTAGACACACTTGAATGTTTACCCTCCAAGAGTCTCTTCAAATACAAACAGATAATTGTTCCATGAATGGCACAGTCACACGTCTTCTCCTGTTCCCGAAGGCAAAGATGTGGACATTGAGTGAATTAGCTCGATGTTCTACGTTTCATTGGTGCACAGAACTCGACACTCGTTGACGTCAACGTGTACGAGTTTTAAAATGCAGCGTCAAATACTTAAATATACGTTTATATATGCAGACCTATATAGGTCTATATATATGTCCATTATGACCTTATACAGGTGTTAAAAAAACCTACGATGGCTAAATTACGACGGTTTTACTCCGCTTCAAGACTGTTAAAACGCAACGTCACAATGCTTAAATACACGTTTATGCATACAGGCTATTCCATTACGACCTCCTACAGGTGTTAAAAATACCTACGACCACTATGGAACTTTAAAACCTACAAGTATTACGGTCTCTCTCTCTCTCTCTCTCTCTCTCTCTCTCTCTCTCCTTTAAAAATACACACATGTAGTACTATGGAACTTTCATAAACGGGTGTTAAATACATGTCATACATTACGATCTGTCAAGTTTAAACATTTACGGAGATATAACGGAATATATCATAACGGCATTAATACAGGTCTGGTCTTTAAAAAAGTACAGGTCTTTAAAAATACTATCAAGCTTAAAAACATGTATATAATTTACGGAATAACTGCCTTTAAAAATACATTGCCAAGTTTATTATTTACGGAATAAATTTCACAGTGTCTCCCTCTCTCTTTAAAACATAAAAGCTGCATAGGGAATTTAGAGGGAGTCAGGCTTCAATGATGGCTCTATATTAGATCATCTCAACTCTTTTGGGAAGCAGTCAGCCATGCTGCGATTAATTGGCAACAATTATTTGTATACAAATATCCACCACTGTCTATAGCCAGGCACTCATTTATATAGTTGAGCGAATTAGAGCAATGTAGAGTGAATGAACTTGCCCAAGGTTCGACATGGCAGCATAGGATTCGAATTCGGGTTCTCTCGACTAAAAGTCCAATGCTCTACCACTGCGCCACTGCATTTTGGCTGAAAAATTCCGCCCTTTTCTTTAGTCTTTACTATTTTTCCGACATGCACCTTAAGTTGTAATTGTCATGGTAATCAGTTGACACAAGTTATATTAATTTGGCATTTTAAGTGAACACGTGCACTAGAGCATTTGTGGTGGTTTTAACGTATTTGAGTAGTCGATTGATGTTTATTGCATATCCCGAAGGATATAGAAATATGTATGGTATAACTTGATGTACTGACTGGTTGACACGATTCGTTTTTGGTAGCCTTGCCTGAAATTCTGACGTCATCATGTCTTCTCCAATCAGACGCACTGGTTCAGATGTGCACGATGCATTGTGGGATTGGTATTTTGCAATTTCTCTCACAGTTTGATGATTTTTAGTAATAATTTACAATGTTGTTATGATTAGGGCTTACTTTGCTGACTGCATGAACTGTGTGACAGTATAAAACTCAAGAGACTTCCCAATATGTACTTTCTGATGATGCAAAATTAGTTAAATATTTTGTATTAGGAAATATGCAAAAAAGTTGTAAGAAATTTTATTAAAATTCCAACTTTAAAACAGTTGTTTCTTTGCTAATTAATATTTCACTTACAAACATGAAATAAATACCATATTATTTCTTAGTTACTGCTTTCCCGCAACTGGATAGGCCTGTACCGTGAAAGGACGCTAAGACACATAGACGCTCACGCGACCGCTAGAGGCCGCTACTAATTAATCCTTTACCGTGTGGCTATAGTATTATGTACGTATGCGTTCTGTTCTCTGGGGATCTGCAGACGGATGATAGAGGCCACTAATGTTCGACCCCAGTGGCCAGCATGAGTGAGTGAAAGATGTTAGATTGTAAAGTCGTTTTCCAGTTTTCAACGTTTTATTCACGACGACGAACACATACAAAAGCAGCTAAATCACGACGGTTTTACACCGCTTCAAGACTATGTTAAAATGCAAAGTCACAACGCTTAAAAACACGTTTATGCATACAGCTTTTATAGGACTATTCTATTACGACCTCCTACAGGTGTTAAACATATCTACGACCACTGCGGAACTTCAAATATTGTCATGCAGCATCACAATGCTTAAATACACGTTTATATATACAGGCCTATATAGGTCTATATATATGTCCATTGTGACTTCCTACATGTGCTAAAAATACCTACGACGGCTAAAATACGACGGTTTTACACCGCTTCAAGACTATGTTAAAATGCAACGTCACAATGCTTAAATACACATTTATGCATACAGGCCTATATGGGACTATTGCATTACGACGTCCTACAGGTGTTAAAATGCCTACGACCACTAAGGAACTTAAAAACCTACAAGTATTACGGTCTCTCTATCTCTCTCCTTTAAAAATACACACAAGTATTACTACGAAACTTTCATAAACGGGTGTTAAATACATGTCTTACATTACGATATATCAAGCTTAAACATTTACGGAGATATAACGGAATATATCATAACGGCATTAATACAGATCTTTAAAAAATACATATCTTTAAAAATACTATCAAGTTTAAACAGGTACATCGTTTACTTTTAATAACGTTATTATTAAGTTTAATTATTTACGGAATGAATGTCACAGTGTGTGTGTCTCTCTCTCTCTCTCTCTCTCTCTCTCTCTCTCTCTCTCTCTCTCTCTCTCTCTCTCTCTCTCTCTCTCTCTCTCTTTAAAACTTAAAAGCTGCATAAGGTGTTTAGATCGAGCCAGGTTTCAATGATGGCTCCATGGTAGATCATCTCAACTCTTTTGGGAAGCATTCAGCCATGCTGCAATTAATTGGCACAAAAATATTTGTACACAAATGTCCACCATTGTCTATGGCCAGGCACTCATTTATACAGTTGAGTGAATTGGAGCAATGTAGAGTGAATGAACTTGCCCAAGGTTCGACATGGCAGCATAGGAGTCAAACCCGGGTTCTCTCGACAGAAAGTCCAATGCTCTGCCACTGCACCACTGCACAGTGGCTGAGCAATTCCGCCCTTTACTTTGCTCTTTACTATTATTCCGACCTGTACTCTAAGTTGTAATTGTCACGGTAATTAGTTCACAAAAAGTCATAATAATTTGGCTTTTTAAGCGGCTTATATTTTAACACGTGCAATAGAGCATTTGTGGTCGTTTTAACGTATTCGGATAGTCGATTGATGTTTATTGCATATGCCGGAGGATATAGAAATATGTATGATATAACTTGATTCCAGTGTTAATGAACTTAGTCAGTACTACTGACTGGTTGACAAGGTCCGTTTTTAGTAGCCTTGCCTGAAAATCTGACGCCATCATGTCTCCTCCAATCAGACGCACTGGTTCGCATATGCACGATGCATTGTGGGATTGATATTTTGCAATTTCTCTCGCAGTTTGTTGATTTTTAGTGATAATTTACATTGTTGTTATGATTAGGGCTTTGTTTGCTGTTTGCATGAACTGTGTGACAGCATAAAACTCAAGAGACATCCCAATATGTACTTTCTGATGATGCAAACTGAGTTAAATATTTCGTATTAGGAAATATGGCAAAAAGTTGTCAGAAATGTTACTAAAATTCAACTTTAAAATAGTTGTATCTTTGCTAAAAATATATCACTTAGAAACATGAAAGAAATACCATATAAGTTTTTAGTTACTGCTTCTCCGGATAGGCCTTTACCGTGAACTGACGCTAAGAAATATAGACGCTCACGCGACCGCTAGAGGCCGCTACTAATTACGCCTTTACCGTGTGGCTATAGTATTATGTATGTGTGTTCTGTCCTCTGGGAGATCTAGAGACGGATGATAGAGGCCACTAATACGAAAGGGGCTAAATCACGACGGTTTTATACCGCTTCAAGACTATGTTAACATCCGACGTCACAACGCTTAAATACAAGTTTGTGCATACATACAGGCCTATATAAACATATACATGTTTGTTCGTTACGACCTCCTACAGGTGTTAAAAATACCTAACACCACTACGAAACTTAAAATACACATCTTTAAAAATACCTACATAAACGAAAGTCTTTACTATGCAGACGTGACTGTGGAAATAAATACGGATTATGGAGGATTACACACATAATGGGAATAAATACGGAATTTTGTAAGTAGTCTTTGCCGTTTACAACTAGAAATCACTACCCGCACACCGTTTTATAAAAACTTCGTTAACTCACCGTTTGCCTTTTAATTACATACTTTTTACGTTGAAACATAGGCGTTGTTGAAATTCCAGCGATGGTCACGACTAGCGAAAACACTTCAGATACGAGAACCACAGCGACGGTCGAGGCTAGGGAAAAAACAGTTCAGATAATGGACGCCGATCAGCACCCACCACCCCTACTAGGCGCTGGCAATTACGGCAGCTGACTCCTAGAAACTATAAAAAAGTCATTAATCATGGCAAAATATCAGCGCATGAACGGTCAACGCTTATGTGGGCGTCTCACGCGGGGGCAGCAGCGTCATCTCGTGCACCTGGTGGGGCCAGAAGGGACAGCACTGTATCACCACGACCAGCAAAATAACTACAGGAATCGTCCGTACGGTCTACATGCACACCCACTTTTGTATGGTGGCGCACTCCCTTAGTAAGTGGGGGAGACGCTACGAGATGTAGGGGCTAGGGCGTCCGCTAGAGAACGCTACTGAATAAGCCTTTATCGTGGACTATCTTCTTTTCAAGCGCGGATTGTTTCAATCATGACAAATGGGAGGCGTGCATCATTTCCATGACCGGGAACAACGCACTATTGGGCTGTCTTTTCTACAGCTCCGTTAGAAAGTACAATTTTAAATATGTTTTTTTTCCATTTCCCCCCCAATTTTTATTTTTTTTATTACTTAATTAATTAGTTAATTGGCTAATTAATTAACTAATTAGTTAGGTAATTATAAAAAAATCGTATAGGTAAGCAAATGACAAAACAGCTATACATGAACTGTCAATCAAAATGGCAAAACCTTTGATCTTTCGATACATTTGGGGGTCCCGATTACACTCAGTTACTACTAGTGCTCATATGCATAAGATACATATCACTGTTTTCCAATACTATCACACAAAAGTAACATGTGTACATTTTCTGATCAGTGTGAATGTGCATATGCATCAGATGGTTATCACTATTTGCAGACACTTCTGTAGACATGTCACTCACACACGGTTTCTCGTTGGTGTCGGTTTGCTGCTTTTGGAGGATAACCATACTGCCGGGGCTTTCACTCCTGCTGGCCGTATGCTGGCTAACACTGCACAGACTGCGATGTCCGGTGTTGTGGTCACCACTCCCCTGGTCAACTGGACATTGCTGGGAGTGGTCAACAGTTGTGTCCAGGTCGTGGGACTGTTCACAACTGATCAGTGTATTGCCACTCAGAAGTAGATCACTCACTGTGAGTACTGACGTCACATCGAATCTGGCCGCAATCTGAAATGACACTCAAACAATTACACTTCTGTTACTAGCTTCAAATCGCCTTCAATGGCGTTTTATACAGAAGAGCATTTCAGACATGATGCAAATTACAAACTTTGATTTGTTTTCTGAGATTTTTGAGATCTTGATTATATATTGTTATAACAAGAAATTATAGTTTCTAAAGATGAACATAAAATATATAGCCGGCCCAGTAAACAGGGTGAAATCATTATTACATTCGCAATATAATTGACGTAATAAAATAAAACTTTTTATTGCAACCAATTTTAGTCAAGGGAAAATTAAACATGGTATATTAAAATGCAAAAGTCGGTACTGCAGTGTAGTGTACTTGGGTGCGAACGTGGAGTAATCAAATAATGAGACGCCTGATTTTACGATGTATTTGCACACACATTTAAGTTGTAATTGAAACCACGATTATGATTACTTTTGTACCGTAATCGAATTAAACCTTTTGGCCATGATGACAAATGTAATCGAATAAAATTACTCAAAATCTGTCTACAATTACTGAAGGCTAATCCTGCGATTAACACATCTGGGGTGTGTATATTACAATGTGTGAAAGTGTACACAGTCTGTAGTTAATGTAGTAATTATGACAAATGGGTCTGCTGCTATATATTTGAGAGCTCACAATCGGTATTAATGGACGTGACAATCTCTTTAAGCACAATTAAATACTACTCGGTGCTATATCGTAAATACATTTTAGTTATAACACGACAAAGCGAAGACACGCCAATGCGTCAATATTGAGTCGCGGAACAAAAAAATACAAATGGGGGTTCTTGTCTACTAAACGGTCACTACAGTGACAATTTCGAATGCTGTTGTCATCTATGGGAAACACTAGAGGCATTGTGATAACCAGCCCGTGTGACAACCAACCCAGCTCAACCCTACTTTCGTTTGATTTGCTACATATGTTATTAAGCTAAAATAATTAAATTTAACAAGATTTAACAAGATTTAACAAGATTGCCACCCAGAGAATTAACTCTAGGTGGCAGGTGGACAAGGAAGCCCTTTGGCTTATCGAGAGTCCGACCCTTTTATCTATGTGTATCCAGCCCGTCTGAGGTATGTGTCGATTTTATTTTTAAACATATTCACGCTACTAGCACCCACACAATCAGCAGATAATATGTTCCATTCATTTACAGTCCTTTGTGAGAATGAGAACTTTCTTATATCTAATCTACACTGCTCCTTTGCTAATGTAAGTTCATGCCCTCTAATCCTTTATCTTTCTTAACTGAGAAAAAAATATTTCTATCAATATTTTCATAACCCTTCAATATTTTAAACACTTCTATCTGATCTCCTCTCAATCTCCTGGTCTCTAGTGTTGTTAAACCGCATTTTTTTAGGCGTATTTCGTAACTAAGATCCCTCGGTTTTGGTATCATTTTAGTTGCTCTCCTCTGCACTCTTTCTAGCATATCTATGTCCTTCCTGCGATACGGCCTCCACGCTTGAATACAATATTCTAAATGAGGCCTAACTATTGTTTTGTACAGCGGTATTATTAGCTCTTTTTCCTTATACGTTATGTTTCGCCTAATTAATCCAAGGATTTGATTTCCCTTTGAAGCTGCAATTCCGCACTGCTCTGAAACCTTCATATCAGCACTAATGGTTAACCCTAAGTCCTTTTCTTTTTCAGTAGTACTTAGTACAGTACCCCCCATTGTATATTCTACCTCTTCGTTCCCATGTCCTGTGTGGAGGCATTTACATTTCCCAAAATTGAACAGCATTTCAATGACAAACAACACGTGTTATATTTTTTGTAGCCCTCTTTCAACAAATTGTAATCCATGTTAATGTGTACAGTAGGGCAATGTAGACCAATTGTATACATTTCGTTGAAATAAATTTAACTCAAACTTGTCACTCGATCGCAAATACTTAAAATCAGCTGAGTCACGCTGTGGAGAATATGTGTCTCCATGGCAGATACTTTCAAAAATGGACATTAGGTCGATAGCGAGGACGTTGCAGAAACACTTCTAGGTGACCGACGAGAGGACGCTTGCCCTGGATTAATAAATATAGGTGGGAAAAAGCGAGTAAATGTGATTTGTCACAGTGGAATTCTGAGGTTTAGTTTCTACCCAAAAGCAACAAGTGTCAGTTAAGTCACAGACCGTATAGACACAAAAACCAAGGGTGTCGCTGTTGAAGCGTACATGGCGGAACTGACACTATTACTGACAAATAACTGTAGGTTTAATCGTATGCACAATTTTTTAAACACCTTCTCAAGACAGGTGAATAAAAAGTCTTTAGCACTTAAGAAAATATAATTATTATTGCACTCCAAAAATATGTATGCACCTAATCTGTTTTTACATAATTTGCAACAATCATTGCTAAGAATTGCTCAAATTTAAGTCGTACCAAAAGTCCTTTACGAATATTTCGGGAAAAGCTTTTCTGCGTCTCTGTGTATATAGTACCATCCGGAGGATGGGCATTTTGCTTGTGACAATAACAATGGATTAATTTAATGGATGACGGTAGAACCGAGTATCCCCAAATTATGCAATAGTATGTCCACAGTAACTTGGACTAAACTGGAAATGCAGGTAGGAAACAAAAGTGTATCATTATCTACAGTTCAAACGTTCTGGTTTTACTTACATATTTAAATACGTGGTGTACGAACCTCACATTCGAGTGTTTTCACAATCGTATGTTATGTATGATGTCTTTGAAGAATACTTCGACTTCAGCTTCTTCGTGCATCTGCATTTATCGCTCTCCATGGTGTAGGTGTTCAGGTCACTCCGCCAGAGTTGGCGCGTTTGTTGGGTGAGCGCGAACGAGAAACAAATGAATACACCCTGAAGAGTATTGCAAACAATGAAACAATACCAGAGGAAATGGAGTGCGTCAACGTTAGCAAGGAACCCAAACAGCCAAGTGAACCCCATTAGTGATGTCAGACGTGCGTAGATGGTGCACATGTTGCGACGTTGCTGCTGCGAAGTCCGCGCCTGGTTGCCGATCGATATGGCTCTTCTGAACGCAAACACGGTGCGAACGAAGAAGACGGTGTTTGCAGCGATGATCATCGCCAAAGGTGTTGCGAAATAAAGCACTATAGCATAACGCCCGAC
This sequence comes from Paraescarpia echinospica, assembly GCA_020002185.1. Lineage (NCBI taxonomy): Eukaryota > Metazoa > Annelida > Polychaeta > Sabellida > Siboglinidae > Paraescarpia > Paraescarpia echinospica. Next base: position 63,272,504 of record CM034534.1, on the reverse strand, counting down.
GATAAAACAGTTTGTCGTTCCTCCGTAGCTGAATGGAAGCTCCATGGCTAAATCGATGGACAGGCAAACAGCGACGAAGACAGCCGGAAGGCCCCAAGCGTACATGGCGAAAACGCGAAGACGTATGGTAGTTGTGAGATTGTTGGAAGGTCTTAGTGAGGAGAATGTAACAAAGATATCAAAGGCAAGCACGTTCATCCAAAGGAAGGCGGCGAGCCACGCATAGTGTTGTAGCGCAGCAACCACGGTGCATGCTTCTCGATACGGCACAACAGTTGTGCTCAGTTGGAAGGTGAGCTGCGCAAGGAACAGCGCCATTGTGAGGTTCATGACGCTCTTCCCCGGAACAGTACGAAGGGACGGAAACATACAATAGGTCATCATAGTGGCGACGAGACATATCATCGACAACACGTTTCCAATTAGAGTAATAATGCCCTTAAAAGCGTCTTCCCAACTAATGTCTATTACGGCCTTGTGTTGACTGATAGTTATATTCGGCAGTAAATCAGCACATAGTACAATCGCGTCAGAATCCAACTGAAACACATCTCGCTTGCTAACGTTCGTTTCGCTGTGAAGCAGCAGCAATTTGCCCATGTCGATGTATTCGTTCGCCTGCAACGTGACTGTCGCGCACATGAGGATATCCGGTTCACACACCAGTGCGGCGTGTTGCTCGAACCACACCGACAAATTTGAGATGTTACGCTGCCACGATAAGACTAGTGGAACTTCGTCAGTTGTGTACATAACTGACGTGTCGTCAACTAGGATGGTGGACGGGAAAGTATCCCGGTTCAGGTCGTGTCCCAGTAATACCAGCTGAGTCCGAATTTTGGAAGTTCCAACAGAACAACCGTCCAGTGTTTCATTTACGTCGTGATTCAAGACAAACAGTTCTTTCATGCTGGCAGTGGAAATGCTATTTAATTCACGGATAATTACCTTCCTGATAGCGTTGACGTGAGGAATTATCTTCCGAAATGGAATGTTCGATATCTGATAAGCGAAACACACAATATCGTGATTTGAATGGTTCCAGCACTTGTCTTCAAACCTCCCCAGCAGATAGTCTTGCGGGTTGACACAGGCGGTGTGATAGGACACGTTGATGACCAACGTTATACCGTTGATATGCACACGCTCTATTATCAATTCTAAATTTTTTTCTATGTGTACATACTCATCATTAGTGACATCAGATGGTACGTGTAAAGCCGTCACAACCGTGGTAACTGAATTTATTCTTCCGGACAAGATCTGTTCAACCGTCACGTTCAACTTCGTGCAGTTTCTTTTGTCTCGCAAGCTCACGTGACCGGGTGGGCACGTAGGGATGACGCAAGTGTCGCGTGTGTAGTCGGGCAGCAGGTGTGAGGGACACAGCGGGGAATCGTTGAACGTTAGATGACGCTCTCCGTTGAAATCTAAAAGGAGGCTAAAACTGGGCAGCGAAGGGGAAGGAAACGTAGCGAAAACACGTAATGAGAACGGACAACTCAGCTCTGTTACGGACGCTCCACTGCACATTGCGCAATGTGGATTTCTGTACATACGGCTCCGATTTGCCAATATCCGCGCGATACATTCGGCAGGTCGACAGCAAGTAATGATGATCACTGTCTACTGCCGTATGACACCGACGGGGAAGTTTTGCTTGCCTGCAGTTGTAGCGACTGTAATCGCGTTGAAGACCCTCAAATACAGAATGCATGTCTATGTGGAACTCGCACGCGTCAATAGCATAAGAGACGAAGGCGTCGATGCCGTCGTGTCGCCAAATCTCATACGCTCTTGAACTGTTTCTTTCACAGTAAATCTTAAAGTTGGACTCTGTCAAGTCGCTGAAGTCAGTGTCTGGATTATTGCACACAGCGCAGTATCTGTTGCGATATATGACGCCGCGAAACATCACAGGAACTTCGGTAGTGATGTTTCTTTTTTCCGATATAGAATACTGGCACATGCCACGTACGACACTGTTTTGATTCAGTGAGTGAGTGGGTGAACACGACGTCACAACTAACATGACATGACTGGAAATAGTGACGCATTCCAAAGGCAGGGGCTTTCGTCTACGTACAATGTCAACGTAATTGTCACGTGTCACATTCGGACCAGATGTACACGCAGCTTCGTAATCAAGACAGCAATCACCCAGTTGTTGACACGCCGCGTCACAGTAGCATTGCGACCCTGGATTAGATTTCGAACTACCGCAGCTGCCCCTACAAGACGTTTGACAGAGTATGTCGTAAAAGTGGTCTTCCAGTTGCTTGAGCCGAGTGGCCGCGGACGGTTGCGTGTTCAGCTCGTTGGACGGCATAAATCCGCCAGATTCACCTTCGATACTCGTGACATCGGCTGGCCGCGTGCTTCCTTCCTTCTGTTTCACGTGTGTAGGATTGCTATTGAAATCGTCACCATTCCCGCTAACCGTTTCACCATATGATGTTGCACTTTCAACTTCGTGTTTTGGTCGTGTTGTCGCATGCACCCCGCTTGTTGATAAGTGATCTGTCCGCGGATTGTAGACAACGTCGCTAGTGATACTTGCATTTTCGATGATAGCTGCAAATTAACGTCGTGATGAATGTTAACATAGTGTGTGATTTACACGTAAACTTCGACTTCATAAAGTATACATTCACCAAGTCTAACAGCTCCAGTTGCAATGGCGTCACCTACTGAACGGAACGTACATGAAGACACATTTATGGTGTTGTTTATATGAGAATCGGGTAACGTGGAGGGACATATTTTAACAATCGTGCCACACCAGTTGAATTATGTGGGCACTGGTTGGAGGTTTGGGAGCCATTTTTGAAAACTCAGAATCGCAATTCCTACACCACTTTTTGGTGGCGTTGGGTGAGGGGGGGAGTTGAAACATAACAAATGCTGCACCTTTTTCTGGTGGACTTTGCGAGCTAATATGGCCACCACTTCCAATATATCGCATTTAGTGGTTTTACAATGCGCTACAAAGGCCAAAGTTTATATCGTACCGTGCGTACATACCATTGCTATACATTGTTATTTAGAATAATATGTCCGGATATGACGCATTATATGTTAAAAAGAGGTAGTCTCTATCTAGTTTTTCATATATTAATTACTACCATGTTCGTAAGACTATACTAAGTATGTTGCAGGTATGCTGCCCGCCAAATTATGTTTAGTAAGGCAGTAATAACGGTCACAATTTGAAGGCACGACCACGGGTACAAAAAATCCAGTTTTAAAACAAGCTTTATTTGTATACGGCCGAATCGGGCAGAGTTATCTGCTATACCCTTTAATGTTCTACTTCCCACGTTCAACACAGCAGACGTCCTGTTATAATTTACTACGCCCGTTAATTCCGGGCAGACGAACAGACTACGTCCCTTTAAGCTCAACGTTTGACTGATTGAATCATGATTTTTATACACAACTTTATAAATACTGTTGACTGAATCTATGAAACTGCTGAAAAATAAGATTCATGGAATTGGCACACTAAACACAGAATGTCGACGACAACCACTGCCTTAATGCCCGGCCTAATATCGGAAGGTAAACGTAAAGTGGGTCGCTGAAAGGTGGCGAAATGGCGAGGCACGATACAAAACGAGAGACACGAACTGTGGTAGATGAAGTGGACTGAAGCTAGACGGATGGTCAGAGAGTAGAGACAGGACTTAGTGGAGAATGACCACTTCAACTTTATTGGCTACGAGATACAAATATGTGAAGGGGAAGGCCAAACGCGATAAACGCAATTTTTTAAATTTAATAGCTTATAGTTCAATTAAAAAGAAAATATCAAGAAACCTATGTTGGCGGTTTGCGGGGGGGGGGGGGGCAGCCGACTCGTGTTTTAAGGCCCTTTTGGAAATCAGCACCGCCGTGCCGCACTTGCAGCTAGGCGGAATGACGCCGTGTTTTGTAACAACATTATTTAATATCACATTTTGCGTAATATATTAGACTTTGGTTCCAGTCTGTATGATTTTTGATTCTTGATATATACCAGCTCCATTTACAATGTTTGAGGATGAAACACAAAGGTTCCTTTTTCTAAAACCTAAGAAAATGGATATATCGCGTTTTCCCTGAAGCCCTTCACAAGTAATACAAAATAAACAAGCATTCATTTGCATGTTGCAATGCTAAATCGTTACTACTCATGTTAGTTGTTAACTAAGTTAATATAGTATTCAGGCAGTAATTAGCGATGCTAAATTCTTTCCAGAGAACTCGAGAGGGTTTTTAATAAAACAGATATGTCAGCGAATAATATGTAAAGCGCTTTGAACAGTCCTAAAGGCTCGATAGCGCGTGCTATAAGAACATATCTATTTTGGTTTTGTTTTAGTTCAAAGAACGCGTACGAACATAGAACAAGTCTAATATACCTCAGCGCTTGGGAGGAGATACTGTTACAATGCTTCATAGCTAGTGTATTAATATGTATATATAAATATATGTATATATATTTACACACACATATATATATATATATATATATATATATATGATATATATATGTATATATATATATATATATACATATACATATATATCGGTGCTTCAGCTCTACTTACTCGTCACTGGAGAACTTGTTTCGTAGCACTCAATCGTAGTAACAAGAAGCAGCAACAACAGCGTCATTTTCATTCGCAGTATGCGGTGTCCTAGTCAGTTGTCAGCTATTATACGACTGTATTCTGTTGACATACCGCATGCAAGACCACGAAAGACTCCCGCATGACTGCTCATCCATATGCACAGCGTCGCCGATTAATCAAATTAAGCGACTTCCTGTATTCAGCAGTTTGTTCCGCCAGTGTTTCATTGGCAGCTGTGCCTTCCGTTTGAGCCAATATATATACACGATAATCGTTCTTATATTATTCATAGTGACCCCTCATTACAACCAGTGTCATTAGGTGCGACATCAAATAGATATTCACCTAAGACCGCGTCAACAAGCTGATGTTTCCACGAAAATTATTGCCAACGTTGCCATAGTTCAACGAGGATAGGAACGCTACGATACTCAAAGTAACGAGACCCCGAGTAGCTTATTAACTGTTGTACTGCTCCACCAATTCCGCACACACGCGCACACGCGCACACGCGCACACGTGCTATCTGGATGTTGTGTGGGATTATATGTGATAGTTTCAAGGTATTACGGTAACTATAACGGAAACCAGGCCGGCTACGATGGGTGAGGACGCACCCCCGTGCGTTGAGGCAAGAGAATTCCGCTTGGAAGTAGTTCCGCTTGGATGGAATTAGACGTAGTTTATGTTAAATCATGACGTAAAATGAGTTGAGATTCCGTAAAATAAATTGGAACGGGACTGCAAAAACTCTCGACCATTACCCCTTCGACACCGTAAAAAATGTCCAACACTAGCAGTAAAGGTAAATACAAGTTCTTTTATAGCGCAGTATCCAGTCCTCAGGACTGCTCAAAGCGCTTTACACTTTACTCCCTGAAAGACCTGTTCAATCGAACACCATCTCGACTTCTCTGGGAGGAATTCAGCCGCGCTGCAATTTATGGGCGAAGACTATTTGTACACAAATAATCACCACTGCCTATAGCAAGGTACTCATTCATACAGTTGAGTGAACAATGTAGACACCGCTGCACAGGATTCAAACCCGCGTTCTCTCAGTCGAGTGTCTGGAGCTCTTACCGCTGCGCTCCTGCGCTCCACACGTACCCCATCCGCTTCACCGACACCGCGAAAAAGGCACTCGTGCACCAAAGCATCAACGCTACAGGCCTGGATTATAATACGAGGCCGTAACATGCTGCCACCTACCGGATTAGTACCATACTATTGATCTACTGTATCGCGTCCTAGTATACCTCTGTATTTCAGGATATATTCGAACCCTGTGTATTACAGTAGGCCCTATTGTAGTTTGTACGTCTGATACCAAAACTGTCCGAAGATGTCCACATGAATTATTGTCAGAGCTGTACAAAGACTCCTCCTTAGTATGTTTAAAAGTATAAAAAGAACTACAGTGTACGGTCTTCCTTGGAGAAATATCCCGATAATATACACTGTAATGTCCCTCCGGGATATTCTCCCCAATGCTTACGTGAATTTGTAAACCCCACGAAACAAGCATACTCTACCTATTAATCTGCTTATTATTTTTCTTCGGGTCTCTTCAATCGGGCTCAAACTTATGTTCATCGTCTGTACGGTAATAGTGAAAATGACACTTTTTCCAAAACTGCCAATGCCAAGAGAGTTATCCAGCTGGTATATTAAAAACTAAGCGAAATGAACCCTTTTATTCCCAATCTGAATGAAATATAATCTAAAAATAGTGTCCTAATATTCAACTATTTTTAGCCCTATCTATCTATCTACATTTTCTGATCAGTGTGAATGTGCATATGCATCAGATGGTTATCACTATTTGCAGACACTTCTGTAGACATGTCACTCACACACGGTTTCTCGTTGGTGTCGGTTTGCTGCTTTTGGAGGATAACCATACTGCCGGGGCTTTCACTCCTGCTGGCCGTATGCTGGCTAACACTGCACAGACTGCGATGTCCGGTGTTGTAGTCACCACTCCCCTGGTCAACTGGACATTGCTGGGAGTGGTCAACAGTTGTGTGCAGGTCGTGGGACTGTTCACAACTGATCAGTGTATTGCCACTCAGAAGTAGATCACTCACTGTGAGTACTGACGTCACATCGAATCTGGCCGCAATCTGAAATGACACTCAAACAATTACACTTCTGTTACTAGCTTCAAATCGCCTTCAATGGCGTTTTATACAGAAGAGCATTTCAGACATGATGCAAATTACAAACTTTGATTTGTTTTCTGAGATTTTTGAGATCTTGATTATATCTTGTTATAACAAGAAATTATAGTTTCTAAAGATAAACATAAAATATATAGCCGGCCCAGTAAACAAGGTGAAATCATTATTACATTCACAATATAATTGACGTAATAAAATAACACTTTTTATTGCAACCAATTTTAGTCAAGGGAAAATTAAACATGGTATATTAAAATGCAAAAGTCGGTACTGCAGTGTAGTGTACTTGGGTGCGAACGTGGAGTAATCAAATAATGAGACGCCTGATTTTACGATGTATTTGCACACACATTTAAGTTGTAATTGAAACCACGATTATGATTACTTTTGTACGGTAATCGAGTTAAACCTTTTGGCCATGATGACAAATGTAATCGAATAAAATTACTCAAAATCTGTCTACAATTACTGAAGGCTAATCCTGCGATTAACACATCTGGGGTGTGTATATTACAATGTTTGAAAGTGTGTACAGTCTGTAGTTAATGTAGTAGTTATGACAAATGGGTCTGCTGCTATATATTTGAGAGCTCACAATCGGTATTAATGGACGTGACAATCTCTTTAAGCACAGTTAAATACTACTCGGTGCTATATCGTAAATACATTTTAGTTATAACACGACAAAGCGAAGACACGCCAATGCGTCAATATTGAGTCGCGGAAAAAAAAATACAAATGGGGGTTCTTGTCTACTAAACGGTCACTACAGTGACAATTTCGAATGCTGTTGCCATCTATGGGAAACACTAGAGGCATTGTGATAACCAGCCCGTGTGACAACCAACCCAGCTCAACCCTACTTTCGTTTAATTTGCTACATATGTTATTAAGCTAAAATAATTAAATTTAACAAGATTTAACAAGATTGCCACCCAGAGAATTAACTCTAGGTGGCAGGTGGACAAGGAAGCCCTTTGGCTTATCGAGAGTCCGACCCTTTTATCTATGTGTATCCAGCCCGACTGAGGTATGTGTCGATTTTATTTTTAAACATATTCACGCTACTAGCACCCACACAATCAGCAGATAATCTGTTCCATTCATTTACAGTCCTTTGTGAGAATGAGAACTTTCTTATATCTAATCTACACTGCTCCTTTGCTAATGCAAGTTCATGCCCTCTAGTCCTTCTATCTTTCTTAACTGAGAAAAAAATATTTCTATCAATATTTTCATAACCCTTCAATATTTTAAACACTTCTATCTGATCTCCTCTCAACCTCCTGGTCTCTAGTGTTGTTAAATCGCATTTTTTTAGGCGTATTTCGTAACTAAGATCCCTCAGTTTTGGTATCATTTTAGTTGCTCTCCTCTGCACTCTTTCTAGCATATCTATGTCCTTCCTGCGATACGGCCTCCACGCTTGAATACAATATTCTAAATGAGGCCTAACTATAGTTTTGTACAGCGGTATTATTAGCTCTTTTTCCTTATACGTTATGTTTCGCCTAATTAATCCAAGGATTTGATTTCCCTTTGAAGCTGCAATTCCGCACTGCTCTGAAACCTTCATATCAGCACTAATGGTTAACCCTAAGTCCTTTTCTTTTTCAGTAGTACTTAGTACAGTACCCCCCATTGTATATTCTACCTCTTCGTTCCCATGTCCTGTGTGGAGGCATTTACATTTCCCAAAATTGAACAGCATTTCAATGACAAACAACACGTGTTATATTTTTTGTAGCCCTCTTTCAACAAATTATAATCCATGTTAATGTGTACAGTAGGGCAATGTAGACCTATTGTATACATTTCGTTGAAATAAATTTAACTCAAACTTGTCACTCGATCGCAAATACTTAAAATCAGCTGAGTCACGCTGTGGAGAATATGTGTCCCCATGGCAGATACTTTCAAAAATGGACATTAGGTCGATAGCGAGGACGTTGCAGAAACACTTCTAGGTGACCGACGAGAGGACGCTTGCCCTGGATTAATAAATATAGGTGGGAAAAAGCGAGTAAATGTGATTTGTCACATTTTACTTTATTCAGTATCAGCAGGTTGCATGGATTTAGCATCGTCTTGCATGACTGCATGGCTGCCTAGTTGGCCATCACATGTTAGCTTTCCTCGTATTGTTGAGCAGAAGATCTGACGCCACAGTGGAATTCTGAGGTTTAGTTTCTACCCAAAAGCAACAAGTGTCAGTTAAGTCACAGACAGTATAGTCACAAAAACCATAGGTGTCGCTGTTGAAGCGTACACGGCGGAACTGACACTATTACTGACAAATAACCGTAGGTTTAATCGTATGCACAATTTTTTAAACACCTTCTCAAGACAGGTGAATAAAAAGTCTTTAGCACTTAAGAAAATAGAATTATTATTGCACTCCAAAAATATGTATGCACCTAATCTGTTTTACATAATTTGCAACAATCATTGCTAAGAATTGCTCAAATTTAAGTCGTACCAAAAGTCCTTTACGAATATTTCGGGAAAAGCTTTTCTGCGTCTCTGTGTATATAGTACCATCCGGAGGATGGGCATTTTGCTTGTGACAATAACAATGGATTAATTTCATGGATGACGGTAGAACCGAGTATCCCCAAATTATGCAGTAGTATGTCCACAGTAACTTGGACTAAACTGGAAATGCAGGTAGGAAACAAAAGTGTATCATTATCTACAGTTCAAACGTTCTGGTTTTACTTACATATTTAAATACGTGGTGTACGAACCTCACATTCGAGTGTTTTCACAATCGTATGTTATGTATGATGTCTTTGAAGAATACTTCGACTTCAGCTTCTTCGTGCATCTGCATCTATCGCTCTCCATGGTGTAGGTGTTCAGGTCACTCCGCCAGAGTTGGCGCGTTTGTTGGGTGAGCGCGAACGAGAAACAAATAAATACACCCTGAAGAGTATTGCAAACAATGAAACAATACCAGAGGAAATGGAGTGCGTCAACGTTAGCAAGGAACCCAAACAGCCAAGTGAACCCCATTAGTGACGTCAGACGTGCGTAGATGGTGCACATGTTGCGACGTTGCTGCTGCGAAGTCCGCGCCTGGTTGCCGATCGATATGGCTCTTCTGAACGCAAACACGGTGCGAACGAAGAAGACGGTGTTTGCAGCGATGATCATCGCCAAAGGTGTTGCGAAATAAAGCACTATAGCATAACGCCCGACGATAAAACAGTTTGTCGTTCCTCCGTAGCTGAATGGAAGCTCCATGGCTAAATCGATGGACAGGCAAACAGCGACGAAGACAGCCGGAAGGCCCCAAGCGTACATGGCGAAAACGCGAAGACGTATGGTAGTTGTGAGATTGTTGGAAGGTCTTAGTGAGGAGAATGTAACAAAGATATCAAAGGCAAGCACGTTCATCCAAAGGAAGGCGGCGAGCCACGCATAGTGTTGTAGCGCAGCAACCACGGTGCATGCTTCTCGATACGGCACAACAGTTGTGCTCAGTTGGAAGGTGAGCTGCGCAAGGAACAGCGCCATTGTGAGGTTCATGACGCTCTTCCCCGGAACAGTACGAAGGGACGGAAACATACAATAGGTCATCATAGTGGCGACGAGACATATCATCGACAACACGTTTCCAATTAGAGTAATAATGCCCTTAAAAGCGTCTTCCCAACTAATGTCTATTACGGCCTTGTGTTGACTGATAGTTATATTCGGCAGTAAATCAGCACATAGTACAATCGCGTCAGAATCCAACTGAAACACATCTCGCTTGCTAACGTTCGTTTCGCTGTGAAGCAGCAGCGATTTGCCCATGTCGATGTATTCGTTCGCCTGCAACGTGACTGTCGCGCACATGAGGATATCCGGTTCACACACCAGTGCGGCGTGTTGCTCGAACCACACCGACAAATTTGAGATGTTACGCTGCCACGATAAGACTAGTGGAACTTCGTCAGTTGTGTACATAACTGACGTGTCGTCAACTAGGATGGTGGACGGGAAAGTATCCCGGTTCAGGTCGTGTCCCAGTAATACCAGCTGAGTCCGAATTTTGGAAGTTCCAACAGAACAACCGTCCAGTGTTTCATTTACGTCGTGATTCAAGACAAACAGTTCTTTCATGCTGGCAGTGGAAATGCTATTTAATTCACGGATAATTACCTTCCTGATAGCGTTGACGTGAGGAATTATCTTCCGAAATGGAATGTTCGATATCTGATAAGCGAAACACACAATATCGTGATTTGAATGGTTCCAGCACTTGTCTTCAAACCTCCCCAGCAGATAGTCTTGCGGGTTGACACAGGCGGTGTGATAGGACACGTTGATGACCAACGTTATACCGTTGATATGCACACGCTCTATTATCAATTCTAAAGTTTTTTCTATGTGTACATACTCATCATTAGTGACATCAGATGGTACGTGTAAAGCCGTCACAACCGTGGTAACTGAATTTATTCTTCCGGACAAGATCTGTTCCACCGTCACGTTCAACTTCGTGCAGTTTCTTTTGTCTCGCAAGCTCACGTGACCGGGTGGGCACGTAGGGATGACGCAAGTGTCGCGTGTGTAGTCGGGCAGCAGGTGTGAGGGACACAGCGGGGAATCGTTGAACGTTAGATGACGCTCTCCGTTGAAATCTAAAAGGAGGCTAAAACTGGGCAGCGATGGGGAAGGAAACGTAGCGAAAACACGTAATGAGAACGGACAACTCAGCTCTGTTACGGACGCTCCACTGCACATTGCGCAATGTGGATTTCTGTACTGTACATACGGCTCCGATTTGCCAATATCCGCGCGATACATTCGGCAGGTCGACAGCAAGTAATGATGATCACTGTCTACTGCCGTATGACATCGACGGGGAAGTTTTGCTTGCCTGCAGTTGTAGCGACTGTAATCGCGTTGAAGACCCTCAAATACAGAATGCATGTCTATGTGGAACTCGCACGCGTCAATAGCATAAGAGACGAAGGCGTCGATGCCGTCGTGTCGCCAAATCTCATACGCTCTTGAACTGTTTCTTTCACAGTAAATCTTAAAGTTGGACTCTGTCAAGTCGCTGAAGTCAGTGTCTGGATTATTGCACACAGCGCAGTATCTGTTGCGATATATGACGCCGCGAAACATCACAGGAACTTCGGTAGTGATGTTTCTTTTTTCCGATATAGAATACTGGCACATGCCACGTACGACACTGTTTTGATTCAGTGAGTGAGTGGGTGAACACGACGTCACAACTAACATGACATGACTGGAAATAGTGACGCATTCCAAAGGCAGGGGCTTTCGTCTACGTACAATGTCAACGTAATTGTCACGTGTCACATTCGGGCCAGATGTACACGCAGCTTCGTAATCAAGACAGCAATCACCCAGTTGTTGACACGCCGCGTCACAGTAGCATTGCGACCCTGGATTAGATTTCGAACTACCGCAGCTGCCCCTACAAGACGTTTGACAGAGTATGTCGTAAAAGTGGTCTTCCAGTTGCTTGAGCCGAGTGGCCGCGGACGGTTGCGTGTTCAGCTCGTTGGACGGCATAAATCCGCCAGATTCACCTTCAATACTCGTGACATCGGCTGGCCGCGTGCTTCCTTCCTTCTGTTTCACGTGTGTAGGATTGCTATTGAAATCGTCACCATTCCCGCTAACCGTTTCACCATATGATGTTGCACTTTCAACTTCGTGTTTTGGTCGTGTTGTCGCATGCACCCCGCTTGTTGATAAGTGATCTGTCCGCGGATTGTAGACAACGTCGCTAGTGATACTTGCATTTTCGATGATAGCTGCAAATTAACGTCGTGATGAATGTTAACATAGTGTGTGATTTACACGTAAACTTCGACTTCATAAAGTATACATTCACCAAGTCTAACAGCTCCAGTTGCAATGGCGTCACCTACTGAACGGAACGTACATGAAGACACATTTATGGTGTTGTTTATATGAGAATCGGGTAACGTGGAGGGACATATTTTAACACTGTGGGCACTGGTTGGAGGTTTGGGAGCCATTTTTGAAAACTCAGAATCGCAATTCCTACACCACTTTTTGGTGGCGTTGGGTGAGGGGGGGAGTTGAAACATAACAAATGCTGCACCTTTTTCTGGTGGACTTTGCGAGCTAATATGGCCACCACTTCCAATATATCCCATTTAGTGGTTTTACAATGCGCTACAAAGGCCAAAGTTTATATCGTACCGTGCGTACATACCATTGCTATACATTGTTATTTAGAATAATATGTCCGGATATGACGCATTATATGTTAAAAAGAGGTAGTCTCTATCTAGTTTTTCATATATTAATTACTACCATGTTCGTAAGACTATACTAAGTATGTTGCAGGTATGCTGCCCGCCAAATTATGTTTAGTAAGGCAGTAATAACGGTCACAATTTGAAGGCACGACCACGGGTACAAAAAATCCAGTTTTAAAACAAGCTTTATTAGTATACGGCCGAATCGGGCAGAGTTATCTGCTATACCCTTTAATGTTCTACTTCCCACGTTCAACACAGCAGACGTCCTGTTATAATTTACTACGCCCGTTAATTCCGGGCAGACGAACAGACTACGTCCCTTTAAGCTCAACGTTTGACTGATTGAATCATGATTTTTATACACAACTTTATAAATACTGTTGACTGAATCTATGAAACTGCTGAAAAATAAGATTCATGGAATTGGCACACTAAACACAGAATGTCGACGACAACCACTGCCTTAATGCCCGGCCTAATATCGGAAGGTAAACGTAAAGTGGGTCGCTGAAAGGTGGCGAAATGGCGAGGCACGATACAAAACGAGAGACACGAACTGTGGTAGATGAAGTGGACTGAAGCTAGACGGATGGTCAGAGAGTAGAGACAGGACTTAGTGGAGAATGACCACTTCAACTTTATTGGCTACGAGATACAAATATGTGAAGGGGAAGGCCAAACGCGATAAACGCAATTTTTTAAATTTAATAGCTTATAGTTCAATTAAAAAGAAAATATCAAGAAACCTATGTTGGCGGTTTGCGGGGGGGGGGGGGGCAGCCGACTCGTGTTTTAAGGCCCTTTTGGAAATCAGCACCGCCGTGCCGCACTTGCAGCTAGGCGGAATGACGCCGTGTTTTGTAACAACATTATTTAATATCACATTTTGCGTAATATATTAGACTTTGGTTCCAGTCTGTATGATTTTTGATTCTTGATATATACCAGCTCCATTTACAATGTTTGAGGATGAAACACAAAGGTTCCTTTTTCTAAAACCTAAGAAAATGGATATATCGCGTTTTCCCTGAAGCCCTTCACAAGTAATACAAAATAAACAAGCATTCATTTGCATGTTGCAATGCTAAATCGTTACTACTCATGTTAGTTGTTAACTAAGTTAATATAGTATTCAGGCAGTAATTAGCGATGCTAAATTCTTTCCAGAGAACTCGAGAGGGTTTTTAATAAAACAGATATGTCAGCGAATAATATGTAAAGCGCTTTGAACAGTCCTAAAGGCTCGATAGCGCGTGCTATAAGAACATATCTATTTTGGTTTTGTTTTAGTTCAAAGAACGCGTACGAACATAGAACAAGTCTAATATACCTCAGCGCTTGGGAGGAGATACTGTTACAATGCTTCATAGCTAGTGTATTAATATGTATATATAAATATATGTATATATATTTACACACACACATATATATATATATATATATATATATATGATATATATATGTATATATATATATATATATATATATACATATACATATATATCGGTGCTTCAGCTCTACTTACTCGTCACTGGAGAACTTGTTTCGTAGCACTCAATCGTAGTAACAAGAAGCAGCAACAACAGCGTCATTTTCATTCGCAGTATGCGGTGTCCTAGTCAGTTGTCAGCTATTATACGACTGTATTCTGTTGACATACCGCATGCAAGACCACGAAAGACTCCCGCATGACTGCTCATCCATATGCACAGCGTCGCCGATTAATCAAATTAAGCGACTTCCTGTATTCAGCAGTTTGTTCCGCCAGTGTTTCATTGGCAGCTGTGCCTTCCGTTTGAGCCAATATATATACACGATAATCGTTCTTATATTATTCATAGTGACCCCTCATTACAACCAGTGTCATTAGGTGCGACATCAAATAGATATTCACCTAAGACCGCGTCAACAAGCTGATGTTTCCACGAAAATTATTGCCAACGTTGCCATAGTTCAACGAGGATAGGAACGCTACGATACTCAAAGTAACGAGACCCCGAGTAGCTTATTAACTGTTGTACTGCTCCACCAATTCCGCACACACGCGCACACGCGCACACGCGCACACGTGCTATCTGGATGTTGTGTGGGATTATATGTGATAGTTTCAAGGTATTACGGTAACTATAACGGAAACCAGGCCGGCTACGATGGGTGAGGACGCACCCCCGTGCGTTGAGGCAAGAGAATTCCGCTTGGAAGTAGTTCCGCTTGGATGGAATTAGACGTAGTTTATGTTAAATCATGACGTAAAATGAGTTGAGATTCCGTAAAATAAATTGGAACGGGACTGCAAAAACTCTCGACCATTACCCCTTCGACACCGTAAAAAATGTCCAACACTAGCAGTAAAGGTAAATACAAGTTCTTTTATAGCGCAGTATCCAGTCCTCAGGACTGCTCAAAGCGCTTTACACTTTACTCCCTGAAAGACCTGTTCAATCGAACACCATCTCGACTTCTCTGGGAGGAATTCAGCCGCGCTGCAATTAATGGGCGAAGACTATTTGTACACAAATAATCACCACTGCCTATAGCAAGGTACTCATTCATACAGTTGAGTGAACAATGTAGACACCGCTGCACAGGATTCAAACCCGCGTTCTCTCAGTCGAGTGTCTGGAGCTCTTACCGCTGCGCTCCTGCGCTCCACACGTACCCCATCCGCTTCACCGACACCGCGAAAAAGGCACTCGTGCACCAAAGCATCAACGCTACAGGCCTGGATTATAATACGAGGCCGTAACATGCTGCCACCTACCGGATTAGTACCATACTATTGATCTACTGTATCGCGTCCTAGTATACCTCTGTATTTCAGGATATATTCGAACCCTGTGTATTACAGTAGGCCCTATTGTAGTTTGTACGTCTGATACCAAAACTGTCCGAAGATGTCCACATGAATTATTGTCAGAGCTGTACAAAGACTCCTCCTTAGTATGTTTAAAAGTATAAAAAGAACTACAGTGTACGGTCTTCCTTGGAGAAATATCCCGATAATATACACTGTAATGTCCCTCCGGGATATTTTCCTCAATGCTTACGTGAATTTGTAAACCCCACGAAACAAGCATACTCTACCTAATAATCTGCTTATTATTTTTCTTCGGGTCTCTTCAATCGGGCTCAAACTTATGTTCATCGTCTGTACGGTAATAGTGAAAATGACACTTTTTCCAAAACTGCCAATGCCAAGAGAGTTATCCAGCTGGTATATTAAAAACTAAGCGAAATGAACCCTTTTATTCCCAATCTGAATGAAATATAATCTAAAAATAGTGTCCTAATATTCAACTATTTTTAGCCCTATCTATCTATCTATCTATCTATCTATCTACCTATCTACATATCTACCTATCTACCGATCTATCTATCTATCTACCTATCTACCTATCTACCTATATACATATCTACCTATCTACCTATCTATCTATATATATATCTATCTATCTATCTATCTGTCTGTCTATCTATATATCTATCTATCTACCTATCTACCTATCTATCTATCTATCTATCTATCTATCTATCTATATATCTATCTATCTATCTATCTATCGTGACGATAGATCGACAAGTTGGAGACTTTTACATGAAGTCTTCCACTGTACACTATTGCAACGATTTGACGCCACGAGTACACGCTAGCAAGTTTATTTTGGATACAGAATCATCGCGTAGACGTTTATGCATTAAATTTCTGAACAATTCGACAAGTTAGACAGATGCATGGATGGGTTATTAGATATGACGAATGTTGTTGAAAATGTCCGCACTCTCAAGAGAAATAGGGGCTGATACATACAACTCTAGATTACAGTCGAATAGACACGGCTCTTTTGGATCCTTGAGAATTTTCGTGCTGGCGCCATCACTGGTGTCCGCGATGTGCTGCCGGTAAGCATAGAAAAGATAGCCAAGGCGTACTCTGAGGTCAGTGACCTCTTTGGAATTCAGTGTAATTTTACAGAGATGGAAGTCGTAGAACCACGAGAGATGCGATTTGCAGCTGAGGGACTCGCGAAGCCTTACTCTTCGGATCTGGATGACACTCTAGGGAACTAACTGATCTGTTCGGTCGAGTAGTTGTAGACACTACCACGTGAGACCTAGGTTATGAAGTCTTACCAGAGGCGGCATCACGATCAGGAGACGTCTCCGGGATACGTTCCCCGATGTGGACTTGCTGCTTCGAATATATGTGTCTCTTTGATTGTTAATACCAGAACGGAGCGAGGTCTTTCCCAAGTTGAAACTAATCAACGATGGGCACCCTCCATAATGAGCCAGAACTATGCTTAATCCGTATTACTCATCACTGGCAGACTTCTACATTCGAACTCCATCTCGATGTCTCTCGGATACATTCAGTCCCCTTGCACTTACCGCGCGAAGACTAGTCGTGCATTTATAAACTATATACGCCAGCTGAGTGAACTGTAGCAACGTGGAGAGATCAACATGTCTCAATCATCAAAACGAACCGAACCCGCTTTTTCTCAATTGAGAGTCCGATAGTATAACTACTACGCCACGGCGTCCGAAAGGTGTAGGCTTGCACCTTGCATTACCGATGACAAGGGTGTGGGCGTATATAAAGTACGCTTACGCTCAACTGTGCTGATATATATATATATATATTAATTTATATTTATATATATATATATATATATATAAATTAATGGGTGTAATTCCAAGGAAATTAGATATCTAACGGGAACCCATAGATCAGCTATCCACGCATTTCGCCGATCACGTGATGCAGCGACAACGACAGTGGTCACGTGGTACACATTTTTGTGGTGGGAGGATATGACGTAAATAATATATATATATATATATATATATATCTCCTCTCTCCCTATCTCTCTCTCTCTCTCTCTCTCTCTCTCTCTCTCTCTCTCTCTCTCTCTCTCTCTCTCTCTCTCTCTCTCTCTCTCTCTCTCTCTCTCTCTCTCTCTCGGGAAGCATCGTCGCAACTCTCTGAACCGATGGTAATTTTATACGCCTTTTTATTAACCGATCGTAACATGTTGTTGTATCTGCGACAAGGGCAGTTGTTGTCCTCTTCTTCCCCAGTAGGTCCGGGTGAAGCTTGCTTCGATACTGATCCTCGATTTCCGTTTCCGTTTTCTACCCCGATCACTGTTCTTGCATTGCTTCTCCGCCAACCACCCCCCCTCCCTCCTGTCTTTCGTCCTCGCTCTCCACGCCTCTCACAATCACTCCATATTTATCTTTATACAATATTCCCAACGCAATCTATACTACGTCGTCTTCGTCTCCTTTCCCCTTCCGTTCTCGAGATGTTTTCAGAGATTACTTGGCGAAACGAAATTATTTATGCCTATATGAAATATTGACTTAACCGCCTTTACTAATCACCGTTCACAGGAAGGACACAGCACATGGGTTGTCGGCACAGCTTCCAGCAATGACGAACACGATATAGTCTAACGGGCTCGAGCGACATTCATTCAGTGATGTGAAGTCGGGTATAGCTGACATGACGGAGTAGGTAATATGCTATATTAGTTTAGTTAGCAACAGAACCCTTCCTCCGAACGCAATAACTTCGGAGTTAGTAAGTGGGTCAATTTATGTACATTTCAGAGTGAAGACATCATCATCATCATCAGCAGAATATCATTGCAGTAGTAGTGTCAGTGGTAATATTACTATTATTAATGACACCCCAAGCACGTTGATGCTAACGAGCGTGTGCATAACATGGCACGTCCCTTGTGCATAACAGGCGATGTCAATTTAGATAAGACCACCTCCGCCGAGACTCGCCGTGTAACACGATGACTGTCCGGGCCACAGACGGGCGTCGGTTACCCGTCTATCTGCTGCCAATAATCAGTACGCCGTTCACCCTATCGTTCAGATGCTAGCGTAAACCGTTCAATGTGACATGCATTAAGCGCTAAATTATATGCTTTTGTAAATGTTGGACCTATTTGCATGGTCGCTCACACGCTCGCATATATGCTTTAATAAAGTACTGAGAGCAAGGTTTAAATAAGGGAACTACATATGTGTTAAGAGAGGAAAGTTAATTGACCTTCTGAATATACGTGATGTTGTAAATGAGACAATCTAGAAGAAATGTAACCGTGCATTATAGTTAGTTATGGATAACTGAAGTCAGCTTGAAGCGTTGATTAACCAAGAAAATGTATATGCTATTAAAAAGGAAAACGGGAATACTACAATTATCTGCAATCCTGAATGACCTGTTCAAATGGCCAAACAACCAACCAGCTCTGAGATAATTCATTGTTGATAAACTAATATTTTGTAGCTTCCTTGTGTAAATGCCATCTGGAGTTGTTGCCAATACCAATAAATAAATGCAAACCGTATATTGACCAATTTTCCCTAACATCAGGCCTTGTCTTATGATATGATAACAAGTGCCAATATATAAGCAGATTGTGGATAAAAAAATACCTGTTACCAATGTTGGGGCTAACCTCTTTGTGTTGTGTCTAGTATACATCAATTTAACAAGCAAGATCTTAATAATAGTAAAGGTAAAAATGTAACTTAATTCTTATACAGCGCAGTATCCAGTCCTCAGGACTGCTCAAAACACTTTACACTTTACTCCGTGGCAGACCTGTTCAGTCGAACACCATCTCGACTTCTCTTGGAAGCATACAGCCAGGCTGCCATTAATGCACGAAGGCAGTACACACATTTCCACCACCAGGCTGTGTGAACTGAAGCACTGTAGAGTAAACGAACTTGCCCAAGGTTCGACACCGCCGCACATGATTCGAACCCGGGTTCTCTCAGTCAAGAGTCCGAAGCTCTTACCGCTGCGCTACTGCGCTCCACACAAGATGGCAAACATCTATGTTTACATTCGTGAACATTTGGCTTGCACGATGATATATTCGCAAGCCAATGAGCGTCACTGTAACATCATTGTACGCAACTAGGAGGTTCTTCGATATATAACTATAACGTCCACCAACGAGAGACAATAATGTATAGTAGAGTAGAAAGCGAGCGGAATAGGCCGTTTCTATTGTTCCAATGATGTAACGGATGAAGTAAAAGTATACAGAGAGAATCATCAGACAGCCTGGAGTCGATCACCTCTAATGGATCACGGCTGCTCGCGATGTGTCGTCTTGACTGCTTGCCTTGGTCGCTATATCAAAAGGTGCCTCGCGTATTCCAAAAGGTGCCTTTCTGGGTAAAAGCTCATGCAAAGGCCGGTATGCGGCAATGTCTGGACACATTTACTCTCCGTCATTCTGGATAGTTCTGAAAATTATGATAACTACAGTGTATATAGTTTAGTACGTTCGTTTTTCCTAGTGCAGACCCGTAGCGTGGTTAAAGTCTTTGGGGCGCGTTATTTGACCTCGCTTAACACATCCAACAACAAACCCTTTGAGATGTCGAACTGCAACCACCGAGGCTCCCAAAACACCCAACTGCACCCCTCCAACTGTATTCCCCCTTGATGCTCCTAAAAAATCAAACTGCGCCCACCCCTTTGATGCTCGCCAAAACCATCACATTGTTCTCCAAGCGTAATTCGTTTTTCCTTACCGGGGAAGGGGGCAACTCATTGTAACCCCAGCCGACGTGACTTGAATATATTCCAAAATTATGATTGTTTTCTAACATACATACAACAGACAACTTTGCGTCTTTTCTGTGCACTTAGTTTTGTAGTTTATATTTAGTGAGTATTCAAATGTGTTTAGGTTTAAATTATTTATATAAAAATTATATAGCATTTCGACATATGTCTTTCGAAAAAACTGTTCTAAACCCATGTCTGTGCACAACAGTAAAATATTTCCAATTGTTTTCCCAAATGCGCAAACGACTGGGCATAACTACACGATCGGTCAGACTTTTTTTACAGCACTAACCATGCGAAAAAGAAATTAGATTGGCATTTCTGCCACCAAATCTCGCAGATCTCTCATTTACGAACCACATTCTGTGCACGATGTTAAAAGACCTGGCTGTGGCATTATCGGTTGACCGGCTTCCGTAAACTCTACGCTGATGCGCGCGTCTGTGTACAATAGCTCCAAGCTTTACGCCCACTCTTTATCTTTCGTCGTAGAAAGCCTGGCGTTGTTTTGTCACAACAGCCATAAACAGAAGGCGTGTCGGTCGATAAAGGTCACGTGATAGCGATACGACTCTGGCTCCACTCTGTTCCTTCCCCTAATAGTAAACACTAATAGTAAACATATGTTGATCAAGTCTCTTGTTTCCGTCTTGTGACACGGCGAGGCACTTTATCAGCCGGAAGGCAATAGCAAATGATAAACGTTCTTCCGTTGAGTATTAGTAGCAGCCAGTATTTCCCCGGGGCTATCCGCAGAGTCACTCCGAGTCAACGGGCAAATAGGGCACCTATTAATTATGCCGCTGACGATCATCTTAATTAAATATGGCATGGTCTTATAATGCAGCACATAGAATGATTAATTGCCCGCGCCATACACCAGGCATGTCAGCATATGTCATATGCTAGATATAGGACAGGTATAGCTTCAGTAGTGGCTTCCACCAGTTGCCAAGTTGTGCTGATTTTGAATTGATTGTCTAAAATATAAGATTAAAACATCGTTGCCCAAATCAAGCGGGTCTTGCAACACAAACAGTAATTTTGTTTCCAATAAATATGATGCATGCTGAAATATATTGCCCAAATCTTACAAAGACATCGTGATGTAATAAGTATGCATGTCATTTGAATTAGCTCTGTATTGTATGTTCACATTTGTCGGTGCACCCTGGCTGGAATGGGATCACGGCATGTACATGATATGTACTTGAATTAGCCAAGTTCGCAGTAACAAAATGATAATGCAGTTAATTTCGTTTGGGATATTTACGGTGTCACGTCTCATTTTGAATTGTATTACTTTTTTCATAAATCTAGATAGTCTTTACTCTCTCCCTATGAACTGTCCCGTACTGCATACGACCCGGTCGTTTCCAGAAGATCCCAAATGAGCAAGAACAAAATGTGGTCTGACCAGGAAGACGGCAACTGCGGTGAAGCCACAAATGTATACAGTCTAGCCAGATCGGCAATTTAGATATGGATTTTTAGCCTATTGTTTGCTCTCTATTTAAAACATATTACAGTGTATACTTAAATAATCAAATATTTTATACGTATTTTTTGCAAGCGGTCTTAGTAAGCAAAGTACAGCCGTATGCACTGTCCTTCACATTACACTAATTATGAATACCAGTTTACCAGTTCGACCAGATGTCGTACTCTAGTGCACGGGGCCCCACTGTTGTAATGTTATAATTCACTTTACTTGAATGTTGTTCTCAAATATTGCTGACAACCTTTACATTTATACTAGACCACCGTTCCATGTTCTACACACATTCTCGTCTTATGTATACAGTCTAATTTTGGAAAGGTAGTTTTGATATATTTTTGGTGACAGTTATTCAGTTTTATGTGAACAACTTACTGCGTGTTTTGCTACTGCTGCTGCTACTGTTGCAGTTGCTGTAGTTGTTGTTGTTGCTGTTGCTGCTGCTACAGCAGCTGCTGCAGCAACGGAACTGTAGCAGGACAAGCATGATTATGTACACTCCACCCGGTTATCAAGAAAATATTGTTTTAATCCTGTTGCCCAGATGGTCGGTGGTTAAACCTACGCGTTTGACGCATCTCGCCCCGTTATACACTATGCCTCTATGCTCATGTATATTTCACAGGAACCATAATACGTTTATTATAAAAAGCAATACTTTATTGGAATACAAATTATACATTACAAACATAACAAGTATGCCATTATTTAGGGCCTAAAGGAAATTAATTAAAAGTATATATTATATTACGCACATAAAACAGCGCGAGTCACCCGGGTGAATATGCACATATGATTACAGCTGCGTCTGCATGCGTCTCACTTTACCGAGTTTTACGTCCACAAGGTAGGAAACAATGTAGATAAATAAAGAAGGATATATCATCATCTATATGAAAGGTGGAATGCTTACCAGACATTCCAAATCACAATGCGTCGTTTATTATAATTATATATTCGTGCACGAAACGACAAAGAAAGCAATTCACGAAGGTGTTTTTGCGACGAAGAAATACAATAATTATGCACAAAGATAACAAATTATGCATACATTTTGTGTCTTGCTTAGTCGAAATAAGTCACAGGGGAACATATGTGAATAGTCTCAGCGGAGCAGGAGATTGTAAGAAAATACATCGCCAGAGATTGAGGAAGGAAATTAAATCATCAATAAAATGTAATGGATAACGTCAGAAAAGGCACATCAATTGGAAAATGTTGGGATGTGGTCGCACGTTTAGGTGCCTACTGTATAAACAATACAGTGCACATGACAAATGAAGAACCGTGTCTATGATGGCCAACGTGAAACAACTATTGAAACAACTACTTTCTATTAAACCGTTAGTGAATTAGCCAATGATTAAAAATGGAGAAATTCTGTTGCGCATCGATTTTTTTACATATCCGGCTACACCTTATCGAAAAATGCATTATTAGTTTCCATTCCAATGGTAACGCGTCCGCCCATGGCACATGGCTTATCAATAAACACACAGCAACCAGGAGTGCACTGGTTGCTAGACGGGTATTATATATTGACTCTTTTTCGGTCGTTAACATTAAATCTTTATTACAAATAAGCGGGATTAAAAAAAATAATTAAATGTGTGCCTTCATATACTCCGGGACGTGATTTTGTTTTGAAGCACATGAACGTAAAGTCAAACGGAAGTTAGTGGGATTCTCTTTATTAGATAATACTTAAATTATATGCCTAAACAAATGCTGCTTCGGTGGTGAAACAGTGCTGCATTATATAATACAACTATACAATCTACGGTTTTCAATACACAACAAAGACAACTATACAGGCTTAAACACAGAAACACTTTAATTGGAAGAAATTGTTATCAATCAATACGAGGGTTTATGAATTAAAAAAATCGTTGATTCACGCAGAAGGAAGGTTGACATTATCCGAGACTTACCTATTCAATTTGTTTGAGCACGTTTCACCTAATAGTCTAGTGCTTTACCTCAGTAGAAGCTTCGTGGCATGTTTCCAAATATGAAAAATCACCAAAATAAATAAAAGAGAATCGGAAACCACGTCTCTCTGTGCTGCAGCCGAGTTTGCCATTGTTACTGTTTTGATTGGCTGTCCTTGTCTCTCCACCATTTCTCGTTTCTCCTCAACTACCGGCTCTTCCTTCATTGCCTTTTCTTCCTTCTCTTCCTTCTCCTCTATTTCTTCTTTTTCCTCTGCGCATGCGTCCGTTATGAACATGCTTCCGGCTAGAATACGTTTCGATTTCGTCCCCAAAGCAACTGGCCTAGAAGACGTATAATTTCCGGACATGCGCAGTATGCCAGCGCCGCCACTTCCGGCTACTTGAGATACGCATCCGAAGTAGAGAGTCAGTTCATTGGTGTCGCGTCTTGCTATGGCGACACCCGTCGTTATGTTAGCCATGATTCGATCACCAATTGGCGCTGTGACAAAAGATAAATACAAATAATGATAATTGTTATAATTCACTTGTCACCTCAAACTTGAATATCTCGTAGACTATCGTTAACCAAATAACGTGACCTCATTTCTCAAATGCAACGGGAGTTAACAATGCGTCTAGCACATGTACATAATAATACTATAATAATAATAATAACATTAATATTAATAACATATGAATGCAAACTATAATATGACATAGTCTCGCGTGGTATGTGGGTACACTCGCCAGTGGTTATATAAAGTGCCCTGGAAGTTGGTTTGGAATTTGTATGTTTTTAAAGCTGACGGGAAATGTTTATGGGAGCCGTGTCGCAGTCTCATTTTGGAGGTATGTGACCCGGTAAATTCCTTCAGCATTTCATATTTATAATGGGAAAATAGTGTAGTCTTATAAACTTGTCTCCAAACCTAAGACACTCGAAAGAAAATACCATTGTAGCTGACCGTCTTGACATTGTCACGCTGAATGTTGGCTAACAATTATAAGCATAAAAACACACATAAAATCACCTAAAACATAGAAAACAAGACGTGCTGTTCTAACTATTATGTAAAAAATAAGAGAGATTGCATTAAAAGGAGGCAGTCTGTTTCTGGTTTTCATTTATTAATTAATATAATGCTCTTAAGATTTTATTAACTATGTTGAAGGTATATTGCCCGCCAAATTGTATTTAGAAAGCCCTAGCAACGTTCGCAATTTGGAAGGTACGACCTCGGGGCATGTTCAAATAGTAAACAAAACACCCAGTTTCAAAACAAGCTTTGTTGGCAATACGGCCACGTCGGGTTGAGTTAACTGCAATACATTTTGATGTTCAACGATGTCCCATTGTCCCACGTTAAGCACAGCAGACTTTCTGTTACAAATTACTACGCCCGCTAATTCCGGGTAGAGGAATATACTGGCTCCCTTTAAACACACAATGGCCCAAGTGTTACCTGTACATATCCCGGCCGTCTGTCCGGGCTTGAGTACGGTGCGGACGTTAGCGAGACCATCGGGAGTCCAGTCGGCACAGAGAAGGCGGTCCAGGGCGCTCCAACACAACCGACGGTCACGGAAGGCAACGGCACCCGTGTGATGTAGCACGTACTGCCAACAAATAGGAGGTATATTGAATTTATAATCAACAGTGGGAATTTTATGCACGATACCCGCCAAAGTATGTGTAATAAACCCTAGTGTGCATTGTTCGCAATGTGCATGTTGCATGAAACGTGGAAATTATAATATGAAATATTGAACTGGTAAACACCTTCTATTGGCATTGGGGCCAACCGCGATTGCTTAGAATGGTCCTTTGACGTTTGGCGGGCTTTCCCACAAACAAGACAGCATGTGGGACAAAGTACAATTGGTTTAGCGCCCGTCCTGCTAATGCTTGTACGACCCTGACTTGAGAGGATGATGCCGGGTAATGGAACAGGCAAGGTCGCTTTAAAGAAGGCGTGGTCAGACAATCCAATTAATGACACGGCAGACTATGCTAACCAAACGAGGCTCCCGATCAGTGGTGTTGATTAGTGCCATTGCCGTGTTGCCATGCGTGCCACCTGGTCCCAACGATGGAACAACCTGGGTCGGTAGAATAGACACAGAAGATTGCGGTCAATATTATTATTCCCCGGTATAGTATATACACAGTCAAGCATCTCGCAATAGTGCACCGCGTGTCTTAGCTGAGATATAGTGTGTGCGAAACGTGGAAGTAACACCGTTTCAAAAACGTCTAGCACTACTCATGGTTGCGTGTTTGGTAGCTCATATCGCGAGTAATTAGATCTCTACAGTGGAGCCACATATCGAGTAGAATACGTGCTAAAGCACCGTGACGCTACAATGGATATCAGCACCAAACAGCGTGGCATGTAATATGTTGCCAGGCAACCACGTCGAATGCTCCAGCGATTGGCTTTGGCTTTGGAAGCCGTTTTGGAATCGCAGACTACGTATTAGCGGGGGTGAAGGTCTAAACCAATACAAAACGCTGCTTTTTTACTTTTCGAATATTAGAGATCTTCGCTTAAACCGTATCATTCGTCTCTTACGGGAGTGATTCATGATCCCTGGGTCGCGATCCAAAATGAGATAGCCAAGGCATGTTGACTGGGTCCCCATCATTCTCTAGTGACGGTCCAAACTTTCCTTTATTGATCCGGTACCAGATGAGTGCGAGAAGAATAATGTATGCAAAGTACTATGCATGGATTTAAAATACCGGGTGACATGATAGTATTAGTAGCACACGGCATATCAAATTCAGGCGACTATTTGCGTATATTTTTGTCTCGCGTGTATCTGGTATGGGTAAGTCATGTATTCTTTTTGATGCCACCGATAAGATTTATGCGCGCCCTGGGCGAAATTCGGTGCCATCTCCGGTTCACTCCATAGCTTAGTCTTCAAAGTACTGTCTTTCACACTAAGATATCACTATCAACATGTATATTTATTGTCTATCGAAGAACCGCTGTTTATGAGATTTTTATAACTTCAAACACAATGTGCCACAACTCATAGTATCAGAAAAATGAAAGAAGAAGTCAACTAATGATGACATTACCAACCTGTAAGTACGTAGTAGGCGTTCTCTCGCTGTGCAGGAATCTCTTCTGCCCGTCTCGCGACATTTGCACGAGCACCATGTGATTCGATCCCAGCATGCCGTTCGCCGTGAAACCGACGATGCGGAGTTGTGTGAAGAAGATGAGACCGCCGTCGACCGTCGCCACCGTCAGACTGCTCGTCGTGTAGATGGTCGCTCTCCGCTCAAACGTCTCCTCCGCCAACACCCCGACGATCCGTGAGCATCTGGGGACACATCACCACTGGATTTCCTGCTGGCTCATATGTGGTCTGACGCTTGTTTTGTTCATTTTTTATTTTGATATATTTGTATTTAATATCAGAACGTGCATATATATAAAACAGTATCAACAAATATCAATATAGGGCCAAACATGTGCTAACTATTATTTCCTTAGTTGGCCTTGCTTCTATGGATCATTTTATGAGTAAGGAAGTACACCGTGATAAGACGCAAACCAACATTTGTCGGACAAATCTGTTAGCCCTAATTACAGTACAAGAACAAGACGTCTGTTTGACCCCCAAGTAATGCATTAATTAAATATACATATTGCATATTTTGTAACTATAATTAAACTGAACTCGAAATAATTAATACAAAATAATAGAACAAAATAATAGAAATGGGGTCAGTGACTCCAACTGAAACAAAACATTAGTATGTCGTTGTCATAGTAAACACTCGTTATATTACCGTATACGGTCCCCATGACCTCAGAAGGTGGGCAATCCTTAGTGTCCCATTAGTTGTTTCACCCTAAAATGTAGTGAGTTGTAATGGGTTGTATAAGAGAAACAACTGCCAAAGGAGGGTCCTGGCCTACGCCCCTCATCATAAATCAGCCTCTGACAATCCCCACCTGTTGACATAGAATACGCTGGATGCCGTGACAGGGAAGTGACGCCGACAGGTGTCGCTGAACATGCGTAGTTCCAGTGTTGTCCGCCTGGTGTTGGCGCCGGTGCGCCGACGTCGTTGCCACACGAAGTAGATGGTCGAGTTGTAGACGGCGACAGGGCCGATTTTGTGGGACAGCACGGCGTCATCGAAGACGATCTCCAACGACGAGTTACGACACAGACCACACAGCGGACCCCGGTACATCGTCAGCCCATTGTGGGACCTCAACTGCATCAGTACGAACTGAGACACGGGGTCATAGGACAGATATTGTATATCGAATGTTCCGTCGTTATCGCTGTTGAGACAATCGTAGGCGTATATACTTACCACTGTTGGGTCGCTGTCTGTCGCCCGCTCGTACAGACCCGCCTTCCGGGAAGCACAAGAACCCCCCGGGGGAGTGTAATATAGATACTCCAATCTCCCGCAACATGGGAAACTCCACAACAGGACGCGAAGGAACAGAGAAACCACCCAGACCCAATTAGACGGGTCCATCGCGAAAGGTTCGTCGCAAGATGTCACAAGTTGTCGCTACTGGAAATAAACGAGTAGTTGATATTAAATTAGTGTCTTCAACATGAAATAGTGTATTATTGTCATTATAGAGATCGTCATAAATAAATTTTGACAAACATCGTTAAATGCAAGAATTTCAGCTGAAGTTTTCTAAGGTAGAAACGTCGACTAAAATGGGAGGGAGGGAGGGAGAGAGAGAGAGGGAGGGAGGGAGGGAGGGAGAGAGAGAGAGAGAGAGAGAGAGAGAGAGAGAGAGAGAGAGAGAGAGAGAGAGAGAGAGAGAGAGATATATATATATATATATATATATATATATAGAGAGAGAGAGAGAGAGAGAGAGAGAGAGAGAGAGAGAGAGAGAGAGAGAGAGAGAGAGAGAGAGAGAGAGAGAGAGAGAGAGAGAGGAGAGAGAGAGAGAGAGAGAGAGAGAAAGAAAGAGAGAGAGCGAGAGAGAGAGAGAGGAGAGAGAGAGAGAGAGAGAGAGAGAGAGAGAGAGAGGAGAGAGAGAGAGAGAGAGAGACAGACAGACAGACAGACAGACAGACAGAGAGTTAGTTCTGCACAAGTTGAATAACAACCTTTAATGATAAAGAGATCGCTGCTTAATGTAACTGCGGTCGCGTTTCTTGTCCATCAGTGTTAGCTAAAGGCCAATCTATTTTGCCACGGAGTACTAATTACTATGTATAAGAAAATGCAATGACGTTACTACGTACTCGGCAGAAAACAACTGCAGGGTGTCGGGGACTATTGTGGCCACCCAACATTTCACAGCAATCGAGTATCCCACAAGGTTATGGTGAAACCACGTTCTCGTTTTGCATTGGTGTCCATGACTGGAGAGAGAGAGGGAGGGCTGCGGATAGAAAGCTATAGAAAGACAGAACAGAACGTTCTGGGCGGCTCCGGGCGATTATTAAAAAAATCCAACGATTTTCATTAAACTTTGGGAGAACAGTGAAACATTCTTCAATTGATCTTTTGCATAAAACCCGTAAAAATTTGAACACAATACATCCGATTTTCTAGGAGGCAAAACACACCCAGTGATACCAACTTTCAACTTCGACTCAGCCTTGGACTCACTTTAAAATGTTTATTTTTTATCATAATTGCCACTGCGTTGATACACAAGCAGTCTGTTGGTTTCACTGCCGTCAGTTGAAATATTTAATGGCGCAGTAGGGCCTACAGGAAACGTTAATTTAGTAACTCATCGGACGAAAAATGCTCGGAACAAATCCACCCAGTCGTAGGAACTATTTAACACGATCTTATCAATTCCATTAGCCGCAATCACCATGGATGGTAATAGTTTTGTCAGGACGTCCACTAAATCAGTTGTATTTCGTCCTACTTGTGGTCTTGATTGAGGAAACCAGGTCGGTCGCTCTTAAAGAATAATTCATGGTACTTGTGGTTACCCCCGTTTGTTTTGTCTAGCTGGTGTTTGTGTGTACAATGATAATTTTTTGTAAGCGAAACGTTCCAGCGCAAGTTGGTTGGCCTATCTTCAGCATATGTATTTTGTAGGCCAACTAATAACATTATATTTTAAAATATTAATAACTGAAAAATAAATCAAGTACGTTTATCTTTACTAATTCAACCGATGCAAAAATATGTTCGATATAAATCCCAGTTTTTTTAATATATTGAATGGGAATGAAAATATTTATGGAAGCACTGGTTTTCACTGGTTTTCACATAAGGAATGAAAAAGAACAAGAGGACACAAGTAACGTTAGTGAAGGAACGTACTAGATATATATAAAACATGTGTTAATTCTCACGGAAGTTAATCAGATTATCTACTTGCAGTGTGAATATGTTTAACAACAAAGTCGTCAAATACCACAGACAGAAGAACGGGTTTCACATAAATTGAACTTTTGATAATGGTCAATGGCGTCCTTGCCCATGTGCCATCTGGGGTTTCTGCTCTGGCTGACAGTGTTTCAAAAATATGGTCAACTGTTGTTGAATCCTGACTGTGTTTTACCCCAGTTTCTTGGGCCTGTAGTGCAATCAGCCGAAGACAACTCTTCGGACATGATGGGAGAAGCTAGGCCGGACTGGACTGTAATACGCCATCCTAGCAACTATTCCGAGGAAGCTGTCTACAAACAGACCTGACTCGCAGCGCCAGCTGATTACACTCCAACAGCCGCGGCCCCGAATCAACAAACCACACAACATACGTTGGTGTCGCGGTCTATATACTGCATGCACGATGACCCAAGCTGACACGAAGCAAATATTTCCGTTATCAACAGGTGCCATTTCACATAGCGAGTGTGAACTTAGCTAAACTCCCACACATCACGTCATAATATGTTTGTTAAATTAGCTTACACAATTCGTATTGTATTTGTTAGCTCTGAGAGGGTACATTTGTTTTTCTACATGGGTTTCTTCCTTGGCTGGCTACCCCTCTCCTCTTTGAGAGAAGTTTTTACTAGTACCAACAAGGAAGACGAAGACATATTCATTGAAACGTTATCTCTCCCCTGTTGCCTTTAGTTCATACCAGATGCGGTCGGCGGTCGGCGGTCGGCGGACGGCAGTCAATTGTCGGTAGGAATTGACGTTTTATGGCCACAAACAAAGGGAATAGATTTGAATATGTGTCCCAATGATAGATTGATAATGTTCGTTTATGGATATCTATCTAGCAGAATACTCATGCAAGGTAAGTATTTGTCCCTATGTAAATCCCATAAACTGCCTCCTTATTTCATGAGCGATCCTGAAACCCAACTAAAAGCCAACTGTAAATACCGCACCAGTGGAGCATTCTACTCTGAAGACACCGCGGCGTTAATGGGCGGTAATCGTAGGAAGCTAGTCGCGGTCCCGGGTTATCAAGCAATGTGGTACTAAAGCGGCTGATTGACGATAGGTGATCGCATTGCGATGAGGTAAATATTTACAGCATTCGCATTCTGATAGCACGCTCATTCTTGTACACATAAACACGCTCTCGGGCACGCGCCCCACCACATGCGGCTGCTTGTTTGTTAGGTAAAGTAAGCCGGCGGACACACGGTCACGCACGCATACACGTGTATGTTGACACATCATGTGCGCGGTGAATACATGTGTATGTAATTTTTAGTGTGTGTGTGTGCGTG
>CM034534.1:63180730-63238230 GCA_020002185.1 Paraescarpia echinospica | reverse complement strand
CAACAGTTCTGTTGTAAACCAGGATACTAAACCGTCAAAGATTATGATTCTCTGCCGTCTTGTTTCCTAACTTTACACACGATCTACCTCTTGGTGCTTGCTGTTCTCGGGATTTTTTTCATTAGTTAATTCTTCTGATTCCATGATGAGTAAAGTCTCCGAAATATATTACAGTTATGAGAATTGATGGATTTAACAGCAAGCTGTCTTGTGTGTGAAACGGCACAGTTCCATCCAACATTTATGTTTATAACCAACATGGAATAACATATTTTTAAGTTCGCCGTCGGGTTTTTTATTTGTAGTAAATAATTGTTTTCAAATAATTTGTATTTGCATATTCTCGGATCATATGTCTTATGCAACAAAGCGGCCAAACATGACAGTACATACATTTCTTTCTAACATACGTATGATCTAAAAGAAGGTTCACAGGCGACTTGGCTACACTTGATGTACTTCAGCATTCATAAAATATTTTCAAAGTATTCAGAACAATTCATTCCGATTGTATCAATATGCACCTACCGTATAAATCCCCTTGTCATCGAGGCGAAACAATACACAATAAGTGATTCTTATTTGTCTTCGTGTGATATTCCAGTTGAAACTCCTTTCGATTGTTGTCGAAACTAAACAACGCGTCTCCCGATAAGGTTTCATCCACGTCCGTGTAGCTGCTGTTCACGATTCTTGCGAGCACAAGGCACACACGGGCAACCGGTTAAACACTCCCATTGGCACGATTGGCCGTAGACGCAAGAACCTCCTCATAGCCACAACTAGACCACCCGAATTGTGCCGGGTCTTCTTTCTAGCAGACACTCTTGAGCAGATAGCGTTAGGACATTACCGTATCTGTGCTGCAGATGCGGCATCGCTGAGAACTGATTGGCTTCATAGCTGACCAATCAATGATGCTGGTGAACGTCACACGGTATTGCATTCTCAGTCAATCAGCCAACTAGCCAATTAGTCAATGTTAGCCAGTCGGTTGGTAAATGAGTATGTCCGGGGAATGTCTGTTGTAGAAAGAGCGCTGTTGTTGTCGTCATTATTACTATTGGTTTCTTTTGGTGGTTTGCCAAGCTAACGTCTATTCCAAAATGCCAAGCCTTCAACTAAGACTTCACCTGATATTTTATGTTGCTATTTAACAATTGAAAACTAGCCAAAGGCGGTCGGTTGAATATTGCGTTGCTTCTCTCGATTCCGCACACCTAAATACTTTTAATTTTAATAACGGAACCTGTTGAGCGGCTTACATCAGAAATGACATTGCGTTTCTTCTCATCTGAGCTAACTGAGGATTTAGGCACACAAAAAGAAGTTATTATATTATCATCCTCGTGAGTGGATACAACTACTTAGGACTTAGGAAGACATTCTATTGATTATACTATAGATTATTTTGTATTGTAAAGCTGTATGGAATGTATTATTAATGATGTAAAGTGCGCCATATATCCGGAGTAAATATATGATCAAATGTATTTCATCTGTAGGATTTTGTAGTTTTCTATAACATCTAGAGATTATTCTATAGGTTATTGGCAGAAATATTTGTTTATAGAATATATTGTACGATATAGAAAACTATAGAATACTAGCTACTGTGTCATTCTATAGCATGTCAATGTTTACTACGCTCTGAAGATTTCTATCGATTTATCTAAACCATATATCGATTTCTGAAGATTGTTTCCCTCAGTGCAGTTTTAACACATAGATCGACTGTGTCGTTCATCTACCCACGGTCTCGGACAAAGATGCGTCGAAAGTACATTTGGTGGCGGCACACAGCTGTCTGGCATCATTATGTGAACACTTGCAACTGGTCTATTCCCTGGAGTAAGCAAAAGACGACCTCGCACGCGCCGCCCGATAAATGGAGTCGAGCGAGGGCGGCCGAGAACAGCTGCAGCCGAGGCCGCGGCTCTCGGGAGATGATTGCCAAGCAATGGCTGCAGTCCTGGAGGACGAACGGAGGAACCGGTAGAGTATGTGATTCACCAGGCGTCGTTCCGTGGGGACCTGACGATTTTCTTCTTGCATCTGGGTTTGCTTACATCTACGCAGAAATATAACTGTTCAAGATTCACCCGCATTTGGTGATTAGAGCATATGTACTTTGTCGTTTTCTATGTAATTTATTAACTTAAATTTTGTTTCTTGTGTGTATGTGTATGCGTGCGTGCGTTCAACTGAATGCAATTCTATAGTTTATCAATAACATGCTGTGTCATTCAAGATACACATTCTGACGGTTTCTATTGTAAAAGTAATTATCATTTCATTTCTATATAATTATATATTATAAATATTTTATTCTAACATTGCAGTCGCCCAAATTTGTTTACCCAACCAATATTTAAAACATTATATTTTACTTATATGTTTATAATTAGACAATATTCGAGTAGAATCATTCAAATTAAACAAATAACTGTCACACCGTATGAAAACAGCGAGAGTATAACATTATATAATGTTCTTCCCTTGTTGTTCTCATTATGCTATTATATTTGATTTGTCTTAATTGTATTTGTATTTTTGTGTACTGTAATGAGTTACAATAGAATTGAAATTTGATGCATGAACACGATATAGAGCCATCAATATGTTAGCGCATAAGAGTAATTTTTTATATTATAATTTCATTATAAAACGTGATTTTCGTCAGGTGGGTCTTCCGTGTGCAAGTGAGTTCCAATTATATTCCTTGGAACCTCAATAGTGTTCGCTTCATGCTTCATTTCGCATAATTTTTAATGTTGTTTTGATGCGACCTTTGTTGCTGGTACCTTCTGACTGCTGTAGCCTGTAGGTGTAGGAATGTCTTGTGAAGTATGTCGTCATCGCTACGAGTCATGGAATCTATTAATCTAGGATTTGTTTGCACCAGACGAAGTTGTCCCATGCGAGGATTGGTAGCTCTTTCGTGTATTTCCTTCTTGGTTACGTGATTGAAACACGGTAAATTCTGATGTATCGTCAGTAACCGGTATATGCTTAAAGCGCTGTACACAAGCCTTATATGCCGACGAGGATTGAGTGCGTGCGTGCGTGCGTGCGCGCGCGCGCGTGTGTATGTGTGTGTGTTTCTTCGTTTTAATCTATCAGATCCTTGTAGAAATGCCAGTCCTCCAAGGAATACAGTGGGATGAGGACTGAAGCGCTCTGTTAGACTGATTTGGGTAACACAGGTATTCAACACATACTTTTTTCAGAAATTTACCTAGTCAGAACCCTGAAAGTCTTGGTTTAATATCACTGCTCACAATGTTCCCAACCCTGGAAATTTCAAAGGATGGCCTCTTCCATGGACAGTATGTGCGACATGATATTATCATCAAACGGACACTGTTCTTCGTTTCTTCAAATGGCGTTGACAATTTGGAGAACACCGATACCTCATTAGCCTGTACTTCATGTTGGTAAAAACTTGATCTGCGATTGGAACAGGCAACCTGTAATAATAATATATTTTATTTATGTAGCGCCATATCTCCGGATATAAAAGAAATGTTCAAAGGCGCTTAAAATACCACATTGTTAAAACATGATCGCTACAATACAATAATTATTTTACATATAAAAGTATAATATATTAAGAACCTAATGCAAAATTTAAATATACATTTTGTAAATTAGCAACTTGTAACATAAAGCATCGGCTAAATATTGACTAGACTTAACTATCTAAAATTAAACTATTGAACTATAAAATCAATCAAGTTATTAAATTAATTTTTTTATTAAAATGCAGTATAAAATAAACCATGCAGTGACATTAGAATGAAAATATTTTTATAAATAATCTTGAAATGCATTCTAGAAAAGATATGTCTTTAACTGAGACTTAAAAAGTTCAGTAGAGTCAGGGTCACGGATATACAACTGCAGACCGTTCCAAAGGCGCGGTGCCGTCACGGGAAAGCCCCATCGACCGTGTCGTTCTATGTCGTAGCGTGGCACAGTTAGTAGATTGCTGTCAGCGGAACGAAGCCGGCGCCCTGGTATATACGGCGAGATCAAGTAGACAATGTACGCTGGCGCGAGATGGTGTAACGCGCGGTATGTCAGCAGAAGAATATTGTAGTTGATGCGCCATTGGACCACTGATCTAAAAATATTGCTTAGATCAGTGCACTGGACTGGGAGCCAGTGAAGCGTAACGAGGGTGGGCATAATGTGTTAATGGTCGCGACGGCGTTGTCTCGTTATTAGGCGATTAAACGCACGTTCACTCCAAAAAGCACAGCAATTCCATAATCCAGTCTGGAAGTAACAAGTGTGTGTACGGTCGTCTTGCACGCATGGGTTGTTAAACACTTTTTGATTTTAGCGATCTTGTGGAGCTGGAAATAAGCCGACTGACACGTGCGAGCGACTTGTGTAGACATACACAAAGTGCTGTCCATGAAGACGCCTATGTCCCATAATGCGTGGAGGCTTAGAGAAAGGGGCACACAAGACGATTGTCTCTGTGTTGACCTCGTTTAGCATTAAGTGTTTGTCAATCATCCACAGTTTGATGTCAATGGTTCACCGCTGGATTCTTTCGATAGCATCATCGACCTCGCAGGGTTGTCCCCGTGGAAATTCCGCGTAGAGTTGTGTATCCTCAGCGTACATGTGATAGTTAACGTTGTGTTTAGCGAAAATGACGCTGATTGACATTCAGTAGACATTGAACAGCAGGGGCCCAAGAACAGATCCCTGCGGCACACCACAACAAAGCTGTTGGTGACGAGATATGGCACCGCCGACTTTCATCGCCATCGTCCTGTTGGACAAGTAAGACATCAGCCATGCTTGAACCCGGCCTCGTATGCCGATCGAATGCATCTGCTGCAGTAACATGGTGTGATCCACGGTGTCGAATGCCGCAGTAACATGGTGTGATCCACGGTGTCGAATGCCGCAGTAACATGGTGTGATCCACGGTGTCGAATGCCGCAGTAAGATCGAGTAGAATTGATATTATCCTTGAGCTGTGAGAATATTCAGCATATGCATGTGAAATGTTCAGCTGATTGGCCAAAATATGTTCAATATAGCCCACCTTTATTATAAATACGTTGTCTCTTGGTCTGACATCGTCACCTTAAATTTTGGACACTAGTGGTCCTTCCAAGAACATGACAATTTTTGCTGTTAATAACTGCTGTCCCCCTGGTAATCAGC
This sequence comes from Paraescarpia echinospica, assembly GCA_020002185.1. Lineage (NCBI taxonomy): Eukaryota > Metazoa > Annelida > Polychaeta > Sabellida > Siboglinidae > Paraescarpia > Paraescarpia echinospica. The sequence goes on along the minus strand of CM034534.1, from coordinate 63,233,040 downwards.
AATCCTTCAAAATGGAAGAAAGCCCTCTTTCATAGAGTCGCCTTTAAAGTCCTCTTTCATAGAGTCGCCCTTAAAGTCCTTTTTTTCATAGAGTCGCCTTTAGACGACACCACGAATTTATAACCAACGTTACGAATCATTCATTTGAAGCACGAAGCATATATGGGCATGGGCGGATCCAGGGTGCTTCGGGCACTTGCTGCCCTAGACTTTAGGAATTAGGCGTGCTCGCAGACCTTTTATTATGGGTCCACGCGACCGTGCCCTCCCCTAGGCCGTTTACGATGTGCCCGTTCATGTTAATTTTGAACAGCTAAATGTTAATTTTTGACAGCACCCCCCTCCCCGGGCTCGACTGGTCATATCGGAAGATATGACCAGTCAAGCCAAAACAGCGGAGCGCCTGAAATTACGGCGGCGCGGCAGCGTAAACATTTCTACTACACCATTTGATTCGGCCGCCAGTGAAGGTTTTGTGCCCCCCTAGACACGATTTCTGGATCCGCCCCTGATGGGTATGCTAACACTTCTGCAACTAAAATGACCTGATCCCAAAATAACCTCGCTCGTCTCAGATACTCAGTTTTCACAGTCGTGTCCTAAAATTATATATAATTCATTTGTCTCCCTTGTTTCTCGGCAAGGCCGAGCCTCAATTCTAATTCATTTGTCTCCCTTGTTTCTCGGCAAGTACGAGCCTCGATTCTAATTCATTTGTCTCCCTTGTTTCTCGGCAAGGACGAGCCTCGATTCTTCAACGTGGCTTGATTAGATCCTCTCAGATTGTAGCGGAGTTCTTAACTTTAGATAATTACCCCCAGGTTAAATACCGCTGGTTTACATGATATACAGAACATGTGCCTGTAGATTAATTTACTGTACATCTCACATATTGCATACTATTTTCCATCGCAATACATGGGATATTTCAAATTTTAATAAATGAATAAACTCTGATGAAAAATAACAAATCGAGAATCAACATCTTCAGAAACAAAGTGGAGAGCACCAAGTGATGTCTGTAAATTATTTACAGTGTTTTATTATTAATATTTAAGATATTGTTATCTGACATATGCAACTTCTGCAGGCCTTCACATTAAGGTTTTATATCCACTGGCCCAGGGGGCCTGTAGATTTGAAAAGTAACTGGCCCTTCAAAAAAAGCTACTGACCCGAATCTTGCGCTGATACCGAGGCGCTGTGAGGCGTCATTCGCAATAAACAAGGTTTGCAAGAACTCTGCACCGAGGCGTCATTTGGTGTTGCTCTCCTCCTTGTTCCAAGCTATACGTGGGTGAGGGTCAGGTACAGTATAGCTGAACCATTCGCTGTGTCTTTTTCTTCCAAAATTTTCTGTCCATCGCTCCCTCTGTCCATCTTTCATCCTCCCCTGATCTTCTCATGTTCCACCTCACGTTTTCCCATCTGAGTTGTGGCTTTCCCTTTTACTGTGTCCTTTATGTTGTCCCGCTTCTGCTCTCATCGCTATTTTTCCGTCACCCATCCTAGCTAAGTGGCCCGTCCATTTCATCCGGCTTCTCAATATTCCTCCTGTTACGTTGCATTGCATTCCAACCTCTGTTATCAGGTCATTTGTCCTTCTTCTGTCTACCTTCTTCATTCTTGTTATTCTTCTACCCCATTTGTTCTCACACACTTACAGCTTCTGTTGTTGTTGTTGTTCTATCAGCGCCACTGTCTCCAGACCATATTATTTATAGTGTGTAACACATACTCTCAGGACTTTCCCTTTCGGCGTTTTCGATATTTTTCTGTACATCATGACTCCCTCTACCTTTCTCCAAGCATTCGCTCCTGCTTGTATTCGGCGCCGCACCACCACATCTGAATGTCCACCCGCCGTATCCACTCCTCCAAGGTACGCAAAGCCGTCCACTTGGTTAATTAGCTTTCCATCTAACCTGATGTCCAGTTCCTCTCTCTGGTGTCCAATCCACATCACTTATGTCTTCTCCAGGCGCATTCTCAGTCCGTGTTTCTTGAACACCCTGTTCCATTCATCCAACGTGTCTTGTAGCTCTTGTTTACTTTCTGCTACTGTGATCAGATCGTCTGCATATATAATCGTTCTGAGAACATCCTTCGTGCTGATCTTCCTGCTGATTAATTCCTTCATCATGATGAATAGTAATGGGCTTAGGGCTCTTCCTTGCCTCAAACCGATGTTAACTGTAAACTCTTCCAATCTCCCAGATCCAGTCACAACTCTTCCTGTTGTTCTTTCATACATTGCTTCCACCATGGCACTCCCGTCCATCTCGCTGTCGTCATCACCATCTTTCTTGGGACTGTGTCGTAGGCCTTCTCTAGGTCCACAAATCCCACTGCTATTCTTCCTTGCATCTCCAACCTCTTCATCAGCTGTCTCAATACAAACATCGCATCCGTCGTCCTTCTGCCCTTTCTGAATCCCTGTTGTTCTTCACCTAATTCCTGCTCTACTCTCTTTCGAATCCTCCCATCCAGGATCCTCTCTAACAGCTTCATGATGTGACTTAGAAGTGTAATGCCTTTGTACTTCCCTTGGTCTTGCACATCTCCATTCCTCTTCCATATTGGGACAATTAACACTGTCAACCACTCTTCTGGTATTTACCAGGCCTCATGCATTTATTCAGCAGCCTCTTTGTCCAGCTGATTCCACTCTCCCCTGCTACGAGTACCATCTCAACACGCATCTCATCGGTACCAGGTGCTCTCCCCTTCTCCATCTCTTTTAACCCAGTTTGCATCTTTGTATGAGTAATATCGGCTAACTCCACTTTACCTTCTAGAAACGATGGTAATTCCAAGTCATTGCTTCCATGTCACTCCTCGACTTATCAACATCTCTCTTTGCTGCTTTCCTTTCCAGTCCATATGTGTGTATCAGCCTTGCTTCTGGTTGATTTCCCTTCTCCTTTGTTTTCTCTATTTATTTTTTTCTTTCGTCATTACAGTGTCTTAACTTAACAAAAAATGAACTGACCCAGATTTTTTTTTTGGATCTGGCTCTAATGAATTTGAACTGGCCCCACTAATTACAAACCACATCGGCACATTTGCATGCGCCCACATTCTTTATTCACCCAACATAACTGTTTAGTAGTTGTGTTTTACACGTAAGTATATATTAAACAATAATAATGTTACATTAAGTATGGGTAACAAATATTTAATCAGAACTTGACCAGAATTTGATCTAGTTCTGATGAAATATATTTCCCCAAAATGTTGGAATGAGAGCTTTCTGTTGGAGTTAAGTCAGTGCGAAATTCAGACACATTTCGTGAGCACCAGAACTCCCACCTGTGTGACCTGGCTTATCCTGCTTCGTATCTGTACATACCCACCCAGTTGGACCAGGTCGTTACCCAGAAATATTTTTTGCCAGTTTTGAATTAATCAAAATTGCACCTTTTAGCGCGCGAACGGCTTGCATGGAAGGCATTCACGTGAATCACAGCCATTATTGGCCAGTTTAGTTTTTTCAATGACAAACCAGTGTCATATGAGCCATTTATTTAATTAATACTGATCCATTCGATTTGTTTCACCACCAGTTGTGCCAATGATAGTCATTGATGTGAGCCCCCTAGACTTGGAACTATTAGTTATTCTAGTGGCCGGCTGGTTCCCTCTAAATTCCACCAGTCTTACCAGTTGTAATTGCCAGTCTTAGCCACTCATCTCCCAGTCTTGAAGATGGGTAGACGGGTCTCTGGCTAAGCCCCTGATATGGACACCACCTTTACATGGCCATCTAGGTGGTATTGGCATCTTAAATATATCCTGCTGAGTGCTATCCTGCCTGTTTCAGACCGTACGTCTGTGATCACCAAAGGCACACTGAGTTCCAGAAAGATGAGTGGTTCAAGTTCTCACTCATTGTTAAGATACGTTCAGCGGTGTCCACGAATGGCTGTCTTGTTTATATGTTGATTTCACTTGTGCTGCATTTGACCTGTTATGTAATATAAACAATCGGCTAGACTACTTCACTTCAATCAGTGTGCACTGCATGTTTGTTTTTGGTGCTTATGTGTACATGCACGTTTGCGCATAACCGAATAAATTTCTAATAGTACTACACCAGCAGAGGGAGCCACTGGAGTCGAGGAGTGCTCATTAGGTGACTGTGACTGTTGCTGGTTGACAGTGTGTGTCTTGTTTATGCTGACTGGGTGACAGAGTGTGTCTTGTTTATGCTGACTGGGTGACGTTTTCACCTTAACTACGTACGTAGTAGTGTTGTATTTACGTTCTAGCACTGTCTGCATGTTGCATGCATGAGCAACAGCTAATTCAGACTTGTGAGGGTCTAACACCCACAGAGTGAAGGTGTGCATGCATGCGTTCGTGTTGTGAGCATACACGTATGTGTGCAGTTTGATCCAGTATGCCCTGTTCGTAGATATCTCCTTGTGTTGTGTAAGCACATCATTTGTCATGTCCTCATATATCATGTGTTATGCCCGCATCTTCATGTGCTATGTCTTTGTATCATCATGTTCCAAGTCCTCATATCTTCATGCACCATGTCATCATATCTTCAAGTACCACGTATGTAAATCGTCATCTGTTATATCCTGATATCGTCATGTATTCTGTCCTCGTATCTTCATGCTTTTTATCCTCATATCTCCATGCGTCATGTCCTCATATCTTCATTCGTAGGGTCCTCACGTCTTCATGTTTCTTGTCGTCATATCATCGTGCGTAATGTCCTCTCATCTTCATGTGTTATACGTCATGTTCTCATATATTCATGCATCAGGTCTTACTATTTCATGTGTCATGTCCTTATATTTTCATGCATCATGTCTTCATGGGTCATGTTCTGTTGTTCCTTTAACCTGGTGACATGATGAATTCCGTCTGACGGTTATGGCTTGTCATGGCACTTCCACGATGCCACCAACGCTAACAACCTCTCATTCGAGCAGTGTTTGAGAGCGTGCAATTGATAGATTATTTCCACTGAGCGTAAATAAGTATAAACCATTGGCCTACTGTTTTTTTTCGTACTAAGCCACACTCCCATGGCGTGAAACTTTTTTTATCAGCCATACTATTTAGTGGTGTTTAATTTTCACTGTCCTAAAGTGTTGTGGTTCTATAACATTGGCTGCTATATGGAAGATATTGTTCATGGCTCCAAGATTAAATTGTAATAGCAAGAATTTAACTTACATTGGAGCTGTATTTGAAACTTGCAACGTTTCGATCCGTCAACAGCGGATCTTGATTATACACTGATATCATGTGACGTAGCTCAGATTTTGGCGGAATGATCGAAACGTTGCAAGTTTCAAATACAGCTCCAATGTAAGTTTCAATAATTTATATTACAATTAAATCTTGGAGCCACGAACAATATATTTTATATCGTTCTTAGACAACATGGACGAGAGGTCTTAAATTTGCTTAGATCGGCGGAAAAGGCGGATTGCTTGATGGGGAAACCACAAACGGTTCAGTATAAGTTGCACAAGGCACACGATCACCCCGCCAAACATCAAAATGACCACGAACGTACCTGGCGTAAGAGCAGATCAAATCATGAAAAAAGCAGAACTGCGGCTACTCGGATAAACATAAATTAGAAGCCATCTTGAATATGGATAAGACATCGAAAATGCAACGGCTGCTCGCAGCTGCGCATAAAAACACTTCCGAGGACACTACGTCACGACAACAGAACAAATTCGAGGGACTTTACAACAAACCTCAGAATAAAAATAAAGTGACAGACACCAATATTGACATAGACATGCCGGTTATAAACCTGAGTGACAGACATATTTGTGACGATGAATTATCTATCCATAGCAAAGGTCTAAACTTAGCAATTACCCCGACCACTCTCCCGGTCCAAGAAATCATAGCAGGTACAGAGACAGTTACTAAACAAATGACAGACAATGACGCAGAAGAACTCCGATGTGAGGTTGTCCGCACCATCAAACGAGCAAAACTCCCCAAATCTAACATCATCAATGCGGAGAGGGCGGCTCTGCTGGAACTGAAAAAAAGACAAACCCATCATCATACTCCCAGCGGACAAAGACAAAACTACTGTAACCATGAACAGCACCGATTACAGGAAAAATGGCAGCCATGGTGGGTGATATAAACACATATACCAGACTAAACAAACACCCTTCGCACAAATATAAGAACAAACTCATGAACATCTTGAGAAGTTGGAAGAAAGATGGTTCGATAACTGTACTGGAAATTTTATCCAGACTCTGAAGGACCCCAAATTATATCAGACCCCCAAGATCCACAAAGCCAACACACCTCTCAGGCCAAAAGTATACAGCTGTATAACATACAACGCAGCCAAATACATCGCCAGCATCCTTTTAACCCTCTAGTGGGTGAGAACGGTCACGGCATCAAAAACACCAAGGAACTGGTTAACAAACTAAAAGGGTTGGGAATTCCATCTACACGGAAACTGGTGTCATATGATGTCATAGCGCTCTTCGCCAGTGTCCCTGTAGAAATGGCACTGGGAATAATCACTGGAAAATTGCATGAAGATGATACTCTAGCCAGCCGCACGAAAATAGCTATCTCACAGGTAGTGGAGCTCCTAGACGTCAGCCTGAACACCACCTATTTCATATACGATGGCGCGTATTACCAGCAGACACACGGGGCAGCCATGGGGCCACACATATCCCTCTTTTACCCGACTGTTACATGGAATACTTTGAGAAACTAGCCATCTCAACACCACCACAACCCCCATCGCTGTGGCTACGCTGCGTGGATGACACGTTCACAGTACTCCATGAACATGACGTGGAAGAGTAATCCACACATTAAGTTTGCCATCGAACCAGAGAAAGGCAGCAAATTCCTTTTCTCGGCATGCATATACAAGATGATGGATCCACCAAGTTAACCATATATAGGAAGCCTGCACACACTGACCAATACCTCAACTTCAAATCTTGCCACCCCTAATTCACAAGAGGTGAAGACAGAAAAGCAGAACTTGCACATTTCCGCAGTGCCCTCAGAGCCAATGACTATTCGGAGTGGGCGCTTGAAATCCCTCCGCCTAGCGAGGACAGATCACCTACTAACAACAACAGTGAACCCGGACCGGCCCGTGTTGGCACTACCATACGTAACAGGGCTATCAGAACAACTCGGACGGGTTTACAAGTCACGCAATGTGCACTTGTACCATAAACCCACCAACACCCTCTGTTCAGTGGTAGGACACCCGAAGGACAAAACCCACAAAGAACACTAGTGTGGAACTATCTACCACATGACCTGTGGTAACTACTGTAGCCACACCTACATCGGTGAAACCAAAAGAACACTCAGCCAGAGGTTTAAGGAACACACAAACCTGGATAAGCCTACATCAGTAGGAGACCATTGCTTGGCCACAGGACACCCACTATCCATGGACAACATCAAGGTCTTGGCCCGTGAACAACACTGGCACAAAATAAAAGTAAAGGAGGCCATCTACATCGAACAGAGGGTCCCTACAATGAACCGAGATCGGGGATACCATTTTCCCGTCATCTACAACCAGATCATTCCGACAAAATGTGAGCTACGTCACATGACATCATCAGTGCGTGATCTCGATCCGCTGTTGACGGATCGAAACGTTGCACCTTTCAAATGCAGCTCCAATATAAGTTTAATTCTTGCAATTAAAATTGGCTAATATGTCTTACAAACGCGCAGGAGAATGTGTAACATTCTTGGTAGTTTTGTGGGATACATACGTAGGCAGGTGTTTTAACGAAAGCTAGGGTGTGGTTCCAAATCAATAACATTAAGTAGCTCAGTAGGGCCTAAGCTATCTGTAACATTCATAATTCGATACATTTCATGTTGGTAATTCTTTGGAAGTAGGGGAACAACGACGTACAGCACAGACCCCCTGCCAAAACGGGCCCCCGTCCGTTTCGGCGTTTGGCGTTATTGTAGTATGTATACAGAGCAGAGTGTTTTGCATGTCGTTCCTTTATTTAACTACAAAGCTGGCTGATATATCGATATAAGTACACTTTCTGCAAACCCATTCACTTTACGCCGGAACTCTTGAAATAACGGGACCTTCGCATTAGCAGTTGCCATTAAGGAACGCGGTGACGTCTTGCACCGATTATTTACTCGTAGACTCCCGCTAATCTGCGTACTACGTCACCGCAGGTGCCGCGTCACTGGTCGCATATCTGCTCGTCATTAGAATCTGAGCAGCGTGTATTGTTGAAGCCCGAACCATTGCAATTTGTGGCATTTCACTGTATTCAAAACAGGCACCCGTGGTCCTATAACATCGGTGATGGCTCGCGTTATGGATATAATTTATTTATAGGTCCATTTATCACGGGTATCCATTTATAATCTCAAACCGGCTTTTACTGAATGCCGACACGATCTGCGATGGGCAACGCGGACGTTCCGTATGCGCCCCATCCCATCGCCCCCGGGTGAAATTATAAAAAAAAACCTGTAAATACGCAATGGGTGCGCTATCATGCTTACAAAATTAATGTTAGTCTCATACATGCGAAACTGATGGAGCTATGCTTTGACACATAGAATGACTGAGAACCATACTCTGTTTTAAAAGGAGGCAGTCTGTTCCTTGTTCTTCAGTTATTAATTAATACAATATTCGTAAGAATATACTAACTATGTTGAATGTATACTGCCCGCTAAATTGTATTTAGTAAGCCCGTAAAAACGCAATTTGAAGGTACGACCACGGGAGCATGTTCAAATAGGAAATAAAACATCCTGTTTCAAAACAAACTATATTGGCAATACCCCCCCTAGTCGGGCTGAGTTAACTGCTATATCCTTTGATGTTCAACTTTCCACGTTCAACACGGCAGACTTCCTGTTACAAATTACTACGGCCGCTAATTCGTGGTAGACGAACAGACTCGAAGTAGACAACAATCCACGTATAGCTGCATTGTTGTTATTGCGAGAGACACACGTGGCACAAAGGCAGAAGTAGGACAATCCCAGTGTGAAGTTTTATCATCGCTGTTCCGGTTGTATTCTTCTGAAAAAGAGGCGGATTTGGTTATGCTGTTCCGGCTGGTCGTAAAGTCACTTATTACGTAGGGGGTTGTCACCGCATACTGTAGACGAAATAAATGGCTAAGGTGGTGCCATCTAGCAAGTGAAACAGTTGTTAATGCAAGTTGACGCTAACAGCCACTTTGGATCGTAAACCTATCGTGTCCCACAATACTTACTGGAGGGGGTGGTTATTTGAGCCAATTGAACTTTGCGAACTTATAAAACCATCCCTTGCACGTATACCAAACGCACAACACGGTGGATGTAGTCGCGGTATCGTTCAAAGCAGCGATACAGACGTAGTAAGCATGCTGCTGCTGCATCACTGGTATGGATGAAAGCTGGCCCATCCAATGCCACTCGATTCGTCCCTTACTTTCAAGATTGCTAAACTGCAGTTTTTACCATGGGCTTTTATATATATATTCATATGGGAGGTGAATATCATATAAGCGTGAGCCCATAAGAGATAAATATCAAATGAACACTGACAAACGTTTACTAAAATAACATTGTTCCCCCTCGGTCAAATTTGAATCTTGAAAACAATGTTACTATACTACGGCATGTTACAGACATTTTAGTTGTTTGCCTTCAAAATAGCAAGCCAGCATTTTTGCATGATACTTAATGGTCAACATTTACTGAATCGACATTACTTCTTGTGGGTCTATTATTGAATATCATAAAAAATTAGCTAAAATGTGTGATTGTTAGTTGCTTAATAAGTAACATATCAAATAAACTGTACTTTGTATATACAATTGTGAGGTGTTATGTTGTAATATGCCTGCAAGTTTTACGTTTGAATAGTAAGTAAATCTGGCATTGTGACTGATTATGAACATAGCACAGTATTTTGTTGCAGTTGTTAACATGTCAGATATTTTAGAAAATTGAACGGTACGCCCAAACTTATTTACCTTTTAGAGCTTTTGCTTTTAAATGCCTTTCAAACAAACTTTAACAAAATACTTTGGCTTCAGGGTGGGCGGCTGCATTGATAGTATTTCTACAACAGCTGGAACAGCGTAGAAGCAGCCGTGCGTGTCATACGTGACCGGGTTTGATTTGAGGTTCCGTATCTGTGGCGCTAAATACAATCGTGTGTGACGAATCTACGATGGGTTGACTGTTCGCATTGCTAGCAATAGCAGTAGTCGGCGCTAAAGTGTAGGCTCTGACGGACGCTCATTTTGTCAGTCGTGATGGCTGGAACCGGCGGATTGCTACTGGGTTCATACTTCTTAGTGTTAACCGCATTGTCTGGTATTGTTCTTAGGCCGATAGCCGCGGTTTCTGCTAAAAAGGTACGTTCAAATTTTGTGTCGACATCTGCTACAGCTGCTGCGATCACAGCTACACAAAATATATTTTGGGGCGCAGTAAAATAGCGGCTAGAACATCCAACTTTCAATTGAGAAAATGCGGAATCGAATCCTTTTGCTGCCCCTTCAAAACGTGGCCAACTTTATTGCGTCAGTTCATTCAGCTGCATTACTAAGTATCTCTTAGGTACAGTGGTGGATGAATGTGAATGAATAGTTTTTGCTCAGTGATTGCAGCGAGACTGAATTCGTACTAGAGAAGTCGCATTGATCTGCGATCCAGAGCTGAACAAATAAAGGGCTCTTAAAGAATAAATATTTGCTAAAAAAAACTAGCCTTTGTTTTGTCTTTAAACTCAACAAATGCAGATAATTCATAGTTAGAGTTGGCTTCCAGACTACGACGATGCTGGACCCGTTAACTGAACCAAGGGTCTTCAGCATATTCATGTTCGTTTTGTTTCGTGTCAGTGTAACGCATATTTGTGTTTAGATGTAATATTAGCGAACAAACTAGAAATTGTCTGCATGGTGTCTGCACAAATTAATGATATGCGGAAGTGAGTTTTAGAAGGCACGTATTTGTAATAGTGCTTACCTGTGCTTGGCCTGTCATCAGCGAATGAGTGGTATTCATAATATATACCGTAGTCGTCGTGTGCTTTCAATTGATCGCCTTTTGGCATATTCTCGAGATGTTTAAGGTCGGTCCCATCAGTTTTAAAAATTCCCAAAACGCGCAGTAGTCAGTATTGGGTCAAACCACCACCCGCTCCGGTTATTATGTTAACTAACACAAAGTACTTAACACTGCAATGAATATATTGAGGGTATGTACTGCCCCCCCCCCCGAATTGCCTTCCATACGCCCGAAGCATTGTTCGCTAAGTCCTGTTTGAATCTTTTCGCCAGCGAGAAGTAATCAAAACATCCAGTTAGTAACAACTGTATTGGCTTTATTGCGGATACTGTCTGGTTTAACCACAACGCTGTGATGTTCAGCGCGGCCGCCATGTTCCCGTATTCAAGAGAAACAATTCTGCGAACTTCCTGTTAACAATTACCACGCTTGCTGATTCCGGGTTAAGGAACACTCAATCAACTGTTACTACTATACGAAGAGACAGGCCGCATGCGGTAGCAGAGATGAAATTTATCCCGTTTCTCGTATCCACAATCGCATCGATGTGCATTGATACAAGTTTCACTCGTAAGGTGTCGCCACTGAAGCAATTGAGTTTGAGAAATATAGTGAAAACCAAGCCATCACCCACCAAATATGGACTGGAGAATCTAGAGAATGGAGGTTCGATTCCTCTTGTTGTCGTTACGAACATTGGCCAAGTTCGTTCGCCCCATGCACGTTGCTCCGGTTCATTCAGCTGTATGAATGAGTACCTGGCTATAAACAGAGGTGGATATTTGTGTACGAAACGTTTTATCGCAAGAAAAGATGTAAGGAATGACGTGTCAATGTCATTTTTATCGTAACCTCTTATTGAAGCTTATTAATAAGATGACACAGGCTGTTGGAAAGGAACCAGCACGACCAGGATTCTATGGAGCCAGTTGCCCCAACTAAAGAGTTGGGGCAACTGGCTCCACAAAATCAAGATTTTTCCCAAAGTGTAGTGCACTGACAATGTACAAGCATTTCTTGCCATGTAAAAAGACAATATGTCCAGTCAACAGAATGTACAAGCCACATTACACTGCAGACTGACACGTTCGGATGCGGAACTGTGATGTTCCAACCAATGCAGCAATTACCGTCACTAAAGACTGCAGATATAATAGCATTCTTTCCTGTTATACGCACTGTCAATACACACAGGTGCACGTACATTCAGGGCACCAGCGCAGAACGTCGTTTGAAAGGACGATGTGTTTTTTTCATCGCCCTGAGACGTGCATGTTCACATTGTTCAAATCCATGAAAGGGGACCGTATACATACGCGATACTATGTCACGAGTATCGGTTACTGCGCTGTGGTGAACAATGCAATCGTCGATCTGTTTGTGCCAGAAGGAGATTACATCTACTCTGCACCGAACATATGAACCTTCATCGATGTAAATCAGACTTCTTTCTTCTTCTTTTTGCAAACGACGCTCAGCGGAAGTTAATCAATATATTATATCTAAACTTAGCAGGGACACTGCTCCATATTGTCAAAACAATCTACATTGAGCAAGTATCTTAGAGGTTGGTATCCTGTTCCGTTGTTTGGGATCAGTCAGGATGGTAATTACTACAACCTAGTTCCGCCAGTTCATTTTATTAACTGTGGTGAAAATTGCGACCGCGTTGAACATCATATAGATTTGCGATTAAACCATCTGGTATTTATTATGTCGCCGACAGAGTTGTTTATTATCTGAATGTTTTATTTACTTTTTGCGGGCTAAAAATTCAAATTGCAAACAATATTTCAGGCTTATTAAAATGCAATTTGGTGCCATTCTACCATCAACGTACTTATTACAGTCCTATGGACGTCATAATAATAATAATTGAATAAACGAGGAACACACAACTTCCCTTTAAATTGTCTGTTCCTTTACCCACAATAGGGCAGCTGGTAATCATTAGCAGGAATTTCGTTCTGTCGTATGCTTCGTCCGATTTGTGATTTGACGTTTGGGAACCGGGAACGTCAAAGATATTTGCGTGATGGAATGGGTCTGTGTGTGCGCGCGCGCGTGCGTGTGTGCGTGTGTGCAGGTGTGAGCAGGTGTGTGCAGGTAGTAAGTGCCGACTGGTTTAACAAGATTTAAAAAAGTTAACTGCATGCAAGATAGCAAGTGGCCAAGGAAGCCTTTGGCTCATCGAGAGTCGAACATAGTTATATTTATGTGTAATCCGCCCTTCGGACAATGTTGTATGTTTTGTATTTATATTTATCAGCATATTCACGCTGAGTATGAGAATAGAGCAGTCGCAACTTAATACATACACACATTTATGCTCTTGTATAGCAGGCATCCAGTCCTTATGACTGATCGAAGCGCTTTACACTTCACCCCCTGGAAGACCTTCATTCGAACACAATCGCGACGTCTCTTACGCTGCAATTAATGCAGGAAGATTATTTGGTAGTCAAACATACAGCTGAGTGACAAAAGGGTTGGCGGCGCTAGCCTAGATTGACTGGACTGATAATGCCTGGTGTGCATTCACCCGCGTTCGCCTGCCACACTGTCTCATCATATCCATTTATTCGACTCCGATAGTTGCGTGACTGAAAAGAGGAAGTATTATTTTGGTCCAAGCTGATTATACGCTTATATAAGCGTATATGGAAGCGTATAATCAGCCGAGCACGATTGGAGGATAACTTTTAATAAGCAGGCCGCGGGTAAAGGCAAATCTATAGTCGCACAGTGTTGGCCGTTCGTGGGAATCAATCCAAACAGCACCAATATGGCAGAATCTGTGGACGAGCAGACCGGAGCAATAACAGAACAGTCAAAATCATGGTGACGTTGAAGTGTTAAACTATTTCGCTCCGCACTATATCCTATTTACTGAAGCGAGCGTTGAACTGCCGTGTACGCGCTAGACAATACGTAAATGGTACGTGAATGCGTCCACGACATTACGTTTTATACAGTTTTTATGTGGTTTTAAAGACTGCAATATATTAATTTTATTGTAAAAGCTGCCAATATCGCCTACTGAGGATTTGCTATTGTCCTGCACCAGCTAAACTGCTGTGACAAGGTCACGTGTGGCTGCACTCTTGTGCCTGACTAGGCGACTCTGGGTGTCGATGCCGATCGACCCATGCAATACATTATAGAATCAGCACGGGTCGGTTCGTGTTGTGTCTGTCTGGTAGGGGCTATGCAGCAGACGGGGGTCAAAGAGAAGCCTGAAACTTGAAGCATAGCTAAAGACAGCACACATAAATCAGCAAAGAATGGCCTGGAAAACTGTTCTGAAGCTGCATATAAATGCGTTTGTTTAAATGCAAGGAGCATAGTAAACAACAGAAGTGAACTAAACATTATGGTAGAAGATACTGACCCTCACATAATAGGTATAACCGAATCATGGGCCACCACCTATATCAGACGCCGAATTGGAACTGACAGGCTATGCAATGTTTAGGAAAGATAGAATAGGAAGACGGGTAGGTTGGGTTATTTTATATATTAAAGAATCTATCCAGGTTTATGAAATAAAATTAGAAAGAGAAGCAGATTGCGAAGAAGCAGTTTGGTGTAACATAGTTACAGGAAACTCAACGTTAACGGTTGGGTTAGTTTATCGATGTCCAAACATAAGCATAGAATAGAATGAAAAAGTACAAAACGCTGTAAGGGAAGAGAGCAAACGGGACTATACTATTTATGGGGAATTTTAACCTTTGTCATATACAATGGAAATCTCTACAGAGTACAGGGAGTGAGGACCACAAGTTTTTAGTTTCAGTACAAGATAATTTCTTTTCTCAACATATGCTAGAACCAACCAGGGGTGATCGAAAATGTGTTAGATATAGTTCTGTCCTCACAGAATGAATTAGCTGACAATGTTAAGACATGTGAGCCACTGGGAAGTAATGATCACAACCAGATACATTTTACCATCAAAGTAAAATCAGAAAGGAATAGTAAAAAGCAGTATACGAGACATTTCCACAAAGGAAGGTATCAGGACATCAGGAAATATTTGCAAAGATAGACTGGAATAACACACTGAAAAATAAGACGGCAACGAAATGCTGGAATATATTAAAGATTGAAATTAAGTGCATAGTCGATAAATTTGTACCCTTAAAAAAACCAAGGGAAACGGTCCAAAAAGAAACACTTATTGAAAGAAGCCATTAGAAAAAATTAAGTACAAACAAATGGAAGTCATATAGACGTACTGGAAATGATGAAGACTACAACATTTATTAAAAAAAGCACTTAACCAAGCTACAACCGAAATTAGAAGTTCAAAGAGAAGCTGTACAAATTAGCTTATAATATGAAACATGTTAGCAAGAGTTTTTATGCATATGTTCTGAGCAAACCGAAAGTTCAGGATAAGGTCGGTCCTCTAGAAGATTGTGCTGGGAATATAATATCAGAGGGATTCTTAATGGCAGAAGACCTGAATAAGTATTTTAGTTCGGTCTTTTTCTCACCTTTCTCACCTTTCCCCGCCTTGTCCTTATGCGGGGTGGCGGGTTTTGCTAAGTCTCTTCCACTTCTTCCTGTCCTCAGCCCATCCTTCCTTCATCTGCCATGCCTTTAAATCTGTCCTCGCTGCGTCCTGCCATCTCAACTTGGGCCTCCCTCTCGCTCGTGTCCCCTCTATCTTCATCTTCCCTTTCTTTCCTTCTTTTCACATGACCAAACCACTCCAACTTTCTTCTCCTCATGATGACAACAATGCTCTCCACATCGGCTTCTTTCAAGATGTCCTCGTTCCTCCGGTGCTCCTGCAGGCGTACACCCACTGCCCATCTAATCATTCTCATCTCCGTTGTTGTCAGTCGTCTCTTGTCGATAGTAGCCACGTTTCACAGCCATAGAAAAGTGTCAGCCTAATTATCGTTTTGTAGAGCAGGACCTTTATTTTTTGTGGCACCTTCTTATAACATATCACTCCAGATAGTTCCCTCCACCTAGCCCACCCCTTTGACACTCAGCTCTTGGTTTCCTTATTGACACCTCCCTCCTTGTCTAAGACAGAGCCAAGGTACATAAAGGTCTATATTGTTGGAAGGTTTACCTTTTCCTGAGACCCATACTTTTTTATCTTCACCGGCTCTGTGAGCCCCATTGGCGGAAGGTGTTCCGTCTTCGTTCTGCTGATCTTTAGCCCACATCTCTCAATTTTTTCTCTCCATTTGTTCAATCTCTCTTCTATCCTACCTCCGTCTGAATCACACAACACCAGGTCATCCGAGAACAACATAGCCCAGGGTGTCTGCTCCTTGATCTCCTCTGTAATTACGTCCAGGATAATGATACAAAGTAAAGGACTAAAGGCCGACCCCTAGTGTAGACCAACTTCAATCTTGATTTCCTCTGTATTTCCAGCATTTGTCTTGATGCTTGCCGTACACCCCTTAAATCTTAGTTCGGTCTTTACCAGACTTTTTATGACAGTTATTTGTAACCCGGGAAATTGCAGCTAAGAAAATAAGAGCTATGAATGATAATAAATCACTTGGGGTGGATGGGATTCCACCCAAACTACTGCTGGAAATAATTGTAGTGGAGAGGTTCCTTTAGAATGGAAAGAAGCAAACATTATATCGTTATTTAAATTTCGAGAAACAAGTCAGAGAACTATAGACCAGTTAGCTTAACATCAGTGATTTGCAAATTATTAGAAAGCCTAATTAAAGATCACATGGTGGATTTTTTTGTTAAGCTTAAATTTATTCAACCTATCTCAAAACAGGTTTCTAAAAGCGAGGTCATGCTTAACAAATATATATATATTTTTTTTAAGATATCATTAAGTGGGTAGACGATGTATCACCAGTATTTATAATCTACTTAAATTTTCAGAAAGCTTTCGACAAAGTGCCACATTAAAGATTACTGCTTAAACTAAAGGTCCATGGCATAGGAAATGGTACAATTAACTGGATAGAAAAATGGCTGATTGACAGAAGATAACGAGTAGTAGTTGATGGGGAGGCTTCAAACTGGAAATCAGTTTTGAGTGGGGTACCACAGGGATCAGTACTTGGACCTATATTATTCTTAATATATATCAACGATTTGGACGATGATATAGCTAGCAAGGTGTTGAAATTTGGAGATGATACAAAAGTGTTTAGAAAGATTAAACGTGACGGAGATAGACAGCATTTACAAGATGATCTTGACAGGTTGATCAAATGGTCAGAAAACTGGCAAATGTTGTGCAATTTTGGGAAATGCAAATGCCTCCACACAGGACATGGGAACGAAGATGTAAATATACAATGAGGGGTACTGTACTAAGTACTACTGTAAAAGAAAAAGACTTAGGGTTAACCATTAGTGCAGATATGAAGGTTTTAGAGCAGTGCGGAATTGCATCTTCAAAGGGAAATCAAATCCATGGATTAATTATTAGGCAAAATATAGCATATAAGGAAAAAGAACTAATGATACCGCTGTACAAAACAATAGTTAGGCCTCATTTAAGATATTGTATACAAGCTTGGGGGCCATATCGCAAGAAGAACGTAGATATGCTAGAAAGAGTACAGAGGAGAGCGACTAAAATTATACCAAAACTGAGGGATCTTATTTAAGAAATAAAATAAAAGAACGTGGTTTAACAACTCTAGAGACCAGGAGATTGAGAGGAGATCAAATAGAAGTGTTTAAAATATTGAATGGTTATAAAAAATATTGATATAAATATTTTTTGTCAGTTAAGAAAGAGAGAAGGACTGGAGGACATGACATTACATTAGCAAAGGAGCAGTGTAGATTAGATATAAGAAAGTTTTCATTTTCACAAAGGACTGCAAATGAATGGAACAGATTATCTCCTAGTAGCGTGAATATGTTTAACAATAAAATCGAAACATTCCGGGATACATGTAGATACAAAATGAACTCTCCATATGCCAAAAGGCTTCCTTGTCCACCTGCCCTCTAGGGTTCATTCTCTGGGTGGCAATCTCGTTAAATCTTCTTAAAGTGTCCAGAGCTGGTTAGGAAACAGCAGCAGAAACAGTAATGCGTCAGTAGCCTACAGGTTCGCCGATTGTGTGGTTGATTGAGTCGTGCACCTTGAAATCGACACACTGTCGAATCCATAATCAGTGCAGGCGTCGATCCAGCCCCCTTCTGCTTGAACGAGCATCAACGGGGGGGGGGGGGTTGTTGGATGTAGTTTGCAGTATCAACCTATTTATTCTTGTATTAAAGCATTATACAAAAATGAGGAACATACAAGGTCGGTTTAACATGGTATGATTGCATTCAAATGTACCTTACCCAATGGCGCCAGAGCCTGATGAATATTCAGGGGTTGAGGATCTACACAAACCTCCAGTTGTATTCCCTTGAGATTTCCCAAGAAATCCCACATTGAGGCTCTCCAAAAACCTCCAATTGCACCACTTCCCTAAATATATTGGGGGCTAATCCTATCTCCAGCCCCAACAAAAATAGTGAGAAACTCAGTCCCCCGTTTCTGACGCCTTGGTTACCATACCCATACAGCTATTCGTTGTTGTTTATACAGGCGCCGACGTATACTGACGTGTTCAAGTACAACTACAGGGCTCCGGCGGGGGAGACGTACGAATGCTCGAAAGGTACGTTAACTACACGTATTCTAGTCGTAGGGCAGTCTGCCATCTACTGGCGTCGAAACGTGGTGAATATTGGGGCAGGGGGCCTGAGGCTCTCCAAAATCTTCGATCTGCACCCCTCCTTGAGGTTCGCCAAAACACCACATTGACGTTCTGAAAAACACCATATTGACTCTCCAAAAACCTCGATTTGCTGGCAGACCAATAACCTAAAATTGCACATACAAAAATCACCCATCTTCCCTAAATATTGGGGGCTAGTCCTATCACCAGACCCCACCTAAATTATTGGTGGGCTGAGCCCCGAAGACCCCCCACATGTTCTGACGTCTATATGATATTACAGAACGGAGTGTGGATCTCAGAATGTGTTCCCGTCTGTCCAGACATATCTTCGTCAGTTTCTCGTGTATGATGCTAAGTGCGGTAGGCAAGCTAGTGGGCCCGCCAGGGTGGTTCGTATAGATTTTTAGTTTTCTAATTCCACCCAGGAGGGAAGTCCACCAATCAACATTCAAAAAGCGATACCTGAAATTGCAACCGTAGATTTTATTGTCTATGTCATTGTAAAGATAATATTGTCATCTTCAAATATGTTGTCTGATGTGCCCAGCAATTTAGCTTCTTTCTTGGGTTACTGCTGTTTGAAAATCATGAATGTGTAACGCCAGAAAGGCTTAGAATTCTTAGATCATATCCGCAGCTGTTGGATGGATTACGACACGCCATACCCATTTTATCCAAAGTGAATGTAATACTCGTCAAATTAAGACATGTTTGATGCCCTCTCTGATCTGAAATGGAAAAATGTCCACTAAGTCCTACAACAGAGCATTCAGTGATAACTTTGGGATCACATTTGTTTAAAGGGAATATTTAACAAGATTGCCATCCAGAAAATTAACTCTAGATGGCAGGTGGACAAGGAAGCCTTTTGGCTTATCGAGATTCGAGAGTCCAATACTTTTTTTTATCTATGTGTATCCCGCCCTTTTAAGGTATGTGTCGATTTTATGTTTAAACATATTCACGCTACTAGCACCAACACAATCAGGAGATAATCTGTTCCATTCATTTACAGTCCTTTGTGAGAATGAGAACGTTCTTATGTCTAATCTACACTGCTCCTTTACTATTGTAACTTCATGTCCTTTGGTCCTTCTATCTTTCTTAACAGAGAAACAAATATTTCTATCAATATTTTCATAACCATTCAATATTTTAAACACTTCTATCTGATCTTCTCTCAATCTCCTGTTCTCTAGAGTTATTAAACCGCATTCATTTAGGCGTATTTCATAACTAAGATCCCTAAATTTTGATATAATGAGGCCTAACTATTGTTTTGTACAGTGGTATTATTAGCTCTTTTTCCTTATACGTTATATTTCGCCTAATTAATCCAAGGATTTGATTTTCATTTGAAGCGGCAATACCGCACTGCTCTGAAATCTTCATATCAACACTAATGGTTAACCCTAAGTCCTTTTCTTTTACAGTAGTACTTAGTACAGTACCCCCATTGTATATTCTACATCTTCGTTCCCATGTCCTGTGTGGAGGCATTTACATTTCCCCAAATTGAACAACCTTTGCCATTTTTCAGACCATTTGATCTACCTCTCAAGATCATCTTTTAAATGCTGTCTATCTCTATCATGTTTAATCCTTCTAAACAATTTTGTATCATCCGCAAAAAATACCTTGCCTGTTATATCATCGTATGCCTGTTACTGGGTTTCCTGTTTCCATCTATAGCTTCCGTGAACACTCATTTTCTTTTGTAGAAAAATATCAGGACTAATGTTTTGTCGGGGGGTGGTGGAGAGGGGAGAGTGGGGCTTTCAAACTCCTGATCTAAACTACATCGTATTGATAGGCCTTATACAATTGAATTGAAAAGATAGAGCACACGCTCCGGAACATCCCTCTCTCATATATTTATAAAAGTAATTATACATGTATTATGAAATATATAGGACACTGACCTTTTTATTTACTAACCACAACGCAGTCGTAGTGGCCAACGTCTTGCACTCTCGCTGTGTACATGACGTAGATATGACTCTCTTCGGCATAATTCCCCATCCCTTACTTGATGATGCTGCGGAAGGTGTCGCCCACAACTACGATGGGCTTCTTGGGGACCTTAGACATGGCAAACACCTCCATCTCGTCTGGCATTATTTTGGGACTGAACATCGCACACAGCCTTTCTGTCATTGACTGGTAATGTCTTGCGACCTGCGGTAGGCCAGCATTGATCACATCTAGAAGCAGGGAAGAGCATGACTGGAAGTTCGTACATATGTACTCAATTACCTCTGTTCTAAACTTATCCGCAAGTGTATTCTCTCTGATTTTCCAAGGAAAGTTTGTTTCGGTTTCTCACAGTGTTTTGCAACTGCTGGTTCTGGGAAATTGCTACACTTCTGAAGAAACATCTGCCGTCTGGGTTAGTGTGAATAACCTTGACGGACGATCTTAGTACAGAATCCAAGTAAACACATGGACCATCACCACTTCCGGATCTAGGTGGGGTTGACCTTTCCGTCTCAGATCTTGCAGACATTGGCAAATCTGGATTAACACAAGATCTTGAAGAACGTGGAGGTAATGGAGGATGGGCATGAGATGGTCTGGGCGGCACAGGACGGGGTTATCTGGGTCTTTCAGGTCGTGTTGAGCGTAGCGGAACTGGTGGCGGTGGCGAGGGCGATGAACTGCGGTCTGTTGAAGAGACTGGCACAGGCGGCGCCGGGTTTGGGGGACAGACGGTGGACGACAAGAACTCATGCTCTTCAAAGACGTTCTTTGAGCATGGCCAGATTCCATATCTCTTGAATCCATTTATTGTTGTCGTCATGGTCGCTGTTGTCATATTATCCTCACAAAACAGTCCGCACACATTGTATGTGCTGTTTTCTCCCAGGATTTGTCCGCAACCATTGTTCAGCTGCTTGGTTGTAGTACACCACATGGGCTGCGTCCTATGCGCGGAGCGGCCTGGCCTCTCAGCGGTGGGTTTTGCACAGGAAACGAAATGTTGGAGCCACCTCACAAACAACTTCCTATCCTCCCATCCTGACTCGTTGCAAAGACGAGGCTTCCTGGCGGAGCACCGCTCGCCAGAGCATCGAGCAAACTGTTTTCTTGTTAATAATATAATGGGGGGTAGGTAGGTTCCAGCAGCATTGAAGCAGCATACAGCTATGATGGTTACACCTCGGTCTCTATTGTTGTCGCACTCACTTGTTTAGCACCTTTCTTGGCTATTGTACGTTTGGAGGTTTTTGCACTGTGCTAAATCCTGCTTCGTCGACGTTGTAGATACGTGTAACATCAAAAACGTCCAATTACACCCGCTTGAGGCATTAACAAAAGCCCAAAATTGTACTCCCCTAGGCTCACCAAAAACCTCCAAATCCACTCCTGCCCCTTGAATTGAAGCTCACCAATCGTTCAAACTGCAGCCGCCTTGACACTAACCAAAACAATAAAATGCACCCTTTCCCCAAATACAGGGGGTTAATCCTATATCGAGCCCCCATCAAAATATTGATGAGGGATTCAATGTAGGATTAGCCCCAACCACAACTGAACCAAATTCTAACTACGTGTAATAATAATCGTCAACCTAATTAATGATGAGACTTACACTAACCATTTAATCCCCTCGTCTGATTAGTTTGGTTCCAATAATTAAGCAAAATGTTCTAATTATAAAGGCCAATAATGTCCCAAAACGGCATGGTTAGCCAAAAAGATATTATTTTACGCTATACTACGTTACTGCGTGTTTTCTGGTTTAACCGAATAAGGGACCAAGGAATGGGATAGTGATATGCTCCAAGTTGTCCTGACAGTTTGAGTTATACACATACATCATGTCTATATATGTAAATTTGCATGTACTATTACAATGAACTTTACATAGATAACCAACAAACTATTTTTAAAAACAATTTCACACGTTTTTGACTTTAATCTCTATTTTTAATTACTTTAGCGTCCTTAGATGCACCTCTTTGTGAATGTCATCTAAGGATATTTATATGTGAATCACCTTAAGCCATTTTTAATCCTAATTGATCAAATAAATGTTATGCTATAGCCCAAACCTGCAATACAGCAAAATTAGACCACGAGGTGGCGCTGCAGGTCACCAAGGGCGCCGTTCAACTGGCACTACATCACAAAATCATCAGAGCCCCAAGTAGAATACGTATACAGTGTCACAATCGTATACCAAAGTGCAAAATCGTGCCTATTTTGTGTGATAATCCGCCTAACTACTGTGGTCATGTCAGCGCAGATATTGGTGGAAGCAATATATCAGAATAGTGTGATGTAAATAAATGAGGTGGGAAGTAGATTTATTTCTAAGCCTAAACAATTGCTATAAAATTAGCCAACATGCACCATTGTGGTGGCATTTTTCTAAAATATCTCACGTCGGGCCGGACCACTTTCGACAGCACTGCTACGCCTCGGTGGATAGGATCTCGACAGGAAAACATATTATGTTCATATAATGGCATTACCGCGAGTCCAGGGCGAGGCCTAGAATCTGAACGTGGCGTAGTCCGTGCCTGATATATATGATGATCTCGCCAGTTCGTGATAGCCGAAACTAAATTACTCCGTGCTTCCGCCTACCCTCAACGACAACGTGCTAAGGATACAGACGGTGGTTATAATTGGCATGCGACCATGAACTGTGCTTTTATGTACAGAGTGCATTTTAAAAATCCATGCAAATAAGAAACAACAGAACTACGTGTACAAGAGCTTTATTTGATTGATAGAATGTTGGGTATTTCAAAGTGTGAATAAATTGAAACCATCTTCTGACTTCTGACTTCTGAACCAACTTCTGACCGAGAAAATCCGCATAACGAAGTACGCAAAGAAACTTTCAATGACCCATGGTGCGAATTAATACATTACAGCGTACATGAATTAATACAATACAATGCATGTACATAGATTGACTGATCTTTCTTGGCTCGACCATAGTTACTCGTCCCGTTATAATGACGGACTCGTAAACGCGCTTCCGACGAACTCGCCAGATGGCAGCATCAGCGTTACGGTCCCCCGTAGAATTTGTGACTGTCAATTTGTTGCGGACATTGACCCTACGTAGGAGTCGGCTGCCATCTATAGATAAGTGGGAACCAATGGTTCTGTGGGAATTACGTGACGTTATTATGATGTTATTTTGGTATAAACGTAAGCTTCAAACATCAATAATGTTACAAGGGGAGGGGGGTTGGGGTCTGGTAAGGGAAGGGAAAAATAAATATGATTTATTATAAGATGTATCCCTGGCCCGGGGATTCATCACTGTTGTAAGTGGGCTATTCATGTCTATCAATAAAACAATCTTCTGATATACCAGATAATTAAGATGTAATTACTGTATAACCCTTATATTTTGCATTCCTTTAAAATTGTGAATTTTTCGATTTTTCAAATAACTACAAATTTAAAGGACTGTAACCATTACTCGAATAATTAATTAGTACATGCTGAATATCTGCAAAATAAAATGGCTTCAGAATACAAGTTTTTTTTTACAGAAGTTCATCTTTTCACTTAACCCTCACACGAACACATACATGAAGTTCATAAACACATATAATTTTGTGATATACCTTGGTATAGTTTTCAGGTAGTGAACACAGATTTATTTAGTTATTGTACCAGTAATTTATTTCAACTGTATTATACGATTCAAACAATTAACATTCATGAATTATTACGTAATTTTAATGTACAGTTTCGCTTTGAATTCTTTCACTGTAAAAATGCATTCTCAGCTTGATTAACACAAACAACTGTCCAGCGCGGAAATGCTCTCACTCGCAGGGCCATACATATAAGTGAGATGGTATGCTCCTTGTCCAAGAGTACATAATACCCACATGAACTTTTGGTAATTCTCAAGACCATTAAAACAATGCAATTCAGCAGGATCATTCTTGTATCTGTCTGCTGAGAACGTGAGCAAGCGGACATTTGTAGCAGCATCTGAGGTGTTGACTGGGATGCATTGTAGGTCTGTGTTGTGGCAGACACAGCACCAGGACGATCGAAATATTCCTGGGCATCAACCTGCTATCCAACATCTGGGACAACATGACAGGGTAATGCTGGTTGAGGAGATAGTTGTGTTGATGCTGATGGGAATGTCTTGGTACGAGGAGCTAGTTTCTGTCGAGCACCTTTCCGTGCAGCTCTCTCTTATGTTAAAGAAGATGGTGTACTGGACCGCGTCTCTCTTCAGGCACCCGACAAGAGGCTTTTCCCCTATAAAATAAACATATGCTTGAGAAGTTACACAAATAAAACAACAACGTTACATACCTAGCAGATATTATTATTGTACGTAACGCGATTATTGGCGCCTTCGGCTTCGTGTTTTCGTGGTAACACAGTTTCGCCGTTTTTACATTGTAAGTATTACAATCAAAGCAAGTTTTCAAATAATTTGTTTGTACAGATGTGATGAAATATATCGTAGCCAGACGTAGAAAAAAAGAGTAAATATCTCGGAACAATTTGTCAATTTTTTAAAAACAATGTCAATGTTTCCTATTGTCTACAACTAAAATAGGGACCACCAGTAATAGGCAGTATACTGACTCACTAATCACTGAGTGGTGCATTCCCGCATTAAGCATACCACAAATATACTATACGGGCTCAATATGTAACCCTTATAAATGTTTACGAGTACCGTTTGTGGCGTTGTTGGACCGTAACGATAGTGCTGCCATCTCGCGAATCAAACCAAACACATGCAACGTTTGAAAAACACATTTTACCACAGCACCATCTGCCGAATGGTTTGATCTTGACCTAATTAAATTTCTTCCAAAATAGTCTCGGCTACCTATGGCTCCGATGAATCTAGCCAATAACAGCCATCGTTATATAATATTGTCGCATTGCAAAGAATGAGGTAAATGCAATAGCGCGCCAAAACCAGTCGATCACCGTACGCAATGGTTGTATCTGTAAGCTGTAGGTTGTAGCTGCAAAATATAACAAAATTAGCGGATTTTGTCTTTAAAAATTAATTGTTTTCAGATCCTTAATAAGTCTTGGACGTGGGTAGGTACAAGCAAATACCACTGCGGTAAGGTGTATTGGGGGCGCCGGGAAAGCGGGCCCTGAGCCTGCGGCTGAGCCCGACGCTGGGTTTGATTAAATCAACGACCACGCTGCCGTACCGACTGCCATTTTAAAACTTGCGGTTGGAAAATTTCGTTCAAATACGTTACATCTTTCTTTTGGAAGAAACGCTATGCCGTTGGGCCCGTCTATTTGGTGTATATGTGCCAACTTTAATTCCGGGAGATTCATCAGCGTGGGGTGAGTGTGGGGTGGGGGAGTGGTGCACTGGTGATTATGTATATGCTGTTACTTAACTTACTAGTGACCAGTGACACTGACAGTGTTAGAGATTTCGCGCCGGAGCTTCATCGATTCAGCACGTATGTTGGATTTGAAACAAAAATCCGGGATATTTGCCTGTATTCCGGGATATACCGGGGTACACCCAAAACATGCAAAATTCAGGAGATTCCTGGAAATTAAACCACTGTTATGTAACACTAACAGTCTGCCATTATATAGGCACTTCAACAAAAAATTAAATATCATGCTAAAACATTGGGAATGGGCTTAAATTAAAGGTAATAGGTTAAGGATCATATAACTGTTTACTTTATTAAGATACCTTTAATAGATCAAAAGATATTGCGATTTTAAGACGGAAAAACAGCGTCATTTTTGTGTATCTCTTACAATGGCAAAATGAACTCATTTTTGTGTTTTCTATAGGTAAATATTTGCTTTAAAATGTAATAACTTTTTTATTTATACAGATATTTAAATACTGTCTTCAGGGTTTTCAAACACATTGACAAGAGTAATAAATTTATAATATTTAATATTTTTAGTACTAATTATAACCAAATTAATGCAATTAATTAGTTAATTTTAGTTATGTAGCATGCAAAACTCAACAGACCAAAACGCTCCATTTAAAGGCCATAATGTCCATGATTATAAAGATTTTATACATATTATGCAATGTGTATAACCACATTAATAATGGTAATAAATATGAATTTAAAAATAATAATAATTTAATTAATTAGTCAATATTGGGTAATTAGCGCACAACCTCGACAGACCAAAACATATCATTAAAAGGCCATAATGTCCATGACTATGAAGATATTTATACATATTATGCAATGTGTATAACCACATTAATAATGGTAATAAATATACATTAACAAATTATTTAATAATTGATTTAATTAGTCAATATTGGCTAATTAGTGCGCAACCTCGACAAACGGACACATTTCAGTAAAAGGCCATAATGTCCATGATTATGAAGATATTTGTATCATTTATGAAAGCAGTAAACCACATTAATTATAGTAATAAATATACATTAACCAGTCATTTCACATTAACAGTAACTTAATTAATAAGTTAATATTGGCTAATATTAGCACGCTAATGACTGACCAATACATTTCGATAAAAGGCTAGAATGTCCATAATTATTAAGACAGTTATATAATTTATGCAATGTTTACCACCACATTAAACATTATAATAAATATACATTAACAAGTCATATATATCATTAACAATAACTTTATTAATAAGTAAATATTGGCTAAATAGCACACAAACTCAACAGATCAATACAGTAGTCATACTTCACTGTGTCTATGTGTGACTGTGTCCTGACAGGTTGGATGAATGTTGCAAGCTCAGTACAGTCAAGTAATAAATTGTCACTGGTTCATAATGTAATGTTCTGCATTTCAACATGAACTTGATGAAGTAATGTTCATAAATTGTTCACAGTATTCCGTCGCCGGACCCAAATGCACCAAATGCAAGACTGCTTTCTGTGTTACTCCCCATGGGAGTCAAGTCCTGAAGATGAAGTCTGGTGTGCTCACAATACAGTCTTTTTGTAATATTGGCAGTTGATTGTCTCATAGTTTAATGCCAGTAGACTGCAAGATCTGTGCAGCTAGGTTCATATTTCAGTATCTTGTAGAAAAACGTTGTGTTCGTCAACATGATGTCTATAAGTAATGTTCATGTCGTGTTGAATGGACACCGTTCAATCTAGATATCAGATATATAATCAGCAAGATGTGTATGTATGCAGGCATGTGATGAATGTCATATTCAGACGACTCTGTGGCTCGGTACCTTCACAGTCAGACACAGATCAGTGTAAGATCAGTGTCACTGCATGTAATTGCGAATATCTGAAATAAAAAGGCCATCGTGTACCATATTTTGATAACTGTTTTGATTCTGCATGCAAATCTTGTGAAATAATTTTCTTATCCCTGCAACTGTTACTCAAGAGAGCAGAGTGAAATTCTATAATAATGCATTATGTCAGTTGTCACACAATGAAACGAATTATGTTACATCTGTCCAAGGCATTATGGGTTATATTACATTTTACAAAATGTTGTGCAGTGACTGTTTATCATGAAATATTTTTTAAAACAAATTAAGTCGGATAATTTACGTATTTGATGTAAAAAAAATTCTAACCAATTGTTGATTTAATATGTAACAACAATTATTAAAAATTATTGCATAATGAAATTTATATTATTTCTAAGTCTAAATAAAAGCATAACCATAAATAATGGCATAATGATAAGCCATGCCAAACCCAAGTCAAGACTGCCAAGGCAAGAGTAAGCAGTAACCAGCCCTTTCCTAGGCTAAGGCTAGCCTAAGTCTAAGACTACCACACAGAATAAGTCACAATATGGCTCCGATGACATCATCACGATGTCGATGACGCGGTGCAAGTGGCTTAACCAATAGTCACAGATCGGTCAAATAATCGTATCATGATTTTTGAATGGCTCAAAAACCATATATGGCGCCCGAATCCGCCAAAGATTTTTCAACACAGACTAGCATAAATCCCTATAGATCAGGCTAAACACTAAATCTTTTCTCTTAGACACACTTATATAGCTTAATCCGACCTGGTTTTGTATACGCGCATGCGATTTCATCGAAACGCAATGCCTGACAATGGTGAAACTTCAATTTTTTGGAATGGTTCAAAATCATAGATGGCGCCCGATTCCGCCAAAGATTTTTCAACACAGACTAATATAAACCTAGTAGATCTTGCTAAACACAAACGATTTCTTCTTATACTAATGCAAATGTGCTAACTTTACTAATGAAAAACAGCTAATTCGGCAAATCGATAAAATCTAGCAGATTATTTGGTCAAATTTGAAAAAGAAAGACACGTAAATAAAATTCGACTTACCAGCAAAATGAATCCATCAGCAGATGACGTCAACGACTAGATAAAGCGCGCGAATCCAAGAGTTAAAACAAAGCACTACCCGGGCGGTGCGTAAACGACACGGCTAAATCGTGAACGGATCGCGGCGCACGGAAAATTACGTAGCGAGCAGAATCGTTTGAAGTGCCTACATTATATTTGATATTTTAAATCTACGACAGTGCATTAAATTAATTCCATGGTTGACTCCATAATATCAGTGACCAAATCAAATAACAATAATTAAAGGTATTTCGTCTTAGACTTAGCTTAGTGTTCTTTTGAGGCTATATGGGTATCAAAAACTGCCACAATTTAAGACAATATTTTTATAAATTCTAATATGTAATGTGTCATTGTTGTGTGTCCTAAAATGTGTGCATTGTCCAATTCGCTGCTGTCCCATTGGGCCTTAGACTAGTATTGTGTCATGTTTTCTCCTGTTTGACTGCTTCGGTGAACATCTATATTGAACTGGCAGCTACAATCTATAGGTATTAAACCTTTTTTGATAATTATGTGCATAAACGATTAGATTTGAGATAACACAATACCACATCGCCATGGAATTTTGCGATGAACGAACGTAGGCAACTCCATCATAAATCCTGAAAAGATGAGGAATTACTGAATGAACACACTGAGGTATCAAATTAAAAAAAACCCAGTTATAACGGTGAAAATTAGGTGGGCCCAGATTCTACACAAGTGCCGTAAATATCCTCTGCAAGGTGAAATAGCTTATGTAGTGGACTCTGATTCTAGAGAAAACTACTGTGGAGTCTACATTATAGCAATTTGGGCCGCTAAACATTCCCTAAAGCACATTTATTGGACATAATTTTAATATGTGCACTTTTTAATCATGAATGATGTAATGTAATGAATTCATTGGCTTATAGTTATATAAAAAAGTGAGACCAAAGGAAAATAGTGGTATATTTCCTGTTCAAAGCAGTAATGTTGACATGTATAGTTGTTTCTTCCAAGTGAAAACCAAGAGGAGTAGCCAGCTACAAGGTGTACACTGGCTTGATTCAAGCTACAAGGTGTACACTGGCTTGATTCAAGCTACAAGGTGTACACTGGCTTGATTCAAGCTACAAGGTGTACACTGGCTTGATTCAAGCTACAAGGTGTACACTGGCTTGATTCAAGCTACAAGGTGTACACTGGCTTGATTCAAGCTACAAGGTGTACACTGGCTTGATTCAAGCTACAAGGTGTACACTGGCTTGATTCAAGCTACAAGGTGTACACTGGCTTGATTCAAGCTAATTTATGATATGCTTTTTTTAGGATGGACGATGAAGACTTCCTTAACTCATTAATACTATGTCTAATTTGTGTTATGATTCTACAGGGTGGAAGGCGAGAGGGGTGACATGCTACAAAGTGTACAAAGAACCACTGTCATGGCCAGATGCAAAGGTTGTCTGCAACAAGTAAGTTTGATTACATTTTTTTTAAATGTATGAATTTGAATGGATATTTGGTAAACAGTTGTTTATAGCTGTTAATTGTGAACTCGTGTCACTAAGCCCGCTCAAACGTGGTCATTTGCGTGTCACAACCCGTCAGATGTTGCTGACGTCACCACAGGCAGGATCGCTGAGTGCGTCCTGTCCTTCGGCATGGCGAGCATGTATACAGGAAATGTGTTAACTTTTTTTAGTTATTGCCGTTAAACATCGCGAATGCGCAACCTTACATTATATCCACTGCCACGTATATAGTGCAGAATTAAGCATTTGCGATGTTCAAACAGCAATAACTAAAAAAAAATCCTGGGTACATCCAGCGACAAACATGTAGATAAGATCATTATCTTTACCATGATATCAAAAAATAAAAAATTCCATTGCAAGTTTCAGAATTTGCAATGTTCAAACAAGAATAATTCAAAAAGTAAAAAAAAATTGTGTGCATCCAGCAACACATTTGTAGTTAAGATTATTATCTTTACGGTGGTATAAAAAATTAAAATCCGCGATTGGAATTTTAGATACGGCCTGAAACACAAACCCACATAGATGTACACCATGCTAAATCCTAGCGGTGCTACCTGCGGTGACATCACAACGACTGCTACGTGTTGCAACAAACTGCAGAAAATGTACAGAAAAACGCAACAAAAGGGGCATTAAAACGGGTGACTGATGGGGTTATAAAATTAGTTGAATATCAGGACACTATTTTTAGATTATATTTCATTCAGATTGGAAATAAAAATGTTCATTTCACTTAGTCTTTTAAATGTTATTTGACCAGATTCAATAACTCGGCTTTCAGCGAATGTTGATCCCTGATGACTGAATTATTTGGTTATGGATTTTGCAGAAATTGTTCTGTATTTATTTTAGTTATGGAGGGCAACTGGCCAAGGTTGTAGAATTAAACACGAATATATACATTGGCAATGAAGTGGACATTGCTGACAATACAATAGGACACTATTGGATTGGTAAGGACTTGTTTTTTAGTAATAATTATCTGCTACGGCAGAAGCTATCAAATTAAAACACTTCAAGTTTTTAATTTATATAAGGTCACATTGATTGTTATTTCAAATTTTATTTTACACGACACCAAAGTAATTTTAGAATGGTTTAATGTTATACACTTGGTCTAATTCAGTATAAGTAGAATATAACTTCAGAAATAATACACATCTTGTTTGTAAATATCGTTGTAACATCCAAGTAATATTATTTTCTGATATTGTTTTTATTAGACATATTTGTTATGTTTGCCTACACTGCAGCATGCGTTAATAATACATTAATAATACATGTCATGACAGAACTTTAGACAACTTAAATGTTAAATAACAACTTTTATTAATGCAGTGAAATTGACCTATCCAGCGCTGTCGATTATTCATCCTGAGGTGTTATCAGTTTTCTCACCCGATTGTAATGTTAATCAGTGTTTTTTCAGTTAGGTCCACCACACTTTATATCTCAAACACAACTATCAAGCTTACTTAAGGTTTGAAACATACATGTTTGATACATTTTTAAAAATATGCAAAAGTAATGTTTGAAACTTAGTTTTTCAATAACTTTGTGCACCAATGTATTCCTGAGAATCACAATTTGGCAAGTGCACCATGTTTGTAGGTTTCACCCGGGAGGGTGGCACAGGTAATGTTGGCCACTGGAGTGACGGAACAGAGACCGACAATGTCATTGGTCATTGGATGACTGACCAGCCAGATGACGAGTCTGGAAAGTGTGTCAAGGTGAATAATGCCACTGACCAGCTGTACCAGTGGTCCATGCATTGGTGCGGTGACAAGTTACCATTTGTCTGTCAGTGCCAGGCCTGTCTGCAAGGTAAGTAATTGACCTATCCGTCACGTGACCCATTGCCTAGCAACAAGGTCCATAAAAAATGGATGTCTGAACTTATGGAGCATTTGGATGTTCCGTCATGTCTTCTATAGAAATTCTGGCCGAAAATGTTTTTCTCTATAACACAAACATAAGTTGTTCAAGCGAGTTGTATTTAAGTATAAAGGTTGGATTTCTTTGTACATGAGTAAATATAGAACATATAACAAGCCAAACTCGGAGCTAGAGATAACTTCAACCCACTGTGAAAATGTAGCGTGGTTAGTCGGTGAAATTTATAAAAATGGCATCCACCATGGAAATATGACTGTTACCGGTAGTAGGCTTGTGAAATTTCTCTTTGTTGTTCCTTTTTATGATATTTCATATGCGCCACTTCCTTTACTGATTTATGTGGTGTAAATAAAATAATAATGTATATCTATGTATATTGACATAAGAGATGTTTTGTACACTGAGATTATAATTGTAATACACCAGTTCTGGTCAATCATACCAACTTACCTTTGTTTCTAGACGTCTGTTCTGTCCTGTCACCCAGAATCACCCTTTCTAGTCGGTGATCGTAATTGTATGAACAGGAAGTTTGCTGAATCTTTTTGAATATTTTGTGGCTGCAACATTCAAATTATGAACAATGCTTCAGGCTTATTAAACACAATTTGGTGGGCAGTATACCTTCAACATTTTTATTCTTGTGGTAAGAACATTTTGATTACATAACTGAGGAACAGAAGAGGTTGGTTTAAATAAATTAATTTCATTTGCAGGTGAATTTCAATGCAGCAACGGCAAGTGCATCAAAGGTGCCTGGAGACATGATGGAGAAGATGACTGTGGCGACATGTCTGACGAAGTTGGCAGACGTAAGTGCTGAATTCACATGTTGAAAAGTACCTGTCATTTACAAGATTCACCTAGATTTTATCCAGATTTTACCAGTATTTTACAATGATTTTTATCAAGTTTTGACCAAAACAATTTTTTTTTACAAACATTTACTCCACTCAACTATTACGGAACAGTAAAAACTGAATATTTGGTCCTTTCTAAATGATATCTTTGTCAGAGGAATTAAAAAAGACATCACACAGGAAAATGGACACAATGCCAGAGAAAGAAATAAACCATCAGTCCTGTTTCTGGGTCCTTGAAAAGGTAGAACTGAAAATAATATAAATACAGACAGTATATATTCACATTTAGTTGATGTTTTTTCTTACTCTGTAGCAGAACTATTAATCAACGTGATTTATTTTGAGACAAAACAATTTACTGTAGGTGAGTGTATTGTTTTTGATTTGCTTTCAGCTGGAAGCTGTTTTTTTCACACCCAGGACACTTCGGGTGAGATCAGTTCACCGAACCACCCTTCAAACTACGGCCCTCTGGCAGACTGCTTGTGGATCATGGAGGGACCAGTAGGCCAGAGACTTCAGTTGACTGTAAGTCTCTCATTTTGGATAGTTACTACAATAGAACCCTTCAGTGCAGCCACCCCATGGAAATGGCTACCCTTAGAAATTACCACCCCTTGGAAAATAGCCGCTCCGCAATAAGGCCATTTATAACTGTCAAAAACAGCCAACAAACTCCCTCGTCATTAGCCAAAGTTAAGTTAAAGACTAATCGAAATGAACCTTTTTTATTCTCAATCTGAATGAAATATACTCTAAAAATAGTGTCCTAATTTTCAACTAATTTTTTAACCCCCTCAGTCACTGTTCAAGGCCCCTTTTGGTGGTGATTTTCTGCACAGTTTGTAGCCATACCTAGCGGTCGAGGTGACATCACCGCAGGTAACACCGCTACATCTATGTGGGTTGGTGTTTCAGGCCATACGTAAAATTGCAATAATTTAATTTTATATCACCGTAAAGATAGTAATCTTACCTATAAATGTGTTACTGGAATTTTGTGTTTTCTTTTTGAGTTATTGCCGTTTAAAGATTGCGAATACTCAAACATGCAATGGGATTTAATATTGTTTGACATCACAGTAAACATAATAGTCGTATCTACAAATATGCTGATGGATGTGGATTTATTTATAATTTTTTAGTTAATTATTGCTGTTTGAACATCGCGAAAGCTTATTGGATATAATGCAAGGCTGAGCATTCGTTATGTTCAAACGGCGATAACTCAAAAAGTTAACACAACTCGTGTGTACATCCAGCGGCAAACTTGTAGATAACATTATTACCTTTATGGTGATATAAGAAATATTAATTTCAGCAATTGCAATTTCATGTACAGTCTGAAACAACAGGCCACACCGCTGCTCGTCGTGCTAAGGGCACTTAGTGGCATTGCCTGTGGTGACGTCAGCAACATCTGATGGCCTGGTTGCTTTGTGACACAAATGACAACGTTTGATTGGGCTTAGTGACATGAGTTCACAATGAACACGCTTCATGTTTGGCACATTACTTGAAATGAGTATTAAGTTTATATATATGAAGTTTCAGAGACATTTAAAATTTCATTTTACTTAGTTTTTAATATCCATTAGTTGTTATAGATGTTGCAGCAAATTAATTCAAATTGAATGCTATCATTTAACAAAGTTTGTAATGGTAATTGTGAACACCTTTACAGACTTTATGCATTTAAATATAGTCAAACTTTGTTTTATAATCACCTCAGTAAAACAGCCACCTCACAATTAAGGTCGTCCTAGTCCCAAATTATGTAATTGTGAAATACAGGAAATTGGTCTTGCTAATACAGTCACCTGTTGATTCAGGTCGCTTCTGGCCAGCCACGATGGTAACCTCAATAGTGAGGTACCACTGTTACCAGAACTCCACATCTGTATATCCGACCAGCCTCTCTAAGCAGTTCAACCCTTTAAACAGGCCATGTTGTGTCAGTTTGTTGGGTGGTCACATTAGAGGGGTTCTACTATGCTTGCTGTGTGTTGACTTTTTAATGAACCTGATGAAGGTTTATATTGAATTTCTTAACTTGTTTGTGCAAGTTGTATTATTCCATTTCAGTATTTATTAATGACATCATGATTATCATCACTATTAATATTAGGTACAAACTTGGGTCTAAACATACCATTGTTCAGCCATTAACAACCTTGATGACATATTAAGCAATAAGTTACTATCTATGTAATTAGAAAAGAAGTACCAGTATGTTAAAGATTGCAGCTCTACTAGTAATTTCAGCAGTTAAAATGAGGTATATTCTATTATACACAATCAACCAAAGGTGGTCATTAATAGGAAGTTAGCTGGGTCAGTTGTCTTGAATATGGGAACATTGCGGAGACCTGTGCTGAACACCAAAGCGCCTTGCTGATAACACATCCAGCTCCCCCCACAATATTGACAACAGAGCATGCTTAGAATCTGAATGTCTTACTCACAATGTGAGTATTTCGTGGTGCAAATGTTTAAATTGTGAACGATGTTTTGAGCTTATAAAATGCAATGTTGTGGGCAGTATATCTTCAACGTCATTATTCTAGTATTTAATACATGGTATTTAAAACTGGGCACATAAAAACAAGTAACCTGTGTTATATATATCAACAGCTGACAGCATTTGACACAGAGCAGAATGTTGACACAGTGGACATCTACATGGGAGGAAGCGCATTGGCTACCAGTGACTATGTGGCATCTCTGTCAGGACACGTCACTGGTGACAACCTTCCAACATACGTCAGCACCAATAACGTCATGATCTTGAGATTCACCAGCGACAAGACGGTTGAGAAGGCTGGATTCAAGGCCTCGTTTACCACAGGTGAGACAGCTGGTTTGTCAGGGTAAGTACGGTAGGGTCGGCTGTAGGATTTTGCCAACCTCATGGGGGTGCAGCCACCCATGATCCCCCCTAGAGGTTCACCAAAAACCTCCAACTGCACCACCCTTGAGGCCAAAACTGGGGGCATGCACTTGGATACAGTGACAAATATTTGGGATGGAAACAACCACCGAGTTAAGGTGCATTATGTTGTTAACCCTGAAAGAGAAAAAAACAGATACAAATGGAATATATTAATTACTGCTCTATTGTTTTGTATTAACTTGGAGTATTTGCTATTTTAAAGTGGCTTTGTATATTAGCTATGTGTGTTGACTTGTGTAATGACTTGTATTTGAACTTTGTGTATTAATTGGTTTGGTGCATTGATCTGGGGTAGTTTTTGCATTGACTTGGAGTAGATGTGTATTAGTTTTGTGTACATGCTTTGTGTTTGTCTTGTTTATTACACATGTGAGCAATATGTGCCGTGTAATTCAGCTGTACAGTTCAGATTTCATAATCACACACACATGATATGACATGGTCACATGGTTATCATGTTCAAAATTCAATTATTTTAAACCCGTACCATAACCGACTGCGGCGATAGAGAGCGTACATGGTCCCCAACATTTAGTTAAAATTGGCCAAATAAAATGATTAGGAGTGTGAAGTAAATATCAAATGATACCTTTGTGACATGTCTTCTGCTGCAACTCATCAAATGATACCTTTGTGACATGCCTTCCACTGCAACTCATATCAAATGATACCTTTGTGACATGCCTTCCGCTGCAACTCATATCAAAAGATACCTTTGTGACATGGCTTCCGCTGCAACTCATATCAAATGATACCTTTGTGACATGCCTTCCGCTGCAACTCGTATCAAATGAAACCTTTGTGACATGCCTTCCGCTGCAACTCATATCAAATGATACCTTTGTGACATGCCTTCCGCTGCAACTCATACCAAATGATACCTTTGTGACATGCCTTCCGCTGCAACTCATCAAATGATACCTTTGTGACATGTCTTCCGCTGCAACTCATCAAATGATACCTTTGTGACATGCCTTCCGCTGCAACTCGTATCAAATGAAACCTTTGTGACATGCCTTCCGTTGCAACTCATATCAAATGATACCTTTGTGACATGTCTTCCGCTGCAACTCATCAAATGATACCTTTGTGACATGCCTTCCGCTGCAACTCATCAAATGATACCTTTGTGACATGCCTTCCGCTGCAACTCATACCAAATGATACCTTTGTGACATGGCTTCCGCTGCAACTCATATCAAATGATACCTTTGTGACATGCCTTCCGCTGCAACTCGTATCAAATGAAACCTTTGTGACATGCCTTCCGCTGCAACTCATATCAAATGATACCTTTGTGACATGCCTTCCGCTGCAACTCATATCAAATGATACCTTTGTGACATGGCTTCCGCTGCAACTCATATCAAATGATACCTTTGTGACATGCCTTCCGCTGCAACTCGTATCAAATGAAACCTTTGTGACATGCCTTCCGCTGCAACTCATATCAAATGATACCTTTGTGACATGTCTTCCGCTGCAACTCATCAAATGATATCTTTATGACATGCCTTCCGCTGCAACTCATATCAAATGATACCTTTGTGACATGCCTTCCGCTGCAACTCGTATCAAATGAAACCTTTGTGACATGCCTTCTGCTGCAACTCATATCAAATGATACCTTTGTGACATGCCTTCCGCTGCAACTCATATCAAATGATACATTTGTGACATGGCTTCCGCTGCAACTCATATCAAATGATACCTTTGTGACATGCCTTCCGCTGCAACTCGTATCAAATGAAACCTTTGTGACATGCCTTCCGCTGCAACTCATATCAAATGATACCTTTGTGACATGCCTTCCGCTGCAACTCATATCAAATGATACCTTTGTGACATGTCTTCCGCTGCAACTCATACCAAATGATATCTTTGTGACATGCCTTCCGTGGCAACTCATACCAAATGATACCTTTGTAACATGCCTTCCGTGGCAACTCATATCAAATGATACCTTTGTGACATGTCTTCCTCTGCAACTCATACCAAATGATACCTTTGTGACATGCCTTCCGCTGCAACTCATACCAAATGATACCTTTGTGACATGCCTTCTGCTGCAACTCATCAAATGATACCTTTGTGACATGCCTTCCGCTGCAACTCATACCAAATGATACCTTTGTGACATGCCTTCCGCTGCAACTCATACCAAATGATACCTTTGTGACATGCCTTCCGCTGCAATTCATACCAAATGATACCTTTGTGACATGCCTTCCACTGCAACTCATACCAAATGATACCTTTGTGACATGTCTTCCGCTGCAACTCATACCATATGATACCTTTGTGACATGCCTTCCGTGGCAACTCATACCAAATGACACCTTTGTGACATGCCTTCCTCTGCAACTCATATCAAATGATACCTTTGTGACATGCCTTCCGCTGCAACTCATCAAATGATATCTTTGTGACATGCCTTCCGCTGCAACTCATACCAAATGAAACATTTGTGACATGCCTTCCGCTGCAACTCATCAAATGATACCTTTGTGACATGCCTTCCGCTGCAACTCATATCAAATGATACCTTTGTGATATGCCTTCCGCTGCAACTCATCAAATGATACCTTTGTGACATGCTTTCCGCTGCAACTCATATCAAATGATACCTTTGTGACATGCCTTCTGCTGCAACTCATCAAATGATACCTTTGTGACATGCCTTCCGCTGCAACTCATACCAAATGAAACCTTTGTGACATGCCTTCTGCTGCAACTCATCAAATGATACCTTTGTGACATG
Source organism: Paraescarpia echinospica (assembly GCA_020002185.1). Lineage (NCBI taxonomy): Eukaryota > Metazoa > Annelida > Polychaeta > Sabellida > Siboglinidae > Paraescarpia > Paraescarpia echinospica. The sequence goes on along the minus strand of CM034534.1, from coordinate 63,193,986 downwards.
CTTTCCGCTGCAACTCATCAAATGATAACTTTGTGACATGCCTTCCGCTGCAACTCATATCAGTGGTGCATGTTAATTAACATGTATAATTAGACACAGCCTCTGAGGTTTTTTTGATAACCTATTTTACTATGTCACCACACCTCTATGCAATTTACAAAGGTGTTGTTTGGCATAAGTATTGACTATGTGCATTGTGTTTGTGTAATAATGTTGTGTATAATCATCATGGGTATAAAATATTTAGTCTCCTTACTCCCTTGTGATTTTAATTTAGAAGTCAATACAGTTTTTTGCAAACATTAATAAAAACTCCTTGTCAGTGGATAGTCATTTGTGTGTGACATCTTTCAGAAGTTCAGACAATTCCTGGGGATGGAGGAACTGTCCAAGCCAGGACAGAGATCTCATACCTGGCATCACCGTTCTATCCACTGAAGTACTTCGGCAACAATAAACTGGCCTGGATTATCTCTGCGCCAAAGTTTAGCGTTATTACCTTTGAGGTAATGTCTCTGTCTATGCTCTTTATTCTCAACAATGGTTCAGCAAAATGGCGCATCTTTGTGTGTCGGGGGACAATTGCTGATTACAGCAGTCTCGATACCCCCTGGCAGATCGCCTGTGATACGCTGAAGTTCAGCTCAGCCAATAACATTGTTGCCTTCCAGCTTTCGGCTGTTTGGGTTTTGTCTGTTACATTAGGCCCTAATATTTGGGAAGTAGAAGTAATTATTTGAATACACAAATAACACAATACTGCTCAGCCACTGTTGAGAATGGTTGAAAAAGTAACTATAGTAGGATTCTCTGGAGTCACTGGCTTTGTCTTTGATGTTGGGCGCAGGCATCTGCATTGTTCTCACGGATGGTAGTTGCCATCGGCGGAGTCATTTACTAGGAAAACTACAACCGATTCAGCTAACTTCCATACACTACGTAGGATATATATATATGTACCATGGGTAAAGTAGTTGACTGCCACCCCTGGCTTACGAGGATGTTGTTACCATAAGTTTCTGTGTATAATGCGCTCCCATCTATAATATGCGCCTTGAGTCTTGACTTTTGCTAAATTCTGGTAGAACTTCTATATTACCATGTATAATACGCACCCCGACTTTTGGCATCAACCCCTCATTTCCCCGCTTCTGAGAGTTTGCTTGAAGCGTGCCTCAGGGTTGGCCATTGTCATTTCTTCAAAGTTCGCTTGCGTGACGATTCTTGAAATCATCTCGGAATCATCAAAATGTTTCATGCTTAAGTTATGGCATTGCCACTGGCTCATCGCAGGTGACGATATCACCTCATAAGTCTTATCTGCACAGTCATTCTTCCACCTAGTGGATACTTATACGACTATGTATGACCCCATGCGGATGTTTCTAGAACTAGAGGACACTCCCAGTGGACTGTCATGCGTTGTTTTAATATTCCGCCAAGATGTACGTGCCAAACTGCGTTAGCGCAAAACAAAACGTGAGGTACCAAAAATAATCAATTTTATGAATTTTTTATGGTATACATTGTCCGAATATGTACAATCATTATGGTATTTTGAGACGACCCATTGTTGTGATGTTGCAGCGTCTTGACGTTGACCTTGGGACTGGTGACAGTCTAACCATCTACGATGGTAACAAACAAATAAACCCATTAGCTGAGTACACCGGTGACGGCTCAGACGGACCCAAATACGTGATGACGACTGGTGCTGCCGCCTATGTCTACATGCGCGTCAAGTCGTACGCTGGCAGCAAATTCCACTTCTCTTATGTAATCGGTAGGTACCAATCAACATTGCAGGGGCTATTTGTCCTTTCTCATGTTATTATTGAGACAGAATTAAACTTTATAGTTACTGTGCGATACTCTTAAAATAGAAATTTGTGTCTGACTGCACATAACTTTTAATACTTTTTAGTTTTATATAAAAATGCATAGATTAAAATATTAATACATATAATCAGTAAACCGTATAAAACAGTGGAGCTGGTTAATCTATGCACAAAAGTATAAAACTTTACAATCAAAATACATCTATACACAACAAAATATGTGGTTTACAGTTATAATTCATCTATACACAGTATTGAATAAAACATGGAAAGTATTAATATATATCTTGGTCATTGACGTCACCGGGAAGGTTACAAACTGTTATGCATTTCTATTTTTAGCTTTAAATTATCACCTGTTCAGTTTCTGAGACATTTTAGACAGGAACGTGCGTGTGAGCCAACATCAAAACAGTACATGGCAAAATGTGCCAAAAACAGCTCATTACAAATTGAATGTTTCATTTACAATTTGAACATTTCATGAGCAAATTTTTTAAAATTGCGAACCCTGCTTTTGGCTTATTAAATACAAAAATACCTTCAACAATTATTAGTCAGATAGTGAGAACAACAAATAAATGAATGTCAGTAAATAAGGAACGGACATTGTACCGTTCTTCGTTATTATTTCAGGCTGTCATGTGACTTTAGAAGAAAACAGTGGAGTTGTCCATTCTCCGGGATATGGCATAATGCCCTACCCTAACATGGTGGGTTGTACGTGGACCATCAAGGCAGCAGCTCCTGTACGCTTGATATTTATAAATCCATTTGAAATGGGCAGTGGAGATTCTTTGGAGGTAAGTCATTAGATTGGAAGAGATTCACTGGCGGTAAGTCATTAGATTGGAAGAGATTCATTGGCGGTAAGTCATTAGATTGGAAGAGATTCATTGGCAGTAAGTCATTAGATTGGAAGAGATTCACTGGCGGTAAGTCATTAGATTGGAAGAGATTCACTGGCGGTAAGTCATTAGATTTGAAGAGATTCATTGGCAGTAAGTCATTAGATTGGAAGAGATTCATTGGAGGTAAGTCATTAGATTGGAAGAGATTCACTAGCGGTAAGTCATTAGATTGGAAGAGATTCACTGGTGGTAAGTCATTAGATTGGAAGAGATTCATTGGCAGTAAGTCATTAGATTGGAAGAGATTCACTGGCGGTAAGTCATTAGATTGGAAGAGATTCACTGGCGGTAAGTCATTAGATTTGAAGAGATTCATTGGCGGTAAGTCATTAGATTGGAAGAGATTCATTGGCGGTAAGTCATTAGATTGGAAGAGATTCATTGGAGGTAAGTCATTAGATTGGAAGAGATTCACTAGCGGTAAGTCATTAGATTGGAAGAGATTCACTGGTGGTAAGTCATTAGATTGGAAGAGATTCACATTGCAATTCGCATTCTGCCCAGAGTAATTTTGTTTCAACAGCCTACAATATGTCTGGTATATCTGCACATTCAAGCAACAATTGGCCTCATTTAGAATACTGTATGTACATTTGGAGGCCTTGTCGTAAGGACATATAGAATAGATATGCTATAGAATACAGATCACAGGAGAGCTGCTAAAATGATCCCAGAACTGAGAAACAGCTAATGCTGCGTTCGAATTGGCTCGTTTATATCGTAAACACGACTTGGCGAACTGGAAAGTTCACAAGCTCCTTGAGTTTACCACTTGTAAATTTATGCAATTGGGTCAAATAGAGGTCACGAAGTCGCGTTCACTGTATACACGAGGTGATTGGAACGCAGCATTAGTTTAATGAGGACACTGATCTGTAAATGGATATTATAGACTGTCAAAACATCAGTTTTCATTTTCACACAGGTCTATAAATGAATGGAACAAATTACTGGTTGTGTAAATGCCAGTAGCGTGCACATGTTTGTAATTGTTTTATAAATATCTTGAAATGTAAGAGTTACATATCGATAACAATGTTTGACTCGATAAGCCAAAGGCTTCTTTGTGCATTTGGCATCTGGGGCATTTGCCATGGATTATGTTCTCGTAAAATTGTATTTTATTTATTAGTTATTGTGTTGTTAGATCTATGAAGGTACTGACGGGAGTGGCACGCTCAAGCATTCTGGAACGAACTATCCAGCTGATGTCACAGTGGAAAGTGGGAATATATTTATTCAGTTTAGAACAGACGCAGCAGTGAATGCTGTTGGATTCTACGCAGAATACTCCTCTGGTAAATACCCCTGTTCTTACAAGATTATGTTTTAATACTTATTTACTGCTACATCATGTTTTTTATTATGTTACAAAACGTTTGCTATTTATTAACATATTTGAAATAACTTATTCTGAACTTGTTACCTATTTTAATGTTGAAATGTTTAATTAATTACTTATATTTCCCATTCTTCACATAGGAATGGTATAGACAACTCCATGCTTGATGTTTGTGACGTGAAAATGCTTTTTATATGTACAATAAAAAAAATTTGTTGTGGATATTCTCAGAAAAGTATGAGAGTTAATGCTATATTGCAGTAATTATTGTAATAAGACAAAATATGGTTGATTTATGAGAAACAACTACAAATATGACATTCTCTGCATGCAATAACATAAGTGCCTGCTTATAAGAATAACTGCTACATTTCTAAGTGTTTATGTAATCATCAGCCTACCGGCAATAGAATACCTACCGACTCTAGTGATCTGCTTTCAGACTGCGAAGACCCGCCATTTAATTACACATCACCTGGATATGATGTGGCACACACTTTGGACACACTCTTTGGAGCAGTCATTGGAGTTAGGTGTCAACCTGGCTACTACATCACCCAAGAAGAATTTGGTCTATGTTGTAAGTTTATTGTTGTCATTATGATCTCTTAATTATAGGACTGTCAGAATAACAGGTATGGTCTGTGTTAGATGCTTTCAAATTTTAACGTAAATTTTCTTTCTTTATTATTTTCCTGGGGGATATTTTAGGGTAGGTACGCATTTGAGTATTTTCTTGGTATTTTTGTTGTTGCAAAGCTGTCCTCCACAATTTCTTCTGACCTATATGAGAAAATCATATTTTCGGTATTGCCAACAAAGATTGTGTGTTTCTTTATATTTGGAGTCATGCAACTTCAGAAATCAGCTACTGAAGGGATGTACTTTTCTTTTTATGTTGTAAGAATATCTAGGGTCAGCTGCATTTAACAGTGTCTGAAACACAAATATTATTCGGTAAGGCTTGATTTGATCTGATATATTCATTTCTCCATGACATACCTTTCCAGTTACATTCAGGTTTTATTCTCAAACATTTCCCAATATCAGATATGTCTGTTGATCTTTGCATTCTTTCCATATGTTAAGTGTTTCAAAATTATTTCAGTTTTTTTAAACTGTAAATCCTTGAATATATTCGTTTTAATTTATTTAAAAAAAATTTGTTACTAGACATGGAGAGTGATTTGTGTAGCAATGTGTTTATTTATTGCAGTAGACATTATTTTTGTGAATTAAATTTATTTCTTGAAAATTGTATCTCATTGAGAGGATGTTGTCATGTAATATTGAATGGTGGTTTTGTACATTTATAATTTGACTCGTGTATTGTCATCAAGAAAGAATTAATGGTTTCATTACATAATGCCAGAATAATATCCTGTACATCAATGTATGCAGCCAAGCATCCATCTATATGTTTGTTCAGCGTACGGAAGACATGTTAAAACAATCAAAATATACTGTTCAATAAAAGTGTCATAAATGATTGCTCAATAATACATAAAAACCTACTATAGATAATCATTATAAATGGATTAGTTATTTTATATTTACAAAATCATAATTTCCGACTTAACCCTGTGTTTCATGCTTTATTAATTATTTTTTGTTTTCAGCAATTAATCCCTCAATTAATCGAGCAGAACAAGTGACTATACTGTGTGAACGAGGCGGCAAATGGAATGCGACATTTCCAACGTGTGAACGTAAGTTGAACTGTTTCACGCACTACCAGCATCATTAAAGCGACTTCGACTGGTCTTCGATTTCCAAATAAGTAATATGTGAACAGGCAAATTATATCTGCAGTCGGTTTAATTATAAACAAATTTAATGGGAAAACAATTGACTTGGGTTGTTACTTCTGAAAACTTGCCAGAGTCAATTGACATTTAGCCTGAAAACCTGGCCGTAAACTAGTGGATTAATGTGAATGAATAATCTTTGTGTCATAAGTACAGCATGGCTGAATGCTTCCCACAGATGTTGAATTTGTGTTTGCATGAACAAGTCTGTTAGGGGTGAAGAATAAAGGCTTTTGATTAGTTCAAAGGACTGGATATCGTATTTAAGAACTTTGTTAGTAACACTAGCAAAAATACCCATCTTACGAATGACAATACATAGTATATGTAGATACAGTGGACAGTTTCACAAAGGATTTATACACACAGATACAGTGGGCAGTTTCACAAAGGATATATATAGACAGATACAGTGGACAGTTTCACAAAGGATATACACACAGATACAGTGGGCAGTTTCACAAAGGATATATATAGACAGATACAGTGGACAGTTTCACAAAGGATATATATAGACAGATACAGTGGGCAGTTTCACAAAGGATATATATATAGACAGATACAGTGGACAGTTTCACTAAGGATATATACACACAGATACAGTGGGCAGTTTCACTAAGGATATATACACACAGATACAGTGCGCAGTTTCACAAAGGATATATACAGGCAGATACAGTGGACAGTTTCACAAAGGATATATACACACAGATACAGTGGACAGTTTCACAAAGGATATATACACACAGATACAGTGGGCAGTTTCACTAAGGATATATACACACAGATACAGTGGACAGTTTCACAAAGGATATATACAGGCAGATACAGTGGACAGTTTCACAAAGGATATATACACACAGATACAGTGGACAGTTTCACAAAGGATATATACACACAGATACAGTGGGCAGTTTCACTAAGGATATATACACACAGATACAGTGGACAGTTTCACAAAGGATATATACAGGCAGATACAGTGGACAGTTTCACAAAGGATATATACACACAGATACAGTGGACAGTTTCACAAAGGATATATACACACAGATACAGTGGACAGTTTCACTAAGGATATATACACACAGATACAGTGGACAGTTTCACAAAGGATATATACACACAGATACAGTGGACAGTTTCACAAAGGATATATACACACAGATACAGTGGACAGTTTCACAAAGGATATATACACACAGATACAGTGGACAGTTTCACTAAGGATATATACACACAGATACAGTGGACAGTTTCACAAAGGATATATGCTGACATTTGACAAAGATGACGCAGTTTTGAACAGTTAGTAATGTGGACGTAATTTGTGATTTCTACGACTGTTGCAAGCAACATACTGATCCACCGATTAACCTGGGAAGATTGAATTAACTTTGGGCTATCGTAATCTGATTGTTCATACATAGATAATAACGGGATGAATTTCCAGATAACAACAGTGTTATGTTTCCTTCATGGGATCATAGAAGCCCAGAAAGTTGGGAACTCAAGACGCAAAGCATCTAGGAAGAGTACCATGACAAATGTACACATCTATGTTAGGGCGATTGTAGTTAGATTCGCTACTAAACTCTTGTGTGTCACAGGTGGTTCCTGTGGCACTGTCGCAGGCATAGACCATGGATATGTGGAGAACACAAGTTCACTTCTCACGGCCGGCATCGTCACATACAAATGTTTTGAAGGTTTTACTCTCGGTGGTAATTCTAAAACAAAATGTTTGGACAATGGACAGTGGGACAGCCTACCTACGTGCAATGGTGAGTATAGTGTGAAACTGCAACACCAGACCCTGTTATGAGGGTCACACACACCTCGTGAGGGTCACACACACCTCGTGAAATGGTATATTTCTATTAACAGTCATCTTAAAAATACACATCCTATCTTCCTAAGGAAAATTGTATTCATTTCCTTTTAAAAATAATATGTTAAGTTGTGGAATGAAGTAGTTTAACTAAATTAAAAGTAATACTTTTGACACAAATGACTTAATATTTGTTTGTAGATAAACAAAATATGTATAATAATAATAACAATAAATTTGTATCATAAGTTTTTATCTTTTTTGAGCCAAACTACTACATTGTACAACTTGTATTGCTTGTTAGAATAAACTTAAAAGATGGAAATATATGAATTAATTTCTGTTCCACAGAACTACCCCCGTCAGCTTTTTCTAAGATGATCTGGTTACCATCACCCAAATTGCTATATATGTCACATTATGAATTATTGATCAAGCAAACCAAGAGAGTGAATCACTCTTCAGACCATTCAGGAAAGTAATTTACCACTCGTTGTTTTCTCTAAAACAGCTATGACAGTATTATGAATCGTATTCGACCTATTATCCACACAGTGTGCTTTATAAATATTTGTGACGTACACCGATGGACATACCCTATGCTTGTTTTTCAAATATTTGTGGTGCACTGCGGTAAACTCTTGTTTTCCGCACCAGGTAGTGCTACTGTTTTTGGTGTGCGCGCATCTTCTGCCAGATCGACCCCCTAAATGTGATATATAACCTGCTTGCAGCTGACACCTGTCCTAGTGGAGCTGCAGTGCTTGATGTCTTGGTTCATGGGACAGTGAACTCATCGAACATGGCTCGGTACGGCAGTGTGGTGGTGTATGAGTGTGAGGAAGGCTACCAGATTGAAGGAGCGCCTCGCACCTACTGTCAGGGGAAGACTTGGAAGCACGGAGACGTCAGCCCTATTTGCATTGGTAAGAATATACTCCATTATTCAGGCGCCACGATGTGGTGACACTATTTATCCCACACATGAGACCCTGGATCTAAAGCTCTGGCCTGGAATTGGAACATTCTTCCCGTCGTAACATATATGATTGGTTACCCTGTAGTGGGGTAACTACTTAAATTAACTCTCGCACTAACTTATCAAATAAGAATAAACTGTTGTCAGTTTGTTCAAAGTTTCAAGCCATTTTTTTAAATTTTAATTACATTGTCACAAGTCACACTGTACAGTAAAATGGAATTGCACACTGACATTTAAACAAAGATTCTTTGGTTTAAAATGGCATGCTATTAATGTAATTGCACCACAGTCCCTCCTTTTATAATAACTGATATATAATAATTATTACAGTCGCGCCTCGTTATAACGCGGTAGTCAGAGTCCACGAAATGAATCCGCGTTATAAACGGGGCGCGTTATAAACGGGGCACGATAACGTGTTCCCATATCTGCCGTCAGGGGCGCTATGACGACGACCGACACCGCTGCTGCACGAAGAGTGTGCACTTCGCGCAGTCTATATGCCGTTTATGAAGCTTATTAAGCTGCCAGCCAACGTCAATGTGTATTCTGTTTAAATGTCATACACTGTTGGACACTGTTGAATGTTGAACTGAATAAAATTCATGAATTGTGTGCCGTTTTTAAATAAACAACGGACCAACAAGCCACGGTCAATTGAACAATAATATGGTACCGCTGACGTAAGATCTAAAATAATGACCTGGCACTCAGCAGCCGAATACGCAAATGATTTGACAAATGCTGTGTTAGAGTTAATTAAGGATTTTAACAAGATTGCCACCCAGAGAATTAACTCTAGGTGGCAGGTGGACAAGGAAGCCCTTTGGCTTATCGAGAGTCCGACCCTTTTATCTATGTGTATCCAGCCCGTCTGAGGTATGTGTCAATTTTATTTTTAAACATTCACGCTACTAGCACCCACACAATCAGCAGATAATCTGTTCCATTCATTTACAGTCCTTTGTGTGAATGAGAACTTTCTTATATCTAATCTACACTGCTCCTTTGCTAATGTAAGTTCATGCCCTCTAGTCCTTCTATCTTTCTTAACTGAGAAAAAAATATTTATCAATATTTTCATAACCCTTCAATATTTTAAACACTTCTATCTGATCTCCTCTGAACCTTCTGGTCTCTAGTGTTGTTAAACCGCATTTTTTTAGGCGTATTTTGTAACTAAGATCCCTCAGTTTTGATATCATTTTAGTTGCTCTCCTCTGCACTCTTTCTAGCATATCTATGTCCTTCCTGCGATACGGCCTCCACGTTTGAATACAATATTCTAAATGAGGCCTAACTATTGTTTTGTACAGCGGTATTATTAGCTCTTTTTCCTTATACGGTGTTTCGCCTAATTAATCCAAGGATTTGATTTCCCTTTGAAGCTGCAATTCCGCACTGCTCTGAAACCTTCATATCAGCACCAATGGTTAACCCTAAGTCCTTTTTTTTACAGTAGTACTTAGTACAGTACCCCCATTGTATATTCTACCTCTTCGTTCCAATGTCCTGTGTGGAGGCATTTACATTTCCCAAAATTGAACAGCATTTGCCACTTTTCAGACCATTTGATCAACCTGTCAAGATCATCTTGTAAATGCTGTCTATCTCCATCACTTTTAATCCTAAACACTTTTGTATCATCCGCAAATTTCAACACCTTGCTTGTTATTTCATCATCCAAATCGTTGATATATATTAAGAATAATATAGGTCCTAATACTGATCCCTGTGGTACCCCACTCAATACCGATTTCCAGTTTGAAGCCTCCCCATCAACTACTACACGTTGTCTTCTGTCAATCAGCCATTGTTCTATCCAGTTTATTATACCATTTCCTATACCATGGGCCTTTAGTTTAAGCAGTAATCTTTGATGTGGTACTTTGTCGAAAGCTTTTTGAAAATCTAAGTAGACGATATCTACTGGTGATCCCTCATCTACCCACTTAGTGATGTCTTCCAAAAACATAACATATTTGTTAAGCATGACCTCGCTTTAAAAAAACCATGTTGAGATGGGTTAATCAAGTTGTGTTTAACAAGAAAATCCACCATGTGATCTTTAATTAGTCTTTCTAATAATTTACAAATCACTGATGTTAAACTCACTGGTCTATAGTTCTCTGACTTGTTTCTCGAACCTTTTTTGAATAACGGTATAATGTTTGCTTATTTCCAATCTAAAGGAACCACTCCCTCTTCTAATGACAAGTTGAAAACTGTTGCAAGCAGTATGCTAATTTGTTCTACAATTTCCAATAGTAGTTTGGGTGGAATACCATCCACTCCAGGTGATTTATTATCCTTCATAGCCCTTATTTTCTTAGCTACCATTTCCGGGGTTACAATTAATTGTCCTAAATAGTCTGAATCTGCCCCCTTGAACTTAGCCTCTGGTACTGGTAGTGAACTAATATCTTCCCTGGTAAACACTGAACTAAAGTACTCATTCAGGTCTTCTGCCATTAAGAATCCCTCTGATATTATATATCCAGCACTATCTTCTAGAGGACCGACCTTATCTTGAACTTTCTGTTTGCTTCGAACATACGCATAAAAACTCTTGCTGTCATGTTTTATATTACTAGCTAATTGTTGTTCATAGCTTCTCTTTGAATTTCTAATTTCAGCTGTAGCTTGGTTAAGTGCTTCTTTATAACTGTCGTAGTCTTCATCATTTCCAGTACATCTATGACTTCCACATCTTTTGTTTATACTTAATTTTTCTAATGGCTTCTTTCGATAAGTGTTTCTTTTTGGACCGTTTTCCTTGTTTTTGAAGGGTACAAATTTATCGACTATGCACTTAATTTCACTCTAATATATTCCAGCATTCTGTTGCTGTCTTATTTTTTAGTGTGTTATTCCAGTCTACCTTTGCTAAATATTTCCTCATGTCCTTATACCTTCCTTTGTGGAAATTTCTCCTATACTGCTTTTTACTATTCCTTTCTGATTTTACTTTGATGGTAAAATGTATCTGGTTGTGATCACTACTCCCCAGTGGCTCACATATCTCGACATTGTCAACTAATTCTTTCTGTGAGGACAAAACTAAGTCTAACACATTCTCTCCCCTGGTTGGTTCTAGCACATGTTGAGAAAGGAAACTATCTTGTACTAAAACTAAAACTTGTGGTCCTCACTACCCATACTCTGTAGAGATTTCCATTTTATATGCCCATGGTTAAAATCCCCCATAATAACACAGTCCCGTTTGCTCACTTCCCTTATAGCGTTTTGTATTTTTTCATTCTCTTCTATGCTTATGTTTCGACTTCGATAAACTAACCCAACTGTTAACGTTGAGTTTCCTGTAACTATGTTACACCAAACAGCTTCTTCGCAATCTGCTTCTCTTTCTAATTTTATTTCATAAGCCTGGATAGATTCTTTAATATATAAAATAACTCCACCTCCCTTTCTTCCTATTCTATCTTTTCTAAACATTACATATCCTGTCAGTCCCAATTCGGCATCTGATATATCGGTGGTGGTCCAGGATTCGGTTATACCTATTATATGAGGGTCAATATCTTCTACCATAAAGTTTAGTTCATTTCTTTTGTTTACTATACTCCTTGCATTTAAACAAACACATTTATATCCAGCTTCAGAAGAGTTTTCCAGACTGTTATTTGCTGATTTATTTGTGCTGTCTTTATCTATGCCTCCATTTTCAGGCTTTTCTGTGAGTCCCCCTGCGAATCTAGTTTAAATAGATGCAACCTGTCCCACTGTCAACAGATTGCAGCAGGTTCTCTGAGAAAACTGCTGCCCCCTTTCCACTAAGATGGAGGCCATCTCTCATGTACATATCTTCCCTCCCAACAAAGTATCCCCATCAATCTGTGAATCCCACCCCTTCTTCTTCACACATCTGCACAACTAGTGCGTTGATCGCCATCCTCTTGCAGTTTTTATACGTTGCCCCCCTTCCTCCCATTACTGGCAAAATTCCTGACAGAATAACCTGTTCAACTCTCATCTTCTTTAGCTTCCTCACTAACTGTCTATACTTCTGTACTATCGCAGTTGTCCCCTCCCGGTCTGCATTATTTGTTCCAACATGTACCAGTATAGACCCCCCCTTGCCATGTCCCAATACCTTCTCTACCCTGTCAGTTACATGTTCAATCCTAGCCCCCGGTAAACAAACAACGACGTCCTTCCCCTCGCTCAGTGTCTTGTCCGTCTTTCTCATAATGGAGTCGCCCATAAACACCCTCTCTTTCCTCATTGCCCCCTCAATCACTGCCTTAGAATAGCTCCTTCTTTGGTTTGCATCTGTCTGGTTGTCTTTCCCCCCTGTCGTCTTCTCTCCTGTCACATTCTCTTCTGATCCATTCTTTCCTGTCGCTTTTTCTCTTGTCACCTTTCCTCCTGTCAGCGTCCCTTTTATCGACTTCTCTTCTATCACATTTGCTCTCACTTCCTTTCGTCCCTCCTTCTTTTGTCCCATCTCCTTTTCCTCTCTCCTCTCCCGTCCCATCTTCCCTCCCTCCTTCTCTTCGGTCACTTTCTTCCCTGTCACCTTC
>CM034534.1:63119149-63179730 GCA_020002185.1 Paraescarpia echinospica | reverse complement strand
TAATTGTAGTGGAGAGGTTCCTTTAGAATGGAAAGAAGCAAACATTATATCGTTATTTAAATTTCGAGAAACAAGTCAGAGAACTATAGACCAGTTAGCTTAACATCAGTGATTTGCAAATTATTAGAAAGCCTAATTAAAGATCACATGGTGGATTTTTTTGTTAAGCTTAAATTTATTCAACCTATCTCAAAACAGGTTTCTAAAAGCGAGGTCATGCTTAACAAATATATATATATTTTTTTTAAGATATCATTAAGTGGGTAGACGATGTATCACCAGTATTTATAATCTACTTAAATTTTCAGAAAGCTTTCGACAAAGTGCCACATTAAAGATTACTGCTTAAACTAAAGGTCCATGGCATAGGAAATGGTACAATTAACTGGATAGAAAAATGGCTGATTGACAGAAGATAACGAGTAGTAGTTGATGGGGAGGCTTCAAACTGGAAATCAGTTTTGAGTGGGGTACCACAGGGATCAGTACTTGGACCTATATTATTCTTAATATATATCAACGATTTGGACGATGATATAGCTAGCAAGGTGTTGAAATTTGGAGATGATACAAAAGTGTTTAGAAAGATTAAACGTGACGGAGATAGACAGCATTTACAAGATGATCTTGACAGGTTGATCAAATGGTCAGAAAACTGGCAAATGTTGTGCAATTTTGGGAAATGCAAATGCCTCCACACAGGACATGGGAACGAAGATGTAAATATACAATGAGGGGTACTGTACTAAGTACTACTGTAAAAGAAAAAGACTTAGGGTTAACCATTAGTGCAGATATGAAGGTTTTAGAGCAGTGCGGAATTGCATCTTCAAAGGGAAATCAAATCCATGGATTAATTATTAGGCAAAATATAGCATATAAGGAAAAAGAACTAATGATACCGCTGTACAAAACAATAGTTAGGCCTCATTTAAGATATTGTATACAAGCTTGGGGGCCATATCGCAAGAAGAACGTAGATATGCTAGAAAGAGTACAGAGGAGAGCGACTAAAATTATACCAAAACTGAGGGATCTTATTTAAGAAATAAAATAAAAGAACGTGGTTTAACAACTCTAGAGACCAGGAGATTGAGAGGAGATCAAATAGAAGTGTTTAAAATATTGAATGGTTATAAAAAATATTGATATAAATATTTTTTGTCAGTTAAGAAAGAGAGAAGGACTGGAGGACATGACATTACATTAGCAAAGGAGCAGTGTAGATTAGATATAAGAAAGTTTTCATTTTCACAAAGGACTGCAAATGAATGGAACAGATTATCTCCTAGTAGCGTGAATATGTTTAACAATAAAATCGACACATTCCGGGATACATGTAAATACAAAATGAACTCTCCATATGCCAAAAGGCTTCCTTGTCCACCTGCCCTCTAGGGTTCATTCTCTGGGTGGCAATCTCGTTAAATCTTCTTAAAGTGTCCAGAGCTGGTTAGGAAACAGCAGCAGAAACAGTAATGCGTCAGTAGCCTACAGGTTCGCCGATTGTGTGGTTGATTGAGTCGTGCACCTTGAAATCGACACACTGTCGAATCCATAATCAGTGCAGGCGTCGATCCAGCCCCCTTCTACTTGAACGAGCATCAACGGGGTTGTTGGATGTAGTTTGCAGTATCAACCTATTTATTCTTGTATTAAAGCATTATACAAAAATGAGGAACATACAAGGTCGGTTTAACATGGTATGATTGCATTCAAATGTACCTTACCCAATGGCGCCAAAGCCTGATGAATATTCAGGGGTTGAGGCTCTACACAAATCTCCAGTTGTATTCCCTTGAGATTTCCCAAGAAATCCCACATTGAGGCTCTCCAAAAACCTCCAATTGCACCACTTCCCTAAATATATTGGGGGCTAATCCTATCTCCAGCCCCAACAAAAATAGTGAGAAACTCAGTCCCCCGTTTCTGACGCCTTGGTTACCATACCCATACAGCTATTCGTTGTTGTTTATACAGGCGCCGACGTATACTGACGTGTTCAAGTACAACTACAGGGCTCCGGCGGGAGAGACGTACGAATGCTCGAAAGGTACGTTAACTACACGTATTCTAGTCGTAGGGCAGTCTGCCATCTACTGGCGTCGAAACGTGGTGAATATTGGGGCAGGGGGCCTGAGGCTCTCCACAATCTTCGATCTGCACCCCTCCTTGAGGTTCGCCAAAACACCACATTGACGTTCTCAAAAACACCATATTGACTCTCCAAAAACCTCGATTTGCTGGCAGACCAATAACCTAAAATTGCACATACAAAAATCACCCATCTTCCCTAAATATTGGGGGCTAGTCCTATCACCAGACCCCACCTAAATTATTGGTGGGCTGAGCCCCGAAAACCCCCCACATGTTCTGACGTCTATATGATATTACAGAACGGAGTGTGGATCTCAGAATGTGTTCCCGTCTGTCCAGACATATCTTCGTCAGTTTCTCGTGTATGATGCTAAGTGCGGTAGGCAAGCTAGTGGGCCCGCCAGGGTGGTTCGTATAGATTTTTAGTTTTCTAATTCCACCCAGGAGGGAAGTCCACCAATCAACATTCAAAAAGCGATACCTGAAATTGCAACCGTAGATTTTATTGTCTATGTCATTGTAAAGATAATATTGTCATCTTCAAATATGTTGTCTGATGTGCCCAGCAATTTAGCTTCTTTCTTGGGTTACTGCTGTTTGAAAATCATGAATGTGTAACGCCAGAAAGGCTTAGAATTCTTAGATCATATCCGCAGCTGTTGGATGGATTACGACACGCCATACCCATTTTATCCAAAGTGAATGTAATACTCGTCAAATTAAGACATGTTTGATGCCCTCTCTGATCTGAAATGGAAAAATGTCCACTAAGTCCTACAACAGAGCATTCAGTGATAACTTTGGGATCACATTTGTTTAAAGGGAATATTTAACAAGATTGCCATCCAGAAAATTAACTCTAGATGGCAGGTGGACAAGGAAGCCTTTTGGCTTATCGAGATTCGAGAGTCCAATACTTTTTTTTATCTATGTGTATCCCGCCCTTTTAAGGTATGTGTCGATTTTATGTTTAAACATATTCACGCTACTAGCACCAACACAATCAGGAGATAATCTGTTCCATTCATTTACAGTCCTTTGTGAGAATGAGAACGTTCTTATGTCTAATCTACACTGCTCCTTTACTATTGTAACTTCATGTCCTTTGGTCCTTCTATCTTTCTTAACAGAGAAACAAATATTTCTATCAATATTTTCATAACCATTCAATATTTTAAACACTTCTATCTGATCTTCTCTCAATCTCCTGTTCTCCAGAGTTATTAAACCGCATTCATTTAGGCGTATTTCGTAACTAAGATCCCTAAATTTTGATATAATGAGGCCTAACTATTGTTTTGTACAGTGGTATTATTAGCTCTTTTTCCTTATACGTTATATTTCGCCTAATTAATCCAAGGATTTGATTTTCATTTGAAGCGGCAATACCGCACTGCTCTGAAATCTTCATATCAACACTAATGGTTAACCCTAAGTCCTTTTATTTTACAGTAGTACTTAGTACAGTACCCCCATTGTATATTCTACATCTTCGTTCCCATGTCCTGTGTGGAGGCATTTACATTTCCCCAAATTGAACAACCTTTGCCATTTTTCAGACCATTTGATCTACCTCTCAAGATCATCTTTTAAATGCTGTCTATCTCTATCATGTTTAATCCTTCTAAACAATTTTGTATCATCCGCAAAAAACACCTTGCCTGTTATATCATCGTATGCCTGTTACTGGGTTTCCTGTTTCCATCTATAGCTTCTGTGAACACTCATTTTCTTTTGTAGAAAAATATCAGGACTAATGTTTTGTCGGGGGGTGGTGGAGAGGGGAGAGTGGGGCTTTCAAACTCCTGATCTAAACCACATCGTATTGTTAGGCCTTATACAATTGAATTGAAAAGATAGAGCACACGCTCCGGAACATCCCTCTCTCATATATTTATAAAAGTAATTATACAGGTATTATGAAATATGTAGGACACTGACCTTTTTCTTTACTAAACACAACGCAGTCGTAGTGGCCAACGTCTTGCACTCTCGCTGTGTACATGACGTAGATATGACTCTCTTCGGCATAATTCCCCATTCCTTACTTGATGATGCTGCGGAAGGTGTCGCCCACAACTACGATGGGCTTCTTGGGGACCTTAGACATGGCAAACACCTCCATCTCGTCTGGCATTATTTTGGGACTGAACATCGCACACAGCCTTACTGTCATTGACTGGTAATGTCTTGCGACCTGCGGTAGGCCAGCATTGATCACATCTAGACGCAGGGAAGAGCAAGACTGGAAGTTCGTACATATGTACTCAATTACCTCTGTTCTAAACTTATCCGCAAGTGTATTCTCTCTGATTTTCCAAGGAAAGTTTGTTTCGGTTTCTCACAGTGTTTTGCAACTGCTGGTTCTGGGAAATTGCTACACTTCTGAAGAAACATCTGCCGTCTGGGTTAGTGTGAATAACCTTGACGGACGATCTTAGTACAGAATCCAAGTAAACACATGGACCATCACCACTTCCGGATCTAGGTGGGGTTGACCTTTCCGTCTCAGATCTTGCAGACATTGGCAAATCTGGATTAACACAAGGTCTTGAAGAACGTGGAGGTAATGGAGGATGGGCATGAGATGGTCTGGGCGGCACAGGACGGGGTGATCTGGGTCTTTCAGGTCGTGTTGAGCGTAGCGGAACTGGTGGCGGTGGCGAAGGCGATGAACTGCGGTCTGTTGAAGAGACTGGCACAGGCGGCGCCGGGTTTGGGGGACAGACGGTGGACGACAAGAACTCATGCTCTTCAAAGACGTTCCTTGAGCATGGCCAGATTCCATATCTCTTGAATCCATTTATTGTTGTCGTCATGGTCGCTGTTGTCATATTATCCTCACAAAACAGTCCGCACACATTGTATGTGCTGTTTTCTCCCAGGATTTGTCCGCAACCATTGTTCAGCTGTTTGGTTGTAGTACACCACATGGGCTGCGTCCTATGCGCGGAGCGGCCTGGCCTCTCAGCGGTGGGTTTTGCACAGGAAACGAAATGTTGGAGCCACCTCACAAAAAACTTCCTATCCTCCCATCCTGACTCGTTGCAAAGACGAGGCTTCCTGGCGGAGCACCGCTCGCCAGAGCATCGAGCAAACTGTTTTCTTGTGAATAATATAATGGGGGGTAGGTAGGTTCCAGCGGCATTGAAGCAGCATACAGCTGTGATGTTTACACCTCGGTCTCTATTGTTGTCGCACTCACTTGTTTAGCACCTTTCTTGGCTATTGTACGTTTGGAGGTTTTTGCACTGTGCTAAATCCTGCTTCGTCGACGTTGTAGATACGTGTAACATCAAAAACGTCCAATTACACCCGCTTGAGGCATTAACAAAAGCCCAAAATTGTACCCCCCTAGGCTCACCAAAAACATCAAAATCCACTCCTGCCCCTTGAATTGAAGCTCACCAATCGTTCAAACTGCAGCCGCCTTGACACTAACCAAAACAATAAAATGCACCCTTTCCCCAAATACAGGGGGTTAATCCTATATCGAGCCCCCATCAAAATATTGATGAGGGATTCAATGTAGGATTAGCCCCAACCACAACTGAACCAAATTCTAACTACGTGTAATAATAATCGTCAACCTAATTAATGATGAGACTTACACTAACCATTTAATCCCCTCGTCTGATTAGTTTGGTTCCAATAATTAAGCAAAATGTTCTAATTATAAAGGCCAATAATATCCCAAAACGGCATGGTTAGCCAAAAAGATATTATTTTACGCTATACTACGTTACTGCGTGTTTTCTGGTTTAACCGAATAAGGGACCAAGGAATGGGATAGTGATATGCTCCAAGTTGTCCTGACAGTTTGAGTTATACACATACATCATGTCTATATATGTAAATTTGCATGTACTATTACAATGAACTTTACATAGATAACCAAAAAACTATTTTTAAAAACAATTTCACACGTTTTTGACTTTAATCTCTATTTTTAATTACTTTAACGTCCTTAGATGCACCTCTTTGTGAATGTCATCTAAGGATATTTATATGTGAATCACCTTAAGCCATTTTTAATCCTAATTGATCAAATAAATGTTATGCTATAGCCCAAACCTGCAATACAGCAAAATTAGACCACGAGGTGGCGCTGCAGGTCACCAAGGGCGCCGTTCAACTGGCACTACATCAAAAAATCATCAGAGCCCCAAGTAGAATACGTATACAGTGTCACAATTGTATACCAAAGTGCAAAATCGTGCCTATTTTGTGTGATAATCCGCCTAACTACTGTGGTCATGTCAGCGCAGATATTGGTGGAAGCAATATATCAGAATAGTGTGATGTAAATAAATGAGGTGGGAAGTAGATTTATTTCTAAGCCTAAACAATTGCTATAAAATTAGCCAACATGCACCATTGTGGTGGCATTTTTCTAAAATATCTCACGTCGGGCCGGACCACTTTCGACAGCACTGCTACGCCTCGGTGGATAGGATCTCGACAGGAAAACATATTATGTTCATATAATGGCATTACCGCGAGTCCAGGGCGAGGCCTAGAATCTGAACGTGGCGTAGTCCGTGCCTGATATATATGATGATCTCGCCAGTTCGTGATAGCCGAAACTAAATTACTCCGTGCTTCCGCCTACCCTCAACGACAACGTGCTAAGGATACAGACGGTGGTTATAATTGGCATGCGACCATGAACTGTGCTTTTATGTACAGAGTGCATTTTAAAAATCCATGCAAATAAGAAACAACAGAACTACGTGTACAAGAGCTTTATTTGATTTATAGAATGTTGGGTATTTCAAAGTGTGAATAAATTGAAACCATCTTCTGACTTCTGACTTCTGAACCAACTTCTGACCGAGAAAATCCGCATAACGAAGTACGCAAAGAAACTTTCAATGACCCATGGTGCGAATTAATACATTACAGCGTACATGAATTAATACAATACAATGCATGTACATAGATTGACTGATCTTTCTTGGCTCGACCATAGTTACTCGTCCCGTTATAATGACGGACTCGTAAACGCGCTTCCGACGAACTCGCCAGATGGCAGCATCAGCGTTACGGTCCCCCGTAGAATTTGTGACTGTCAATTTGTTGCGGACATTGACCCTACGTAGGAGTCGGCTGCCATCTATAGATAAGTGGGAACCAATGGTTCTGTGGGAATTACGTGACGTTATTATGATGTTATTTTGGTATAAACGTAAGCTTCAAACATCAATAATGTTACAAGGGGAGGGGGGTTGGGGTCTGGTAAGGGAAGGGAAAAATAAATATGATTTATTATAAGATGTATCCCTGGCCCGGGGATTCATCACTGTTGTAAGTGGGCTATTCATGTCTATCAATAAACAATCTTCTGATATACCAGATAATTAAGATGTAATTACTGTATAACCCTTATATTTTGCATTCCTTTTAAATTGTGAATTTTTCGATTTTTCAAATAACTACAAATTTAAAGGACTGTAACCATTACTCGAATAATTAATTAGTACATGCTGAATATCTGCAAAATAAAATGGCTTCAGAATACAAGGTTTTTTTTTACAGAAGTTCATCTTTTCACTTAACCCTCACACGAACACATACATGAAGTTCATAAACACATATAATTTTGTGATATACCTTGGTATAGTTTTCAGGTAGTGAACACAGATTTATTTAGTTATTGTACCAGTAATTTATTTCAACTGTATTATACGATTCAAACAATTAACATTCATGAATTATTACGTAATTTTAATGTACAGTTTCGCTTTGAATTCTTTCACTGTAAAAATGCATTCTCAGCTTGATTAACACAAACAACTGTCCAGCGCGGAAATGCTCTCACTCGCAGGGCCATACATATAAGTGAGATGGTATGCTCCTTGTCCAAGAGTACATAATACCCACATGAACTTTTGGTAATTCTCAAGAACATTAAAACAATGCAATTCAGCAGGATCATTCTTGTATCTGTCTGCTGAGAACGTGAGCAAGCGGACATTTGTAGCAGCATCTGAGGTGTTGACTGGGATGCATTGTAGGTCTGTGTTGTGGCAGACACAGCACCAGGACGATCGAAATATTCGTGGGCATCAACCTGCTATCCAACATCTGGGACAACATGACAGGGTAATGCTGGTTGAGGAGATAGTTGTGTTGATGCTGATGGGAATGTCTTGGTACGAGGAGCTAGTTTCTGTCGAGCACCTTTCCGTGCAGCTCTCTCTTATGTTAAAGAAGATGGTGTACTGGACCGCGTCTCTCTTCAGGCACCCGACAAGAGGCTTTTCCCCTATAAAATAAACATATGCTTGAGAAGTTACACAAATAAAACAACAACGTTACATACCTAGCAGATATTATTATTGTACGTAACGCGATTATTGGCGCCTTCGGCTTCGTGTTTTCGTGGTAACACAGTTTCGCCGTTTTTACATTGTAAGTATTACAATCAAAGCAAGTTTTCAAATAATTTGTTTGTACAGATGTGATGAAATATATCGTAGCCAGACGTAGAAAAAAAGAGTAAATATCTCGGAACAATTTGTCAATTTTTTTAAAACAATGTCAATGTTTCCTATTGTCTACAACTAAAATAGGGACCACCAGTAATAGGCAGTATACTGACTCACTAATCACTGAGTGGTGCATTCCCGCATTAAGCATACCACAAATATACTATACGGGCTCAATATGTAACCCTTATAAATGTTTACGAGTACCGTTTGTGGCGTTGTTGGACCGTAACGATAGTGCTGCCATCTCGCGAATCAAACCAAACACATGCAGCGTTTGAAAAACACATTTTACCACAGCACCATCTGCCGAATGGTTTGATCTTGACCTAATTAAATTTCTTCCAAAATAGTCTCGGCTACCTATGGCTCCGATGAATCTAGCCAATAACAGCCATCGTTATATAATATTGTCGCATTGCAAAGAATGAGGTAAATGCAATAGCGCGCCAAAACCAGTCGATCACCGTACGCAATGGTTGTATCTGTAAGCTGTAGGTTGTAGCTGCAAAATATAACAAAATTAGCGGATTTTGTCTTTAAAAATTAATTGTTTTCAGATCCTTAATAAGTCTTGGACGTGGGTAGGTACAAGCAAATACCACTGCGGTAAGGTGTATTGGGGGCGCCGGGAAAGCGGGCCCTGAGCCTGCGGCTGAGCCCGATGCTGGGTTTGATTAAATCAACGACCACGCTGCCGTACCGACTGCCATTTTAAAACTTGCGGTTGGAAAATTTCGTTCAAATACGTTACATCTTTCTTTTGGAAGAAACGCTATGCCTTTGGGCCCGTCTATTTGGTGTATATGTGCCAACATTGTGTTTAATTCCGGGAGATTCATCAGCGTGGGGTGAGTGTGGGGGTGGGGGAGTGGTGCACTGGTGATTATGTATATGCTGTTACTTAACTTACTTACTAGTGACCAGTGACACTGACAGTGTTAGAGATTTCGCGCCGGAGCTTCATCGATTCAGCACGTATGTTGGATTTGAAACAAAAATCCGGGATATTTGCCTGTATTCCGGGATATACCGGGGTACACCCAAAACATGCAAAATTCAGGAGATTCCTGGAAATTAAACCACTGTTATGTAACACTAACAGTCTGCCATTATATTTGATATTTTAAATCTACGACAGTGCATTAAATTAATTCCATGGTTGACTCCATAATATCAGTGACCAAATCAAATAACAATAATTAAAGGTATTTCGTCTTAGACTTAGCTTAGTGTTCTTTTGAGGCTATATGGGTATCAAAAACTGCCACAATTTAAGACAATATTTTTATAAATTCTAATATGTAATGTGTCATTGTTGTGTGTCCTAAAATGTGTGCATTGTCCAATTCGCTGCTGTCCCATTGGGCCTTAGACTAGTATTGTGTCATGTTTTCTCCTGTTTGACTGCTTCGGTGAACATCTATATTGAACTGGCAGCTACAATCTATAGGTATTAAACCTTTTTTGATAATTATGTGCATAAACGATTAGATTTGAGATAACACAATACCACATCGCCATGGAATTTTGCGATGAACGAACGTAGGCAACTCCATCATAAATCCTGAAAAGATGAGGAATTACTGAATGAACACACTGAGGTATCAAATTAAAAAAAACCCAGTTATAACGGTGAAAATTAGGTGGGCCCAGATTCTACACAAGTGCCGTAAATATCCTCTGCAAGGTGAAATAGCTTATGTAGTGGACTCTGATTCTAGAGAAAACTACTGTGGAGTCTACATTATAGCAATTTGGGCCGCTAAACATTCCCTAAAGCACATTTATTGGACATAATTTTAATATGTGCACTTTTTAATCATGAATGATGTAATGTAATGAATTCATTGGCTTATAGTTATATAAAAAAGTGAGACCAAAGGAAAATAGTGGTATATTTCCTGTTCAAAGCAGTAATGTTGACATGTATAGTTACGTTTCTTCCAAGTGAAAACCAAGAGGAGTAGCCAGCTACAAGGTGTACACTGGCTTGATTCAAGCTACAAGGTGTACACTGGCTTGATTCAAGCTACAAGGTGTACACTGGCTTGATTCAAGCTACAAGGTGTACACTGGCTTGATTCAAGCTACAAGGTGTACACTGGCTTGATTCAAGCTACAAGGTGTACACTGGCTTGATTCAAGCTAATTTATGATATGCTTTTTTTAGGATGGACGATGAAGACTTCCTTAACTCATTAATACTATGTCTAATTTGTGTTATGATTCTACAGGGTGGAAGGCGAGAGGGGTGACATGCTACAAAGTGTACAAAGAACCACTGTCATGGCCAGATGCAAAGGTTGTCTGCAACAAGTAAGTTTGATTACATTTTTTTTAAATGTATGAATTTGAATGGATATTTGGTAAACAGTTGTTTACAGCTGTTAATTGTGAACTCGTGTCAGTAAGCCCGCTCAAACGTGGTCATTTGCGTGTCACAACCCGTCAGATGTTGCTGACGTCACCACAGGCAGGATCGCTGAGTGCGTCCTGTCCTTCGGCATGGCGAGCATGTATACAGGAAATGTGTTAACTTTTTTTAGTTATTGCCGTTAAACATCGCGAATGCGCAACCTTACATTATATCCACTGCCACGTATATAGTGCAGAATTAAGCATTTGCAATGTTCAAACAGCAATAACTATAAAAAAAATCCTGGGTACATCCAGCGACAAACATGTAGATAAGATCATTATCTTTACCATGATATCAAAAAATATTAAATTCCATTGCAAGTTTCAGAATTTGCAATGTTCAAACAAGAATAATTCAAAAAGTAAAAAAAAATTGTGTGCATCCAGCAACACATTTGTAGTTAAGATTATTATCTTTACGGTGGTATAAAAAATTAAAATCCGCGATTGGAATTTTAGATACGGCCTGAAACACAAACCCACATAGATGTACACCATGCTAAATCCCAGCGATGCTACCTGCGGTGACATCACAACGACTGCTAGGTGTTGCAACAAACTGCAGAAAATGTACAGAAAAACGCAACAAAAGGGGCATTAAAACGGGTGACTGATGGGGTTATAAAATTAGTTGAATATCAGGACACTATTTTTAGATTATATTTCATTCAGATTGGAAATAAAAAGGTTCATTTCACTTAGTCTTTTAAATGTTATTTGACCAGATTCAATAACTCAGCTTTCAGCGAATGTTGATCCCTGATGACTGAATTATTTGGTTATGGATTTTGCAGAAATTGTTCTGTGTTTATTTTAGTTATGGAGGGCAACTGGCCAAGGTTGTAGAATTAAACACGAATATATACATTGGCAATGAAGTGGACATTGCTGACAATACAATAGGACACTATTGGATTGGTAAGGACTTGTTTTTTTAGTAATAATTATCTGCTACGGCAGAAGCTATCAAATTAAAACACTTCAAGTTTTTAATTTATATAAGGTCACATTGATTGTTATTTCAAATTTTGTTTTACACGACACCAAAGTAATTTTAGAATGGTTTAATGTTATACACTTGGTCTAATTCAGTATAAGTAGAATATAACTTCAGAAATAATACACATCTTGTTTGTAAATATCGTTGTAACATCCAAGTAATATTATTTTCTGATATTGTTTTTATCAGACATATTTGTTGTTTGCCTACACTGCAGCATGCATTAATAATACATTAATAATACATGTCATGACAGAACTTTAGACAACTTAAATGTTAAATAACAACTTTTGTTAATGCAGTGAAATTGACCTATCCAGCGCTGTCGATTATTCATCCAGAGGTGTTATCAGTTTTCTCACCCGATTGTAATGTTAATCAGTGTTTTTTCATTTAGGTCCACCACTCTTCTTTATATCGCAAACACAACTATCAACCTTACTTAAGGTTTGAAACATACATGTTTGATACATTTTTAAAAGTATGCAAAAGTAATGTTTGAAACTTAGTTTTTCAATAACTTTG
This sequence comes from Paraescarpia echinospica, assembly GCA_020002185.1. Lineage (NCBI taxonomy): Eukaryota > Metazoa > Annelida > Polychaeta > Sabellida > Siboglinidae > Paraescarpia > Paraescarpia echinospica. The sequence goes on along the minus strand of CM034534.1, from coordinate 63,167,196 downwards.
TGCACCAATGTATTCCTGAGAATCACAATTTGGCAAGTGCACCATGTTTGTAGGTTTCACCCGGGAGGGTGGCACAGGTAATGTTGGCCACTGGAGTGACGGAACAGAGACCGACAATGTCATTGGTCATTGGATGACTGACCAGCCAGATGACGAGTCTGGAAAGTGTGTCAAGGTGAATAATGCCACTGACCAGCTGTACCAGTGGTCCATGCATTGGTGCGGTGACAAGTTACCATTTGTCTGTCAGTGCCAGGCCTGTCTGCAAGGTAAGTAATTGACCTATCCATCACGTGACCCATTGCCTAGCAACAAGGTCCATAAAAAATGGATGTCTGAACTTATGGAGCATTTGGATGTTCCGTCATGTCTTCTATAGAAATTCTGGCCGAAAATGTTTTTCTTTATAACACAAACAAGTTGTTCAAGCGAGTTGTATTTAAGTATAGAGGTTGGATTTCTTTGTACACGAGTAAATATAGAACATATAACAAGCCAAACTCGGAGCTAGAGATAACTTCAACCCACTGTGAAAATGTAGCGTGGTTAGTCAGTGAAATTTATAAAAATGGCATCCACCATGGAAATATGAATGTTACTGGTAGTAGGCTTGTGAAATTTCTCTTTGTTGTTCCTTTTTATGATATTTCATGTGCGCCACTTCCTTTACTGATTTATGTGGTGTAAATAAAATAATAATGTATATCTATGTACATTGACATAAGAGATGTTTTGTACACCGAGATTATAATTGTAATACACCAGTTCTGGTCAATCATGCCAACTTATCTTTGTTTCTAGACGTCTGTTCTGTCCTGTCACCCAGAATCACCCTTTCTAGTCGGTGATCGTAATTGTATGAACAGGAAGTTTGCTGAATCTTTTTGAATATTTTGTGGCTGCAACATTCAAATTATGAACAATGCTTCAGGCTTATTAAACACAATTTGGTGGGCAGTATACCTTCAACATTTTTATTCTTGTGGTAAGAACATTTTGATTACATAACTGAGGAACAGAAGAGGTTGGTTTAAATAAATTCATTTCATTTGCAGGTGAATTTCAATGCAGCAACGGCAAGTGCATCAAAGGTGCCTGGAGACATGATGGAGAAGATGACTGTGGCGACATGTCTGACGAAGTTGGCAGACGTAAGTGCTGAATTCACATGTTGAAAAGTACCTGTCATTTACAAGATTCACCTAGATTTTATTCAGATTTTACCAGTATTTTACAATGATTTTTATCAAGTTTTGACCAAAACAATTTTTTTTTACAAACATTTACTCCACTCAACTATTACGGAACAGTAAAAACTGAATATTTGGTCCCTTCTAAATTATATCTTTGTCAGAGGAATTAAAAAAGACATCACACAGGAAAATGGACACAATGCCAGAGAAAGAAATAAACCATCAGTCCTGTTTCTGGGTCCTTGAAAAGGTAGAACTGAAAATAATATAAATACAGACAGTATATATTCACATTTAGTTGATGTTTTTTCTTACTCTGTAGCAGAACTATTAATCAACGTGATTTATTTTGAGACAACAATTTACTGTAGGTGAGTGTATTGTTTTTGATTTGCTTTCAGCTGGAAGCTGTTTTTTTCACACCCAGGACACTTCGGGTGAGATCAGTTCACCGAACCACCCTTCAAACTACGGCCCTCTGACAGACTGCTTGTGGATCATGGAGGGACCAGTAGGCCAGAGACTTCAGTTGACTGTAAGTCTCTCATTTTGGATAGTTACTACAATAGAACCCTTCAATGCAGCCACCCCATGGAAATGGCCACTCCATGGAAATGGCTACCCTTAGAAATTACCATCCCTTGGAAAATAGCCGCTCCGCAATAAGGCCATTTATAACTGTCAAAAACAGCCAACAAACTCCCTCGTCATTAGCCAAAGTTAAGTTAAAGACTAATCGAAATGAACCTTTTTTATTCTCAATCTGAATGAAATATACTCTAAAAATAGTGTCCTAATTTTCAACTAATTTTTTAACCCACTCAGTCACCCTGTTCAAGGCCCCTTTTGGTGGTGATTTTCTGCACAGTTTGTAGCCATACCTAGCGGTCGAGGTGACATCACCTAAGGTAGCACCGCTACATCTATGCGGGTTGGTGTTTCAGGCCATACGTAAAATTGCAATAATTGAATTTTATATCACCGTAAAGATAGTAATCTTACCTATAAATGTGTTACTGGAATTTTGTGTTTTCTTTTTGAGTTATTGCCGTTTAAAGATTGCGAATACTCAAACATGCAATGGGATTTAATATTGTTTGACATCACAGTAAACATAATAGTCGTATCTACAACGTTTGAGTGGGCTTAGTGACATGAGTTCACAATGAACACGCTTCATGTTTGGCACATTACTTGAAATGAGTATTAAGTTTATATATATGAAGTTTCAGAGACATTTAAAATTTCATTTTATTTAGTTTTTAATATCCATTAGTTGTTATAGATGTTGCAGCAAATTAATTCAAATTGAATGCTATCATTTAACAAAGTTTGTAATGGTAATTGTGAACACCTTTACAGACTTTATGCATTTAAATATAGTCAAACTTTGTTTTATAATCACCTCAGTAAAACAGCCACCTCACAATTAAGGTCGTCCTAGTCCCAAATTATGTAACTGAAATACAGGAAATTGGTCTTGCTAATACAGTCACCTGGTGATTCAGGTCGCTTCTGGCCAGCCACGATGGTAACCTCAATAATGAGGTACCACTGTTGCCAGAACTGCACATCTGTATATCCGACCAGCCTCTCTAAGCAGTTCAACCCTTTAAACAGGCACATTAGAGGGGTTCTACTATGCTTGCTGTGTGTTGACTTTTTAATGAACCTGATGAAGGTTTATATTGAATTTCTTAACTTGTTTGTGCAAGTTGTATTATTCCATTTCAGTATTTATTAATGACATGATTATTATCACTATTAATATTAGGTACAAACTTGGGTCTAAACATACCATTGTTCAGCCATTAACAACCTTGATGACATATTAAGCAATAAGTTACTATCTATGTAATTAGAAAAGAAGTACCAGTATGTTAAAGATTGCAGCTCTACTAGTAATTTCAGCAGTTAAAATGAGGTATATTTTATTATACACAATCAACCAAAGGTGGTCATTAATAGGAAGTTAGCTGGGTCAGTTGTCTTGAATATGGGAACATTGCGGAGACCTGTGCTGAACACCAAAGCGCCTTGCTGATAACACATCCAGCTCCCCCCACAATATTGACAACAGAGCATGCTTAGAATCTGAATGTCTTACTCACAATGTGAGTATTTCGTGGTGCAAATGTTTAAATTGTGAACGATGTTTTGAGCTTATAAAATGCAATGTTGTGGGCAGTATATCTTCAACGTCATCATTCTAGTATTTAGTACATGGTATTTAAAACTGGGCACATAAAAACAAGTAACCTGTGTTATATATATCAACAGCTGACAGCATTTGACACAGAGCAGAATGTTGACACAGTGGACATCTACATGGGAGGAAGCGCATTGGCTACCAGTGACTATGTGACATCTCTGTCAGGACACGTCACTGGTGACAACCTTCCAACATACGTCAGCACCAATAACGTCATGATCTTGAGATTCACCAGCGACAAGACGGTTGAGAAGGCTGGATTCAAGGCCTCGTTTACCACAGGTGAGACAGCTGGTTTGTCAGGGTAAGTACGGTAGGGTCGGCTGTAGGATTTTGCCAACCTCATGGGGGTGCGGCCACCCATGATCCCCCCCTAGAGGTTCACCAAAAACCTCCAACTGGACCTCCCATTCAGGCTCACAAAAATACCTCCAACTGCACCACCCTTGAGGCCAAAACTGGGGGCATGCACTTGGATACAGTGACAAATATTTGGGATGGAAACAACCACCGAGTTAAGGTGCATTATGTTGTTAACCATGAAAGAGAAAAAAACAGATACAAATGGAATATATTAATTACTGCTCTATTGTTTTGTATTAACTTGGAGTATTTGCTATTTTAAAGTGGCTTTGTATATTAGCTATGTGTGTTGACTTGTGTAATGACTTGTATTTGAACTTTGTGTATTAATTGGTTTGGTGCATTGATCTGGGGTAGTTTTTGCATTGACTTGGAGTAGATGTGTATTAGTTTTGTGTACATTCTTTGTGTTTGCCTTGTTTATTACTCGTGAGCAATATGTGCCGTGTAATTCAGCTGTACAGTTCAGATTTCATAATCACACACACATGATATGACATGGTCACATGGTTATCATGTTCAAAATTCTATTATTTTAAACCCGTACCATAACCGACTGCGGCGATAGAGAGCGTACGTGGTCCCCGACATTTAGTTTAAATTGGCCAAATAAAATGATTAGGAGTGTGAAGTAAATATCAAATGATACCTTTGTGACATGCCTTCCGCTGCAACTCATCAAATGATACCTTTGTGACATGTCTTCTGCTGCAACTCATATCAAATGATACCTTTGTGACATGCCTTCCACTGCAACTCATATCAAATGATACCTTTGTGACATGCCTTCCGCTGCAACTCATATCAAAAGATACCTTTGTGACATGGCTTCCGCTGCAACTCATATCAAATGATACCTTTGTGACATGCCTTCCGCTGAAACTCGTATCAAATGAAACCTTTGTGACATGCCTTCCGCTGCAACTCATATCAAATGATACCTTTGTGACATGCCTTCCGCTGCAACTCATACCAAATGATACCTTTGTGACATGCCTTCCGCTGCAACTCATCAAATGATACCTTTGTGACATGTCTTCCGCTGCAACTCATCAAATGATACCTTTGTGACATGCCTTCCGCTGCAACTCGTATCAAATGAAACCTTTGTGACATGCCTTCCGCTGCAACTCATATCAAATGATACCTTTGTGACATGTCTTCCGCTGCAACTCATCAAATGATACCTTTGTGACATGCCTTCCGCTGCAACTCATCAAATGATACCTTTGTGACATGCCTTCCGCTGCAACTCGTATCAAATGAAACCTTTGTGACATGCCTTCCGCTGCAACTCATACCAAATGATACCTTTGTGACATGCCTTCCGCTGCAACTCATCAAATGATACCTTTGTGACATGTCTTCCGCTGCAACTCATCAAATGATACCTTTGTGACATGCCTTCCGCTGCAACTCGTATCAAATGAAACCTTTGTGACATGCCTTCCGCTGCAACTCATATCAAATGATACCTTTGTGACATGTCTTCCGCTGCAACTCATCAAATGATACCTTTGTGACATGCCTTCCGCTGCAACTCATCAAATGATACCTTTGTGACATGCCTTCTGCTGCAACTCATACCAAATGATACCTTTGTGACATGGCTTCCGCTGCAACTCATATCAAATGATACCTTTGTGACATGCCTTCCGCTGCAACTCGTATCAAATGAAACCTTTGTGACATGCCTTCCGCTGCAACTCATATCAAATGATACCTTTGTGACATGCCTTCCGCTGCAACTCATATCAAATGATACCTTTGTGACATGGCTTCCGCTGCAACTCATATCAAATGATACCTTTGTGACATGCCTTCTGCTGCAACTCGTATCAAATGAAACCTTTGTGACATGCCTTCCGCTGCAACTCATATCAAATGATACCTTTGTGACATGTCTTCCGCTGCAACTCATCAAATGATATCTTTATGACATGCCTTCCGCTGCAACTCATATCAAATGATACCTTTGTGACATGCCTTCCGCTGCAACTCGTATCAAATGAAACCTTTGTGACATGCCTTCTGCTGCAACTCATATCAAATGATACCTTTGTGACATGCCTTCCGCTGCAACTCATATGAAATGATACATTTGTGACATGGCTTCCGCTGCAACTCATATCAAATGATACCTTTGTGACATGCCTTCCGCTGCAACTTGTATCAAATGAAACCTTTGTGACATGCCTTCCGCTGCAATTCATATCAAATGATACCTTTGTGACATGCCTTCCGCTGCAACTCATATCAAATGATACCTTTGTGACATGTCTTCCGCTGCAACTCATACCAAATGATATCTTTGTGACATGCCTTCCGTGGCAACTCATATCAAATGATACCTTTGTAACATGCCTTCCGTGGCAACTCATATCAAATGATACCTTTGTGACATGTCTTCCTCTGCAACTCATACCAAATGATACCTTTGTGACATGCCTTCCGCTGCAACTCATACCAAATGATACCTTTGTGATATGCCTTCTGCTGCAACTCATCAAATGATACCTTTGTGACATGCCTTCCGCTGCAACTCATACCAAATGATACCTTTGTGACATGCCTTCTGCTGCAACTCATACCAAATGATACCTTTGTGACATGCCTTCCGCTGCAATTCATACCAAATGATACCTTTGTGACATGCCTTCCACTGTAACTCATACCAAATGATACCTTTGTGACATGTCTTCCGCTGCAACTCATACCATATGATACCTTTGTGACATGCCTTCCGTGGCAACTCATACCAAATGATACCTTTGTGACATGCCTTCCGCTGCAACTCATATCAAATGATACCTTTGTGACATGCCTTCCGCTGCAACTCATATCAAATGATATCTTTGTGACATGCCTTCCGCTGCAACTCATACCAAATGAAACCTTTGTGACATGCCTTCCGCTGCAACTCATCAAATGATACCTTTGTGACATGCCTTCCGCTGCAACTCATATCAAATGATACCTTTGTGATATGCCTTCCGCTGCAACTCATCAAATGATACCTTTGTGACATGCTTTCCGCTGCAACTCATATCAAATGATACCTTTGTGACATGCCTTCTGCTGCAACTCATATCAAATGATACCTTTGTGACATGCCTTCCGCTGCAACTCATACCAAATGAAACCTTTGTGACATGCCTTCTGCTGCAACTCATAAAATGATACCTTTGTGACATGCTTTCCGCTGCAACTCATCAAATGATAACTTTGTGACATGCCTTCCGCTGCAACTCATCAAATGATACCTTTGTGACATGCTTTCCACTGCAACTCATATCAAATGATACCTTTGTGACATGCCTTCCGCTGCAACTCATATCAGTGGTGCATGTTAATTAACATGTATAATTAGACACAGCCTCTGAGGTTTTTTCGATAACCTATTTTACTATGTCACCACACCTCTATGCAATTTACAAAGGTGTTGTTTGGCATAAGTATTGACTATGTGCATTGTGTTTGTGTAATAATGTGTATAATCATCATGGGTATAAAATATTTAGTCTCCTTACTCCCTTGTGATTTTAATTTAGAAGTCAATACAGTTTTTTGCAAACAATAATAAAAACTCCTCGTCAGTGGATAATCATTTGTGTGTGACATCTTTCAGAAGTTCAGACAATTCCTGGGGATGGAGGAACTGTCCAAGCCAGGACAGAGATCTCATACCTGGCATCACCGTTCTATCCACTGAAGTACTTCGGCAACAATAAACTGGCCTGGATTATCTCTGCGCCAAAGTTTAGCATTATTACCATTGAGGTAATGTCTCTGTTCATGCTCTTTATTCTCAACAATGGTTCAGCAAAATGGCGCATCTTTGTGTGTCGGGGGACAATTGCTGATTACAGCAGTCTCGATACCCCCTGGCAGATCGCCTGTGATACGCTGAAGTTCAGCTCAGCCAATAACATTGTTGCCTTCCAGCTTTCGGCTGTTTGTGTTTTGTCTGTTACATTAGGCCCTAATATTTGGGAAGTAGAAGTAATTATTTGAATACACAAATAACACAATACTGCTCAGCCACTGTTGAGAATGGTTGAAAAAGTAACTATAGTAGGATTCTCTGGAGTCACTGGCTTTGTCTTTGATGTTGGGCGCAGGCATCTGCATTGTTCTCACGGATGGTAGTTGCCATCGGCGGAGTCATTTACTAGGAAAACTACAACCGATTCAGCTAACTTCCATACACTACGTAGGATATATATATATGTACCATGGGTAAAGTAGTTGACTGCCACCCCTGGCTTGCGAGGATGTTGTTACCATAAGTTTCTGTGTATAATGCTCTCCCATCTATAATATGCGCCTTGAGTCTTGACTTTTGCTAAATTCTGGTAGAACTTCTATATTACCATGTATGTATTATACATCGCATTATACATCGTATTATACGTCGCACCCCGACTTTTGGCATCAACCCCTCATTTCCCCGCTTCTGAGAGTTTGCTTGAAGCACGCCTCAGGTTTGGCCATTGTCATTTCTTCAAAGTTCGCTTGCGTGACGATTCTTGAAATCATCTCGGAATCATCAAAATGTTTCATGCTTAAGTTATGGCATTGCCACTGGCTCATCGCAGGTGACGATATCACCTCATAAATCTTATCTGCACAGTCATTCTTCCACCTAGTGGATACTTATACGACTATGTATGACCCCTTGCGGATGTTTCTAGAACTAGAGGACACTCCCAGTGGACTGTCATGCGTTGTTTTAACATTCCGCCAAGATGTACGTGCCAAACTGCGTTAGCGCAAAACAAAACGTGAGGTACCAAAAATAATCAATTTTATGAATTTGTTATGGTATACATTGTCCGAATATGTACAATCATTATGGTATTTTGAGACGACCCATTGTTGTGATGTTGCAGCGTCTTGACGTTGACCTTGGGACTGGTGACAGTCTAACCATCTACGATGGTAACAAACAAATAAACCCATTAGCTGAGTACACCGGTGACGGCTCAGACGGACCCAGATACGTGATGACGACTGGTGCTGCCGCCTATGTCTACATGCGCGTCAAGTCGTACGCTGGCAGCAAATTCCACTTCTCTTATGTAATCGGTAGGTACCAATCAACATTGCAGGGGCTATTTGTCCTTTCTCATGTTATTATTGAGACAGATTAAAACTTTATAGTTACTGTGCGATACTCTTAAAATAGAAATTTGTGTCTGACTGCACATAACTTTTAATACTTTTTAGTTTTATATAAAAATGCATAGATTAAAATATTAATACATATAATCAGTAAACCGTATAAAACAGTGGAGCTGGTTAATCTATGCACAAAAGTATAAAACTTTACAATCAAAATACATCTATACACAACAAAATATGTGGTTTACAGTTATAATTCATCTATACACAGTATTGAATAAAACATGGAAAGTATTAATATATATCTTGGTCATTGACATCACCGGGAAGGTTACAAACTGTTACGCATTTCTATTTTTAGCTTTAAATTATCACCTGTTCAGTTTCTGAGACATTTTAGACAGGAACATGCGTGTGAGCCAACATCAAAACAGTACATGGCAAAATGTGCCAAAAACAGCTCATTACAAATTGAATGTTTCATTTACAATTTGAACATTTCACGAGCAAATTTTTTTAATTGCGAACCCTGCTTTTGGCTTATTAAATACAAAAATACCTTCAACAATTATTAGTCAGATAGTGAGAACAACAAATAAATGAATGTCAGTAAATAAGGAACGGACATTGTACCGTTCTTCGTTATTATTTCAGGCTGTCATGTGACTTTAGAAGAAAACAGTGGAGTTGTCCATTCTCCGGGATATGGCATAATGCCCTACCCTAACATGGTGGGTTGTACGTGGACCATCAAGGCAGCAGCTCCTGTACGCTTGATATTTACAAATCCATTTGAAATGGACAGCGGAGATTCATTGGCGGTAAGTCATTAGATTGGAAGAGATTCACTGGCGGTAAGTCATTAGATTGGAAGAGATTCAATGGCGGTAAGTCATTAGATTGGAAGAGATTCATTGGCGGTAAGTCATTAGATTGGAAGAGATTCACTGGCGGTAAGTCATTAGATTGGAAGAGATTCACTGGCGGTAAGTCATTAGATTGGAAGAGATTCACTGGCGGTAAGTCATTAGATTGGAAGAGATTCATTGGCGGTAAGTCATTAGATTGGAAGAGATTCATTGGAGGTAAGTCATTAGATTGGAAGAGATTAATTGGAGGTAAGTCATTAGATTGGAAGAGATTCACTAGCGGTAAGTCAATAGATTGGAAGAGATTCACTGGTGGTAAGTCATTAGATTGGAAGAGATTCACATTGCAATTCGCATTCTGCCCAGAGTAATTTTGTTTCAACAGCCTACAATATGTCTGGTATATCTGCACATTCAAGCAACAATTGGCCTCATTTAGAATACTGTATGTACATTTGGAGGCCTTGTCGTAAGGACATAGAATAGATATGCTATAGAATACAGATCAGAGGAGAGCTGCTAAAATGATCCCAGAACTGAGAAACAGCTAATGCTGCGTTCGAATTGGCTCGTTTATATCGTAAACACGACTTGGCGAACTGGAAAGTTCACAAGCTCCTCGAGTTTACCACTTGTAAATTTATGCAATTGGGTCAAGTAGAGGTCACGAAGTCGCGTTCACTGTATACACGATGTGATTGGAACGCAGCATTAGTTTAATGAGGACACTGATCTGTAAATGGATATTATAGACTATGTCAAAACATCAGTTTTCATTTTCACACAGGTCTATAAATGAATGGAACAAATTACTGGTTGTGTAAATTTCAGCAGCGTGCACTTGTTTGTAATTGTTTTATAAATATCTTGAAATGTAATAGTTACATATCGATAACAATGTTTGACTCGATAAGCCAAAGGCTTCTTTGTGCATTTGGCATCTGGGGCATTTGCCACGGATTATGTTCTCGTAAAATTGTTTTTATTTATTAGTTATTGTGTTGTTAGATCTATGAAGGTACTGACGGGAGTGGCACGCTCAAGCATTCTGGAACGAACTATCCAGCTGATGTCACAGTGGAAAGTGGGAATATATTTATTCAGTTTAGAACAGACGCAGCAGTGAATGCTGTTGGATTCTACGCAGAATACTCCTCTGGTAAATACCCCTGTTCTTACAAGATTATGTTTTAATACTTATTTACTGCTACATCATGTTTTTTATTATGTTACAAAACGTTTGCTATTTATTAACATATTTGAAATAACTTATTCTGAACTTGTTACCTATTTTAATGTTGAAATATTTAATTAATTACTTATATTTCCCATTCTTCACATAGGAATGGTATAGACAACTCCATGCTTGATGTTTGTGACGTGAAAATGCTTTTTATATGTACAATAAAAAAAATTTGTTGTGGATATTCTCAGAAAAGTATGAGAGTTAATGCTATATTGCAGTAATTATTGTAATAAGACAAAAAATGGTTGATTTATGAGAAACAACTACAAATATGACATTCTCTGCATGCAATAACATAAGTGCCTGCTTATAAGAATAACTGCTACATTTCTAAGTGTTTATGTAATCATCAGCCTACCGGCAATAGAATACCTACCGACTCTAGTGATCTGCTTTCAGACTGCGAAGACCCGCCATTTAATTACACATCACCTGGATATGATGTGGCACACACTTTGGACACACTCTTTGGAGCAGTCATTGGAGTTAGGTGTCAACCTGGCTACTACATCACCCAAGAAGAATTTGGTCTATGTTGTAAGTTTATTGTTGTCATTATGATCTCTTAATTATAGGACTGTCAGAATAACAGGTATGGTCTGTGTTAGATGCTTTAAAATTTTAACGTAAATTTTCTTTCTTTATTATTTTCCTGGGGGATATTTTAGGGTAGGTACGCATTTGAGTATTTTCTTGGTATTTTTGTTGTTGCAAAGCTGTCCTCCACAATTTCTTCTGACCTATATGAGAAAATCATATTTCCGGTATTGCCAACAAAGATTGTGTGTCATTATATTTGGAGTCATGCAACTTCAGAAATCAGCTACTGAAGGGATGTACTTTTCTTTTTATGTTGTAAGAATATCTAGGGTCAGCTACATTTAACAGTGTCTGAAACACAAATATTATTCGGTAAGGCTTGATTTGATCTGATATATTCATTTCTCCATGACATACCTTTCCAGTTACATTCAGGTTTTATTCTCAAACATTTCCCAATATCAGATATGTCTGTTGATCTTTGCATTCTTTCCATATGTTAAGTGTTTCAAAATTATTTCAGTTTTTTTAAACTCTGTAAATCCTTGAATATATTCGTTTTAATTTATTTAAAAAAAATGTTACTAGACATGGAGAGTGATTTGTGTAGCAATGTGTTTATTTATTGCAGTAGACATTATTTTTGTGAATTAAATTTATTTCTTGAAAATTGTATCTCATTGAGAGGATGTTGTCATGTAATATTGAATGGTGGTTTTGTACATTTATAATTTGACTCGTGTATTGTCATCAAGAAAGAATTAATGGTTTCATTACATAATGCCAGAATAATATCCTGTACATCAATGTATGCAGCCAAGCATCCATCTATATGTTTGTTCAGCGTACGGAAGACATGTTAAAACAATCAAAATATACTGTTCAATAAAAGTGTCATAAATGATTGCTCAATAATACATAAAAACCTACTATAGATAATCATTATAAATGGATTAGTTATTTTATATTTACAAAATCATAATTTCAGACTTAAGGGGACACTTGCTGCGAAATTCAATTTTGGTCAATTCTAATGCCAGCTGCCTAAGATTTTCAGGATATCACCATTGGGGGTCAAAACAAAAATAAAAATTATTTCTAAAAAAGAAAGTATTTTGGTTTCCATGGAAACGGTGGCCATATTGTTTTTGTAAGAATTTTTTCAACGTCTTTTTCACATGGACCCCTTGTGATATACTGTTTCAAATAAATCACAGTGATAGAAGAAACAAGTATGTGTATCATGTCAGAAGGAAATTTGCATAAAAAAAAAAGATTTTGTTGAATAATTTTTTATTTTTTTTTTAGTCAGTCATGATTTAATATCACATAAAATTGAAATCATAAGACATATTAAAATTTTCGGTAGAACGGTTTCGGTAGAACTCTCCGTTGAAAGTTTTAGAACAGCACAAAAACGAAATCATGAGAAAACCGCAAATAAAGATTATATTTCTATTTACACACTGATTACATGCATTTACAACATTCCAGAGCACAAAGTGAGTTGATAAATTGCATAGCAACTGTTGTTATGCAATGCAGATTATTATATGTAATGTTGCACACAGTGCCCCCTAGTAGCCATCATGGCCGTTGATGATGTGCAGTGTTTGTGCACCAACGGTGCTGCCGCCAACCGTCACATTGTCAAGTTTCTATTGTGTTTGAAAACCGTAAAGATTGTTTTCTGTTTACTCACTGATTAGCGATTACATGCATTTACAATATTACAGAGCACAAAATTGCGGAATGAGTATTGCCGTATGCTTCATGTAGCGCCCCCTAGTGAACGCCGTGGAACTAACACTCCTGCCGCCAACCATCACATTGTCAAAAGTCTCCATTGCCGTACGACGGACCACCTTCAGCCCTGACAAGCACATCATGTTGATGTATCTGCTTCAGACGACGTGCTTCTCTGCGTTTCTTTTCGACAACACTTCCTTTTCGCAGCATCATAGCAATACGTTCGTCATCCTTTGCCTTTGTCAGCTTCCCGACTGACATACCGCATTCAAATCCCATGGCGACTGTGGTGGCTGTGACGAAGCTCTCCACTCCGACATTGAATTCACAGACTGCCATTGCAGCACCAGCATCTAGTCGCACCTTGCCACAGAAGTCTGTCTTGGGGCACTTTCTCCATACGATTGCATGAACACTCTCGTTGCTATTTTGGGTTTTACCCCTCAAGCACCGACGCAGGAGGCTCTCTTCACCGAGTCGAGCATACACCGGTCGCACGAACCGGCCGACCTCTCGCGAAAGTGGTGTCCCAACCATGATCCGATGGGGCCTTGGATGTTCACCTTTGGCTAAGGCACTCTGAAAGAAGCACCAGCTCTCTCGTCCTTTTGGGCACCGATCATGATGCGGATCTTCATCTGTCGAGAGTGCGTGAAAGAACGTCGCAAACACAGCATTGCGCATTCCGTCAAGGTTGTTGCTGTTACTCCTGATCGCATTGCCATAGTAGCTTGTCAGTTTCACTATGGTTGCAGCTGTCAGTTTGCTGTAGCCCTTGCCACCAGTCACAACACCTTCCTGACGACCCTCTGCTGCCACTTTCCGCAGTGCTGACCCAAGCCTCTTTGACACATGATTCACGCACTCCTCTTTTTCCACATGGCAGTCATCCCCATAGACGTTCAGTGCCGAAATGTGATTGTATGTTCTGGCATCACCATCCGACAGAAGGGTCACGTACCGAAAGCCATGTTTTTCGACCGACCGCTTCCAGAGGATTTCTGCAATGGCTGCGTCCATGGCACCCGCTGTGCCTTCGAAGTTCTTTTCACATTCGTGATCAGCCAGCCACTGGTCATACTCGGGACTTGTCTTGTCCATGCGATCGCCAACTGTTGCACAACCATGGCAGTACTGACTGAGGGTGGCATAGTCGATGATCAAGTTGGTGAGCAGATCGATCACGCAACCAAAGCCATAGTGCGACTTGTGTCCCCTGGTCATCCATGACGCATCATATGACACACAGATGTCCCTCATATTTGCTGGAGTCATGCCAGGGTCAATGTCCGCATACGCCTCCCTCACACATGTTGCTGCTGTGTCGAGTGTTCGTACGGCTGTGGAGATGAACGCTTGGGAAACAGGTCGCTGGTGTTTCACATACGTCTTCTGGTGTACACATGGTGAATCAAGCCACCAGCAGAGCCGTCGCAACCCCGAGAAACCGACACCACTGTCCATTGTTCCTGCCACCATACGTCTGGTAGTTGCGAAGGGTGCACGACTACCCTGGTCACCAAGGCGAGATGAAGAGAGCGTTTCACTGCACACATGCTGACAGCCAGTGCAAACGGTGCGCAACGATACAACTGGTCCTTTCTTTACATCAAGAACCTCTACTGTGAGATATACCCCCTGGCAATTAGGGCACGGCAAATTTTTGACGATGTTCTTCAGTGTTGAAACTTGCACAAATAGGCAGCTGTCATCTGTCACTGGAGAACGAGTGTTGGCGACAGTTGCAGGGTCGTCACTGTCACTGTGGTCAGACGTCGCATCCACATCATCACTGTCGCCAGAAGACGGAGAACTAGCTTCATCAACATCGTTAGCAGCACACATCATGTCAAATTTCCGCTTGGAAGACGATGCGGTAACGTTCAGTGCACTACCACTGGCGCTATGCCGGTCAGTAACACTGACAGTGTCGGACAGCGAGCGCGGCAAATCGCCGGTGTCGGTGACGTTTTCTAATTCAAATGCAGCAACGTTCGTCTTGCGCCTATTTTCTCGCGCTGCTTTCAACTGAGAAGAACGAGAACGCTTCCCTGTCTTGTTGACACGCTTCGTGCTTTCCCTTTTGCCACGACACTTCGGCATTTCGACGGCAATTCACAATAACAATCGACTTCTTACAATTGGCTGTCGTCTGCTGTTGTCTAGGACGCTATGCCCTGAACAGGGGATTTCCACCGGGGAAACGCCGTGCGCATGCGTTCACCGTAACTTCCGCGTTTCTCGACCAATCACCGTCAGCGTTAGTACGGCATGACGCTTTATTATGTAAATACTACTGCCACGGAGATGCTTATTGGCTAAAAACAAAGGGGATTTCCCAAGTGTAGGCGGACCCCGTGCGTAAACAGGGGAAAGCCCTATTCAACAGTATCCAACATGGCAGGTTTTGTCGGAGGATAGGTGCCGTAACTAAGGCGACAAACTCGCCTAATTTTTGCTAATTTGACTAAGACAAAGGAAACCACAGTAACACAGGTCATCAATAAAATCATTTTATTCACATATAAAATAAGATTTGTGTAAATCTATGTACTGGATCTGAAAGAAATATGAACATAGTAACGGAAAATTATGAAAACGAAATATGCCAAAAAATATTTATAAATCATTAATTCCGAGTCGCGTGTCCCCTTAACCCTGTGTTTCATGCTTTATTAATTATTTTTTGTTTTCAGCAATTAATCCCTCAATTAATCGAGCAGAACAAGTGACTATACTGTGTGAACGAGGCGGCAAATGGAATGCGACATTTCCAACGTGTGAACGTAAGTTGAACTGTTTCACGCACTACCAGCATCATTAAAACGACTTCGACTGGTCTTCGATTTCCAAATAAGTAATATGTGAACAGGCAAATTATATCTGCAGTCGGTTTAATTATAAACAAATTTAATGGGAAAACAATTGACTTGGGTTGTTACTTCTGAAAACTTGCCAGAGTCAATTGACATTTAGCCTGAAAACCTGGCCGTAAACTAGTGGATTAATGTGAATGAATAATCTTTGTGTCATAAGTACAGCATGGCTGAATGCTTCCCACAGATGTTGAATTTGTGTTTGCATGAACAAGTCTGTTAGGGGTGAAGAATAAAGGCTTTTGATTAGTTCAAAGGACTGGATATCGTATTTAAGAACTTTGTTAGTAACACTAGCAAAAATACCCATCTTACGAATGACAATACATAGTATATGTAGATACAGTGGACAGTTTCACAAAGGATATATATATATAGACAGATACAGTGGACAGTTTCACAAAGGATATATATAGACAGATACAGTGGACAGTTTCACAAAGGATTTATACACACAGATACAGTGGGCAGTTTCACAAAGGATATATATAGACAGATACAGTGGACAGTTTCACAAAGGATATACACACAGATACAGTGGGCAGTTTCACAAAGGATATATATAGACAGATACAGTGGGCAGTTTCACAAAGGATATATACACACAGATACAGTGGGCAGTTTCACAAAGGATATATATAGACAGATACAGTGGACAGTTTCACAAAGGATATATATAGACAGATACAGTGGGCAGTTTCACAAAGGATATATATAGACAGATACAGTGGACAGTTTCACTAAGGATATATACACACAGATACAGTGGGCAGTTTCACTAAGGATATATACACACAGATACAGTGGGCAGTTTCACAAAGGATATGTACAGGCATATACAGTGGACAGTTTCACAAAGGATATATACACACAGATACAGTGGACAGTTTCACAAAGGATATATACACACAGATACAGTGGGCAGTTTCACTAAGGATATATACACACAGATACAGTGGACAGTTTCACAAAGGATATATACAGGCAGATACAGTGGACAGTTTCACAAAGGATATATACACACAGATACAGTGGACAGTTTCACAAAGGATATATACACACAGATACAGTGGACAGTTTCACTAAGGATATATACACACAGATACAGTGGACAGTTTCACAAAGGATATATACAGGCATATACAGTGGACAGTTTCACAAAGGATATATACACACAGATACAGTGGACAGTTTCACAAAGGATATATACACACAGATACAGTGGGCAGTTTCACTAAGGATATATACACACAGATACAGTGGACAGTTTCACAAAGGATATATACACACAGATACAGTGGACAGTTTCACAAAGGATATATACACACAGATACAGTGGACAGTTTCACAAAGGATATATACACACAGATACAGTGGACAGTTTCACTAAGGATATATACACACAGATACAGTGGACAGTTTCACAAAGGATATATGCTGACATTTGACAAAGATGACGCAGCTTTGAACAGTTAGTAATGTGGACGTAATTTGTGATTTCTACGACTGTTGCAAGCAACATACTGATCCACCGATTAACCTGGGAAGATTGAATTAACTTTGGGCTATCGTAATCTGATTGTTCATACATAGATAATAACGGGATGAATTTCCAGATAACAACAGTGTTATGTTTCCTTCATGGGATCATAGAAGCCCAGAAAGTTGGGAACTCAAGACGCAAAGCATCTAGGAAGAGTACCATGACAAATGTACACATCTATGTTAGGGCGATTGTAGTTAGATTCGCTACTAAACTCTTGTGTGTCACAGGTGGTTCCTGTGACACTGTCCCAGGCATAGACCATGGCTACTATACTCTTGTGTGTCACAGGTGGTTCCTGTGGCACTGTCCCAGGCATAGACCATGGCTACTAAACTCTTGTGTGTCACAGGTGGTTCCTGTGACACTGTCCCAGGCATAGACCATGGCTACTATACTCTTGTGTGTCACAGGTGGTTCCTGTGGCACTGTCCCAGGCATAGACCATGGCTACTAAACTCTTGTGTGTCACAGGTGGTTCCTGTGACACTGTCCCAGGCATAGACCATGGCTACTAAACTCTTGTGTGTCACAGGTGGTTCCTGTGGCACTGTCCCAGGCATAGACCATGGCTACTAAACTCTTGTGTGTCACAGGTGGTTCCTGTGACACTGTCCCAGGCATAGACCATGGCTACTAAACTCTTGTGTGTCACAGGTGGTTCCTGTGGCACTGTCCCAGGCATAGACCATGGCTACTAAACTCTTGTGTGTCACAGGTGGTTCCTGTGACACTGTCCCAGGCATAGACCATGGCTACTAAACTCTTGTGTGTCACAGGTGGTTCCTGTGGCACTGTCCCAGGCATAGACCATGGCTACTAAACTCTTGTGTGTCACATGGCTACTAAACTCTTGTGTGTCACAGGTGGTTCCTGTGACACTGTCCCAGGCATAGACCATGGCTACTAAACTCTTGTGTGTCACAGGTGGTTCCTGTGACACTGTCCCAGGCATAGACCATGGCTACTAAACTCTTGTGTGTCACAGGTGGTTCCTGTGACACTGTCCCAGGCATAGACCATGGCTACTAAACTCTTGTGTGTCACAGGTGGTTCCTGTGGCACTGTCCCAGGCATAGACCATGGCTACTAAACTCTTGTGTGTCACAGGTGGTTCCTGTGGCACTGTCGCAGGCATAGACCATGGATATGTGGAGAACACAAGTTCACTTCTCACGGCCGGCATCGTCACATACAAATGTTTTGAAGGTTTTACTCTCGGTGGTAATTCTAAAACAAAGTGTTTGGACAATGGACAGTGGGACAGCCTACCTACGTGCAATGGTGAGTATAGTGTGAAACTGCAACACCAGACCCTGTTATGAGGGTCACACACACCTCGTGAGGGTCACACACACCTCGTGAAATGGTATATTTCTATTAACAGTCATCTTAAAAATACACATCCTATCTTCCTAAGGAAAATTGTATTCATTTCCTTTTAAAAATAATATGTTAAGTTGTGGAATGAAGTAGTTTAACTAAATTAAGAGTAATACTTTTGACACAAATGACTTAATATTTGTTTGTAGATAAACAAAATATGTATAATAATAATAACAATAAATTTGTATCATAAGTTTTTATCTTTTTTGAGCCAAACTACTACATTGTACAACTTGTATTGCTTGTTAGAATAAACTTAAAAGATGGAAATATATGAATTAATTTCTGTTCCACAGAACTACCCCTGTCAGCTTTTTCTAAGATGATCTGGTTACCATCACCCAAATTGCTATATATGTCACATTATGAACTATTGATCAAGCAAACCAAGAGAGTGAATCACTCTTCAGACCATTCAGGAAAGTAATTTACCACTCGTTGTTTTCTCTAAAACAGCTATGACAGTATTATGAATCGTATTCGACCTATTATCCACACAGTGTGCTTTATAAATATTTGTGACGTACACCGATGGACATACCCTATGCTTGTTTTTCAAATATTTGTGGTGCACTGCGGTAAACTCTTGTTTTCCGCACCAGGTAGTGCTACTGTTTTTGGTGTGCGCGCATCTTCTGCCAGATCGACCCCCTAAATGTGATATATAACCTGCTTGCAGCTGACACCTGTCCTAGTGGAGCTGCAGTGCTTGATGTCTTGGTTCATGGGACAGTGAACTCATCCAACATGGCTCGGTACGGCAGTGTGGTGGTGTATGAGTGTGAGGAAGGCTACCAGATTGAAGGAGCGCCTCGCACCTACTGTCAGGGGAAGACTTGGAAGCACGGAGACGTCAGCCCTATTTGCATTGGTAAGAATATACTCCATTATTCAGGCGCCACGATGTGGTGACACTATTTATCCCACACATGAGACCCTGGATCTAAAGCTCTGGCCTGGAATTGGAACATTCTTCCCGTCGTAACATATATGATTGGTTACCCTGTAGTGGGGTAACTACTTAAATTAACTCTCGCACTAACTTATCAAATAAGAATAAACTGTTGTCAGTTTGTTCAAAGTTTCAAGCCATTTTTTTATATTTTAATTACATTGTCACAAGTCACACTGTACAGTAAAATGGAATTGCACACAGTGACATTTAAACAAAGATTCTTTGGTTTAAAATGGCATGCTAGTAATGTAATTGCACCACAGTCCCTCCTTTTATAATAACTGATATATAATAATTATTACAGTCGCGCCTCGTTATAACGCGGTAGTCAGAGTCCACGAAATGAATCCGCGTTATAAACGGGGCACGATAACGTGTTCCCATATCTGCCGTCAGGGGCGCTATGACGACGACCGACACCGCTGCTGCACGAAGAGTGTGCACTTCGCGCAGTCTATATGCAGTTTATGAAGCTTATTAAGCTGCCAGCCAACGTCAATGTGTATTCTGTTTAAATGTCATACACTGTTGGACACTGTTGAATGTTGAACTGAATAAAATTCATGAATTGTGTGCCGTTTTTAAATAAACAACGGACCAACAAGCCACGGTCAATTGAACAATAATATGGTACCGCTGACGTAAGATCTAAAATAATGACCTGGCACTCGGCAGCCGAATACGCAAATGATTTGACAAACGCTGTGTTAGAGTTAATTAAGGATTTTAACAAGATTGCCACCCAGAGAATTAACTCTAGGTGGCAGGTGGACAAGGAAGCCCTTTGGCTTATCGAGAGTCCGACCCTTTTATCTATGTGTATCCAGCCCGTCTGAGGTATGTGTCAATTTTATTTTTAAACATTCACGCTACTAGCACCCACACAATCAGCAGATAATCTGTTCCATTCATTTACAGTCCTTTGTGTCAATGAGAACTTTCTTATATCTAATCTACACTGCTCCTTTGCTAATGTAAGTTCATGCCCTCTATTCCTTCTATCTTTCTTAACTGAGAAAAAAATATTTCTATCAATATTTTCATAACCCTTCAATATTTTAAACATTTCTATCTGATCTCCTCTCAACCTCCTGGTCTCTAGTGTTGTTAAACCGCATTTTTTTAGGCGTATTTCGTAACTAAGATCCCTCAGTTTTGATATCATTTTAGTTGCTCTCCTCTGCACTCTTTCTAGCATATCTATGTCCTTCCTGCGATACGGCCTCCACGTTTGAATACAATATTCTAAATGAGGCCTAACTATTGTTTTGTACAGCGGTATTATTAGCTCTTTTTCCTTATATGTTATGTTTCGCCTAATTAATCCAAGGATTTGATTTCCCTTTGAAGCTGCAATTCCGCACTGCTCTGAAACCTTCATATCAGCACTAATGGTTAACCCTAAGTCCTTTTCTTTTTCAGTAGTACTTAGTACAGTACCCCCCATTGTATATTCTACCTCTTCGTTCCTATGTCCTGTGTGGAGGCATTTACATTTCCCAAAATTGAACAGCATTTGCCACTTTTCAGACCATTTGATCAACCTGTCAAGATCATCTTGTAAATGCTGTCTATCTCCATCACTTTTAATCCTTCTAAACACTTTTGTATCATCCGCAAATTTCAACACCTTGCTTGTTATTTCATCATCCAAATCGTTGATATATATTAAGAATAATATAGGTCCTAATACTGATCCCTGTGGTACCCCACTCAACACCGATTTCCAGTTTGAAGCCACCCCATCAACTACTACACGTTGTCTTCTGTCAATCAGCCATTGTTCTATCCAGTTTATTATACCATTTCCTATGCCATGGGCCTTTAGTTTAAGCAGTAATCTTTGATGTGGTACTTTGTCGAAAGCTTTTTGAAAATCTAAGTAGACGATATCTACTGGTGATCCCTCATCTACCCACTTAGTGATGTCTTCCAAAAAACATAACATATTTGTTAAGCATGACCTCGCTTTAAAAAAACCATGTTGAGATGGGTTTATCAAGTTTTGTTTAACAAGAAAATCCACCATGTGATCTTTAATTAGTCTTTCTAATAATTTACAAATCACTGATGTTAAACTCACTGGTCTATAGTTCTCTGACTTGTTTCTCGAACCTTTTTTGAATAACGGTATAATGTTTGCTTCTTTCCAATCTAAAGGAACCACTCCCTCTTCTAATGACAAGTTGAAAACTGTTGCAAGCAGTATGCTAATTTGTTCTACAATTTCCAATAGTAGTTTGGGTGGAATACCATCCACTCCAGGTGATTTATTATCCTTCATAGCCCTTATTTTCTTAGCTACCATTTCTGGGGTTACAGTTAATTGTCCTAAATAGTCTGAATCTGTCCCCTTGAACTTAGCCTCTGGTACTGGCAGTGAACTAATATCTTCCCTGGTAAACACTGAACTAAAGTACTCATTCAGGTCTTCTGCCATTAAGAATCCCTCTGATATTATATTTCCAGCACTATCTTCTAGAGGACCGACCTTATCTTGAACTTTCTGTTTGCTTCGAACATATGCATAAAAACTCTTGCTGTCATGTTTTATATTACTAGCTAATTGTTGTTCATAGCTTCTCTTTGAATTTCTAATTTCAGCTGTAGCTTGGTTAAGTGCTTCTTTATAACTGTTGTAGTCTTCATCATTTCCAGTACATCTATATGACTTCCACATCTTTTGTTTATACTTAATTTTTCTAATGGCTTCTTTCGATAAGTGTTTCTTTTTGGACCGTTTTCCTTGTTTTTTGAAGGGTACAAATTTATCGACTATGCACTTAATTTCACTCTTTAATATATTCCAGCATTCTGTTGCTGTCTTATTTTTCAGTGTGTTATTCCAGTCTATCTTTGCTAAATATTTCCTCATGTCCTTATATCTTCCTTTGTGGAAATTTCTCCTATACTGCTTTTTACTATTCCTTTCTGATTTTACTTTGATGGTAAAGTGTATCTGGTTGTGATCACTACTCCCCAGTGGCTCACATATCTTGACATTGTCAACTAATTCTTTCTGTGAGGACAAAACTAAGTCTAACACATTCTCTCCCCTGGTTGGTTCTAGCACATGTTGAGAAAGGAAACTATCTTGTACTAAAACTAAAACTTGTGGTCCTCACTCCCCATACTCTGTAGAGATTTCCATTGTATATGCCCATGGTTAAAGTCCCCCATAATAATACAGTTCCGTTTGCTTACTTCCCTTATAGCGTTTTGTATTTTTTCATTCTCTTCTATGCTTATGTTTGGACTTCGATAAACTAACCCAACTGTTAACGTTGAGTTTCCTGTAACTATGTTACACCAAACAGCTTCTTCGCAATCTGCTTCTCTTTCTAATTTGATTTCATAAGCCTGAATAGATTCTTTAATATATAAAATAACTCCACCTCCCTTTCTTCCTATTCTATCTTTTCTAAACATTACATATCCTGTCAGTCCCAATTCAGCATCTGATATATCGGTGGTGGTCCAGGATTTGGTTATACCTATTATATGAGGGTCAATATCTTCTACCATAAAGTTTAGTTCATTTCTTTTGTTTACTATACTCCTTGCATTTAAACAAACACATTTATATCCAGCTTCAGAAGAGTTTTCCAGACTGTTATTTGCCGATTCATTTGTGCTGTCTTTATTTATGCCTCCATTTTCAGGCTTTTCTGTGAGTCCCCCCTGCGAATCTAGTTTAAATAGATGCAACCTGTCCCACTGTCAACAGATTGCAGCAGGTTCTCTGAGAAAACTGCTGCCCCCTTTCCACTAAGATGGAGGCCATCTCTCATGTACATGTCTTCCCTCCCAACAAAGTATCCCCATCAATCTGTGAATCCCACCCCTTCTTCTTCACACATCTGCACAACTAGTCCGTTGATCGCCATCCTCTTGCAGTTTCTATACGTTGCCCCCCTTCCTCCCATTACTGGCAAAATTCCTGACAGAATAACCTGTTCAACTCTCATCTTCTTTAGCTTCCTCACTAACTGTCTATACTTCTGTACTATCGCAGTTGTCCCCTCCCGGTCTGCATTATTTGTTCCTACATGTACCAGTATAGACCCCCCCTTGCCATGTCCCAATACCTTCTCTACTCTGTCAGTTACATGTTCAATCCTAGCCCCCGGTAAACAAACAACGACGTCCTTCCCCTCGCTCAGTGTCTTGTCCGTCTTTCTCATAATGGAGTCGCCCATAAACACCCTCTCTTTCCTCATTGCCCCCTCATTCACTGCCTTAGAATAGCTCCTTCTTTGGTTTGCATCTGTCTGGTTGTCTTTCCCCCCTGTCGTCTTCTCTCCTGTCACATTCTCTTCTGATCCATTCTTTCCTGTCGCTTTTTCTCTTGTCACCTTTCCTCCTGTCAGCGTCCCTTTTATCGACTTCTCTTCTATCACATTTGCTCTCACTTCCTTTCGTCCCTCCTTCTTTCGTCCCATCTCCTTTTCCTCTCTCCTCTCCCGTCCCATCTTCCCTCCCTCCTTCTCTTCGGTCACTTTCTTCCCTGTCACCTTCACGCTTGTCACGTTTTCTGTTGTTGATTTTCCAATTTCTTCCCCTCCAATCACCTTCCCTCCTCTCAATCTCCTTTCCTCAGTTTTCTTGCCACTGCTATTCTCCTTCAGCCTTGCAGTATTCTCACCTCTCTCCCTGTCGTCTCTCTCCATTCGACCTGCCTCCTTGCTAATTCCCATCTCCATTCCCTTCACAATATCTGTCAACCTAACTATCTCCTTCTGCAGATACTCCACCTTCCAACACCCAATGCACTGAAAGGTGAATCCTTCCTCCATGGTTTCTGCCCATGACTTCCCACAGCCGGACAATGCAAAATCTACCCAGCTGTGGCAGTGATCGCATACCAAGTGTCGCTTTGCCTTGACTTGCCGCTTGCAAGGTGCCATATCCCGATCAGAATTTATTTAATAACTTAACTAACTTAGTCTTTATAAAGACTGTTTCCTGTGTACTACAGCACACTTTAGGTTACAAATTTAAATTACACAGCCGACTATTTATCCTGACATGAACGCTAACATTACCGGTAGTGACCTAATTTTAATACAATCAATTACGTTATGTTAGGCTACTTTATTTATTTAGGTTACGCCGCCCGACTATCGCCCTTGCTTAATTTTAACAACAATGCTACCTAATCAAAATATCTAGCAAGTACTGGCTTACACAGATATTATCTTATGTAAGTAGTTTGATGGTTGTTACTTTATCTCCTATATATTCTACCACATAATCAGGTTTGTTAAATCTTGTTTACAACTTATCGAAGGCTAAGCCTAAGTGAGTTACCCTATTATCACTCACTATACTAAGGTGTTCTAAAATACTTTAACTAACTAACTTTAAGTACAACTGCTACTCAATATATGTTTATTGCAACTTTATGAAAGATATTAAGGCAAGAATAATACTTATCAATCAGTAATTCGACTTGTTTATCAACTTTTCTGCACCACCAATTTCTACGATTTATCTCTGCCAAATATAGCCTTTAAAGCTATAAGTACGCTCACAATTGCCTTAACTTCGTCTTTCAATCAATATCAAAATACCAATTTAGAAAGCACATTTACCGTGCCGAACAATAGTACGATTCACCAATTCATATGCGGTTGACGAATTAATATTTTGGCGCACCAGTACAGGCAGTAGCTTTGCGTTCATCGCAGCGAAAAGCTAATATTTGTTAGGCATCGTTAGCTTACTGATCTTGCCTACTAAGCTGTATTAAAATGTATTTAACCCATTCTTAAGCATGGCGTATTTGTGAATTTCAATTGCACTTTACAAGCCACCCTGCGCTGAAACCAGGCGAACTAGTGATCTGCGGAAACCATGAGCATGACTAGCAGATTTGAAACGATTCGTTTGATTTCAGCGCGAAACAAACAATACCTCGCTCCACATTTACTGTTACTAAAGTTAAGATTGACCATAATTATAGTCAAAGAAACTTATACCTTTGATAGCATTGGCAGTGCAGAATAAACAACGGCAATGTAGTGACGCGCCTCACACTTGATTCGTTGCAGCTGTATGTCAACGTTAAATTTATTGTCCGCCAACTAGTCTTTCAATATACACATGTCATGGACAAAGACGGGAATGACTTCACACAAAACAATTGACAGTTATTACCGTGTTAATATAGTTTGTCATAGCGCCCATTTCCCCCTGGCGGCAAAAATTCGGGGTCCACGGCCGACCGCGTTATAACCGAATCCGCGTTATAATGAGGCGCGACTGTATATGTATTTGTGTATGTATAGATATGATTTTTTTTTTTATTATGTTTAAATCAGCACATTTGTATTTTTATCAATAATTACAACAATGATAAAGCAAGGGACTCAAAACAAATACAATAGATTAAGTACCATGTGGCAGTTGCAAGTCAAAAACAGCCTACCATAGTTGCAAAATACTATGCTCTAGTGTACTATGTTTTTACACAAAATTAATACGTGAATTAATGTTCCATAATGACTATGTTTTCGGACATCTAAAAATAATTACATTTTCAGCTCTCTGAAAATATATGGTACGAAACATATTTATGGTGTCAAAAACATTATGGGTTGTATGTATTTTGACCCCTAAACATAACACGTATCTGAAAACATACGGCACAGAGAAATAATTTTTGTTGTAGATTGTTAGGGTGTCCAAAAACATACAACGTCTGAATGCATCTATAGTTATTACGGTAGTTAGATTATGTTCTTGGAATTTGAACAAAAACATAAATAACAACGTCATAGTCACTTTAAAGTTGCTGTTGTGTGTTTCAGGTAAACCATGTCTGGTTCCACAGGGAATACCTCATGCCACTGTGTCTCACAGCGGAGTCGTTGTGTTTGGTGGCCCGTCTCTCACAGTCATTTGTCACATAGGGTACGGTGTCAATGGAAGCACAGACACGACTCAGACTATCAGATGCAGGGCTGATCAGACGTTTGAAGAGCCACACCCATGTTTAGGTGGGTTTATGTAGATCTTATTTTACTGAAAATAAATGTTAATAAGGAGGGGCAGTGATCTCAAAGATTGCTTATCAAAGGGACGTCCGTTTCATTTGGAAATTATTAACAGGAAGTTCCCAGAATCGCTTACATTTCGTCCGGCTATGCTGTTCTTGTGTAATGTTCAGCTTCTGGACACAAATAAAAATAAACCTATTATATTTACTTATTTAGTTGTTGGACTTGTACAGCATCGGACCATCAATCGAGAGATTACAGGTTGGATCGAATCTTCTTGCAATCTGTTTGTTCCTTGGAAAGTTTGTTAACTCCACATTGCTCCTGTTAACTCCACATTGCTCCTGTTACCTCCACATTGCTCCTGTTAACTCCACATTGCTCCTGTTAACTCCACATTGCTCCTGTTAACTCCACATTGCTCCTGTTACCTCCACATTGCTCCTGTTACCTCCACATTGCTCCTGTTACCTCCACATTGCTCCTGTTACCTCCACATTGCTCCTGTTAACTCCACTGGATGCATGAGTACCTGACTATAGACAGTAGTTTATAGTTGTATACAAATAATCTTCATGTAACATGGCTGAAAGCTTCCCAGAGAAGTCAAGGTGGCGTTCGAGTAAACACGTCTGCCAAAGGATGAAGTGTAAAGTGCTTTGAGCAGTTGTAGGGACTGGATACTGCGCTATGTAGGGACTGGATACTGCGCTATGTAGGGACTGAATACTGCGCTATGTAGGGACTGGATACTGCGCTGTGTAGGGACTGGATGCTGCGCTATGTATTGACTGAATACTTTGTTAAGTAGGGACTGGATACTGCGCTGTGTAGGGACTGGATGCTGTGCTATGTATTGACTGGATACTTCGCTATGTAGGGACTGGATACTGCGCTGTGTAGGGACTGGATGCTGCGCTATGTATTGACTGGATACTTCGCTATGTAGGGACTGGATACTGCGCTATGTAGGGACTGGATACTGCGCTATGTAGGGACTGGATACTGCGCTGTTGTAGGGACTGGATACTGCGCTGTGTAGGGACTGGATACTTCGCTATGTAGGGACTGGATACTGCGCTGTGTAGGGACTGGATGCTGCGCTATGTATTGACTGGATACTTCGCTATGTAGGGACTGGATACTGCGCTATGTAGGGACTGGATACTGTGCTATGTATTGACTGGATACTGCGCTATGTAGGGACTGGATACTGCGCTATGTAGGGACTGGATACTGCGCTATGTAGGGTCTGGATACTGCGCTGTGTAGGGACTGGATGCTGCGCTATGTATTGACTGGATACTTCGCTATGTAGGGACTGGATACTGCGCTATGTAGGGACTGGATACTTCGCTATGTAGGGACTGGATACTGCGCTATGTAGGGACTGGATACTGCGCTATGTAGGGACTGGATACTGCGCTATGTGTTGACTGGATACTGCGCTATGTATTGACTGGATACTTTGCTATGTAGGGACTGGATACTGCGCTATGTAGGGACCTTCTTTTTTCCTGTATAGTTGTGTTTACTTTGTAGACTTAAATGAGTGCCTTGGCAGTAACTCCTGTGCCCAAAACTGCCACAACTCAGATGGATCCTACTATTGCTCTTGCAAGGAAGGCTACAAGCTGAAGGCAGACAAGTTTACATGCGAAGGTGAGTTCTCCATGAATCGTCTCCTCAATTTGATTTTTCTGTTCTCTTTTTTCAAATTCATTTTGCGAAAAAAAACGTTTTTATGAATGTGATTTCATACTGACAACATGTACATATGTTTCTCGTTTGTTTCTTTTAGTCAGTATTTGAGTAATATAGCTATACTATAAAGTGTATGTGAATTTGATAAAAATATGAGTTTGCATTTCGTATTCATCCATTTTAACTGACCAAACATATATGTTGTTTAATGTTCAAGTGTTATTTTGTGACAAATAGTAAGAAAACCAGTTATGCTTAGAACAAAAACAACTTGCACTGGTATCCAATCAAATTACTTGCAAAAGTATTGGCAGTTACATTCCTTGTTGAATTGTGTAAGTGAAGGCGCTAATGTAATTTTTAATGTGTTTTTATTTTGTGAATCTATTCTTCTCCTGAATTAAAGCTACCAGCATATATTTCAACTTGTTCTATCTAGCCGATGTTTTTAAAATATCTTAACTGAGGCATGTTTTGTTGTGCTAACTATAGACGTTGATGAATGTTTGGATGAGAGTGGTGGATGTTCCCACACTTGCACCAAGACTGACGGTGGCTATGTCTGCTCCTGCCCCTCTGGCTACACACTCTACTTGGGCGACAACTTCAATGGGTTTGGTGACAGAATGGACATGTTAGATATCAATCACTCATGCGTGTGTAAGTTTTCTTGGCAACTGCTGCATTTTTGTTATACCACGCAACTTTTGTTGAGTGTATAATTTAAAGTCAAGGCACCAGCCACCACGTATTGTCGTGTACAGTGGATGGCACCAAAGAGTCTGCGCATGCCACATATCCCTTGCTGATTTTTGTAAGTTTTTCACTAAAACGAACTGATCTACGAATGTTATCACCACACAGCTGTCACCTGTCATCACACAACTGTCACCTGTGAATGTTGTCACCACACAACTGTCACCTGTGAATGTTGTCATCACACAAATGTCAACTGTGAATGTTGTCACCACACAACTGTAACCTGTGAATGTTGTCATCATACAACTGTCACCTCGTGACTCATCTGTCACCTGTGAGTGTTGTCATTACACAGCTGTGACCTGTGAATGTTTTCACCACACAGCTGTGACCAGTGAATGTTTTCACCACACAGCTGTGACCTGTGAATGTTGTCACCACACAGCTGTGTCCTGTGAATGTTGTCACCACATAGCTGTCATCTGTGAATGTTGTCATTATACAACTGTCACCTCATGACACATCTGTCACCTGTGAGTGTTGTCATTACACAGCTGTGACCTGTGAATGTTTTCACCACACAGCTGTGACCAGTGAATGTTGTCATCATACAACTGTCACCTCATGACTCATCTGTCACCTGTGAGTGTTGTCATTACACAGCTGTGACCTGTGAATGTTTTCACCACACAGCTGTGACCAGTGAATGTTTTCACCACACAGCTGTGACCTGTGAATGTTGTCACCACACAGCTGTGTCCTGTGAATGTTGTCACCACACAGCTGTCATCTGTGAATGTTGTCACCACACAACTGTCACCTGTGAATGTTGTCATCACACAGCTGTGACCTGTAAATGTTGTCACCACACAACTGTCACCACACAACTGTCACCTGTGAATGTTGTCACCTCACAACTGTCACCTGTAAATGTTGTCACCACACAATGTGATCTGTAAATGTTGTCACCTCACACCTGTCATCTGTGAATGTTATCATCACACAGCGTTGAGTGAATGTTGTCACCACACAGCTGTGATCTATAAATGTTGTCACCACACAGCTGTCACCTATGAATGTTGTCACCACACAGCTGTCAACTGTGAATGTTGTTACCACACAGCTGTCACCTGTGAATGTTGTCACCACACAGTTGTTACCTGTAAATGTTGTCACCACACAGCTGTGATGTGTTAATTTTGTCACTACACAGCTGTGATCTGTAAATGTTTTCACCACATAGCTGTCACCTGTGAATGTTGTCACCACACAGCTGTTACCTGTAAATGTTGTCACCACACAGCTGTGATGTGTTAATTTTGTCACCACACAACTGTGACGTGTTAATTTTGTCACCACACAGCTGTGATCTGTATATGTTTTCACCACACAGCTGTGATCTGTATATGTTTTCACCACACAGCTGTCACCTGTGACAAACCACCTCCATCTGTGACGCATGGGAAGGTTCTATACAACGATAAGAAGACACACTTCTACAATGGAGATGTGGTGGAGATTCTCTGTGACCTTGGATATGTGATTGATGATGGCACGTCATCTGGCAAGAACTCGGTGATGATCACCTGCCAGTCTGACCTGACGTGGGACGCAGAATTCCTCAATTGCACAGGTATGATAACATTTGACTGTTTCTTTTTATTATCCTCTCTCTCTCTCTCTCTCTCTCTCTCTCTCTCTATATATATATATATATATATATATATGCACACTCACATGTGCATAACCACAGGCATTCGGTGATGCACACATTCATCATAATAGTAACATTGAAAAATAAAATTGTGTTAATGATAACAATATTATTGTTCTAACAAAATGTTTCATTTTGTATCCAGCGGTGACATGTGACAGACTGTCAGGTGAGCAGCTGTCACAGGTCATGAACCCACCAAGTGTCATCTACCGTGATGATCCAGTCACCTATGGCACTGAGGTTCAACTGAACTGTTTCGTGGCGGGAGGAGAGGACAGTGTGAGGACAAGAACCTGTTTGTACGACATAGCAGTCGGCAAATACCATCTCATTGGTGATTCACTCGAATGTGGACGTAAGTGTCAGTTTCTGAAGTGGGATGCAACAATGACCTCAGGTGAAATTGTCAACGTAAATTATAAAACAAATTTTCAAACTGAATAACCACGCAATAAAAATTTGATGACAATTTCAGAAGTGGGACGCAGCACCAACATCGGGTGAAATTGCCACATAATTTGGTTTATCATAAATTAGACATGGCCTCAATGCCCACAGCTCACCTAAAAGCCATTTGATTTCCAGCCATAATGTATTCATTCTTACATAGGACTAAAATTCATGAAATGTTACCTGCTGATTGTGTAAATTCTAGCAGTGTGAATATGTTTTAAAACAAAAATGACAAATCTCAGAAAGACGGGTTTCACGTACAAGAAACGTCCTCCGCACTTGCCAAATTACGTTTTCTTTTCATTTTGAGCGACAACAGTTTTGCAGCCAGACATTGTGAGATAGATAATTATTAATAATTCAACAACATCTAAGCAAAACACATTACACCTCTGATGTTTCATTTCATTAGCTTATATTCCAGAATACATATTTTGGTAGTAAAATAAAACAACCAAGTTTACAAACATAAAGACTGCTGAACTGTATATTTTTGATATGCCAGTAAATCAGCCAATGAACATCGCTGTAAATAATCTTTATGTTATTACATAAGCTTATGCTGTATGACATTGTTTGAGCAGAGATTGACTGCGGATCTCTTGCTGGAGAGTTGACTGGTCTCAAGACCGGTGTCCTGCCTTCCCCTACTACCTACGGGGCAAACTTCACCTTCGAATGTGAACCAGGCTTCACCGTAGCTGGCAGCAACAGTCGGCAGGACAACGTTGTCAGTTGTATGGCGAGTGGGAGGTGGGAACTAGGCGGACTTAGATGTGTAGGTATGTGGCAAATAACAGCTTCTTTGAAAAGAATAACAGCCATCAATGTGCATATTCCATAAGCCACCTTAGTAGTCACAGACCAAGTCATGTTGCTTTAAACTTATGCCTTTAAACTCATGTTTTGTCGGCCCAACTTTAGACCA
Source organism: Paraescarpia echinospica (assembly GCA_020002185.1). NCBI lineage: Eukaryota > Metazoa > Annelida > Polychaeta > Sabellida > Siboglinidae > Paraescarpia > Paraescarpia echinospica. Next base: position 63,134,638 of record CM034534.1, on the reverse strand, counting down.
ATTTATGATGTACATGCAATTGTTTGGGATGCCACGCAGCATTTCTATGATTATCCCAAGCGATGTGTAATTGTTGGTAAATGTGTAGTTTATTCAGTTTACCTACACGCTCAAACTCTGTGACACAGTTTTAGTATAAACAAAGAAATGACGGATACAAAATCAAAATTTTGAAATCAGAAAAAAGCAACCAGTAGTACTGTTGTATATTCAGACACTACAGTAAACGTACTCGTGGTTCTTAGGGTTCGCACTCAACTGAACTTTATTGGCATATGAGCATATCACTACTCACATAGTTCTCAACTACAACGTGTATCACTATACACATAGTCCACCACATAGACAGCATATATAACAAGTACATTCTACGTACCTGCTGAACTGACAGCCTTCAAACCATGGTACTTTTTGGTCACATGATTTTCGTGAGAGCAAGGAAAGTTGGCAACATAAACACAGAAACGTGTGTAATCATCATACTTCACATGAAATTTCCAATTTTGATAGTCACTTCAGTTAATATTGCCCACGACATTAAATAAGTTGATACTTTTCCTAAATTAATTTGAATGAGTCATTAAAAAAAAAAGAATTACGGAGGCATCTTTAAGTCTATTTATATTGATGCCATCTAGTTTGTTCACCCGTTGACAGATCGTGATATCATGGTTTACCACTGAAACATCTTGGCACCAACTCACCATTACACGTGGATTTGAAATACCTTAAAACTACATTCTCCATCAGCAGTTGATTTTGAGTAGATTCTCCAGGGATTGTCAGAACTTTCCATTTAGCCTCGTTTACCCTAACCAGATGCACATTAGATGAATAATTTATGCCATTCGAATGTTTCATCAATTGAAATGCAGTGTAGTATACTAGCACACAGCCTATACTGCTTGGTTCCGCTGCCATTTTTATTCACTTCATATATTAAAACCTTCAAAGTATCCATTCACTTGCAAATTATGGCTCTAGTCAGTATGTCTATTGTATTAATACCTCCCTACTGTCACAAGTATGAAGTAAGTTAGCGTAATGTTCTTCCAGATTCTGTCCGCCACCTTTGCTTTCGATTTGTAAGGAGTGTCCTTTCCATGCTGATTTTGTGATCTTCTGTGTTCAGCAAGCAGTTTTAATAAATGCCTGGCGATTAGAGACAGAACCGACCCAACCGAACCCGTGAATCTGCAAAGTAAAACCCTTAGTTCTGTCGGCTGAAGGACATTGACAAAAGTGTCAAGAATAAGTGGAATTGGGTGTGGCTGGAGAAATCGGCTGAATACACTATGTTGGATATATTCATCAGTAAATTATCAGCACCAGGGAAAGCCTACTGTTTGTGGGTCGAGGCCGATGTCAACTATGCGGATTGGATCCTACAGGCTACACCGCAGTCAGAGGGGAACCGAAGGCATTGAAGTACACACACTGGCACTGCCCACGCTGGTCACCAATGTTCTATTAGAACCTCAACAGAGGCCGTATCATATGGAAGTTCGCTGATTCCATGTAGACAACACACTTCCACAAGCACCCACAAGTTCCAGATTGGACTCGTGGTGGGCTACCATATTCTCTATTGGCAAGTTCCTAGCCTTGTCAAAGCTGGTGGTTGCAATGATGAGCTGCTTTCATGGTCCTCAAGTAGAAGGGTGTTTTAGTCACATGTCTAGCATCATGAATGCTGCCACTGCCAGAAAGAATGTTGGTACATTCAACACTATCCAGACAGTGAAGTACTCACTCATGGCAAGCAACGGGACTGCTATACAGGACTTCCACAAACAGGACTGGTCGCCTCGTTCACGACATGAGGGGTGCACACAAACTGTACTCCATCCATCTTGCCGAGGAAGGAAAGATGAAGGAGGAGAAGAAAACTGAGCTGAACATGTCAAAGACGAAGGCAGCCACCAAGTACACAGCTAAGGAAGCAATTGAGTTGGTAACGAAGAAAACTAGAATGGCCCATCAGCGGGCTGTTTTGACAAAGCTGGCTAAGGAGAAAACTGCCCGTCAGCCAACTCGGGTTCAGCCCAAAAAATATCATTAACAAGTGAGTTAGTACTATGACAATATGTGTGTGAGTCCGTGTGCTTTTTTTGCTACTGGAAATGTTAAGATTTTCTATTTAATATTGCTCAAAATACACCATATGTCGTCTACAATTAAACAAATATCTCTGAGGAGTCCCCCTCCCCCCGATTAGATGAGAGTCCTCTCGGGCTGAAATGTGGGCCACAGCAAAATTTCCGGTTTTTTCTCTGAATGTCACTCTCATCCCTGTTAAAACTAAAACTATTTTCTGATGCAGGGGCAGTGATGGAAATGACAGAAACTGCAGATACAACAGCTGAGGGAGCACCAGATAAGTACACAGTTCATCTATCCCTGGTAGAATGCAAGGACTGGTGTAGTAGTGACGTCATGTGTGTGGCTGCCATGCACGGATCCACTGATGGATGTTACATTTATTATAGTAAACCAACACTGAAAAAATATGCTGGAGACACGATGATCATGAAGGTGGTCAGATCTACAGGTACGTTAAAATATTTAGCTAATCAGACATGCTGGTCACATTGCACGTGACACCTCCCACCCAGCAAACTATCTTTTTTCACCCTGCTTCCGTCAGGCTGCCGCTACAGCGCACTGAAAACTCGCACCTTACGCTTCGACAGAAGTTTTTAACCACAGCCCGACCTGTGAGACCATTTTACTGAGATGTAATCCATTTTGCTGTTTATTAGTTAGGGCTGTATCACCATCTCAACTCTGTGCTTTTATGGTGTATCTCAATCTGATCAAATATTTTATTAGGTTTTAAGTCCTTAGCTTGAATGTGAGGCAATGAGGGAGTGATGGACGTGGGTGTGTGGGATGCGTGCGAGTATGTGTTGGTGTGCATGCGTGTGTGTGTGTGTGTGTGTGCGTGTGTGTGTGTGTGCGTGTGCGTGTTAATATTTATTGACTATGTGATTTATGCTTACATTATTATTTAATTTATTGGCTGTATAAGTGTTTGACTATGTGGGTACAAGTCTGACACCGCAACATATTCTTATGCTTTTATTGTATTTTACAGCAATAAACTAAGTGACAGAAGGCTATGAAGACAATGATTAATTGTCTGATTGCCTATCAGGTAATTGTTTAATTGAGTCAAGTTACCTGTCTTTGTAACTAGCAGTGAGCACAACCATAGCATAAGATATAGCAAACTATCAAACTCTATGATTACAATTGAGATAGCCTATGTATGTGGGGGGTATGTTAATGTTATTCTTCTAGACGGCTTGAACCTCGGACACCTAACTTTTTGTTTTATCAGTTTGGGTTTGAAATTGATTGTTCGTAATGCTATGTGATTGTTCCAAGCTTGCAGATGTTCACCAATCAGTTGGGCACACGTTTTACGTAACTCCCATTGCAAATAATGGCATAACAAACGTCATTTAGATTTTCCAGGAAACTGTCTTGTGTATCTGTGATACCATATGCATAATAGGCAATTTTGCTAGGAATTTCAAGGTTCTTGTGATTTCTGAACAGAAGTTGATGTTCTGTTGCTTGGCCAGTTTGCACAGATCCAGGACGTCCGGCAGATGGAAGACAAATAGCATTGTCCTACGAGATAGGCAGCGTTGTGACATTTGAATGTGATCGCCCTGGCTTTGCACCGGAGCCAGCTTCTGTAGTTTGCCAGTATGATGGTGTGACATCCCAGTGGAATGACAACAGCCCAAAACGTTGTGTTGGTAAGTGTTTCTTGTCTTCAGTATCATTGCAAATGTATTAGATTTGTAGCCATGACCAAAATTGTATATGTGTGTGCGTGCGCGTGCATGTGTGTGCATGCCTGCATGCGTGTGTGAGTGCATATATGCATACATACATATGTGTGCATATAGATAGTCTTTGTACACTAATTGCACCATAGCTGAATGCTTCCCAGAGAAGTAAAACTTGGCTCCTTCCTTTAACCAGAAACTGTTACTAAATGTGTTTGCTTGTGGTGCAGTACCACAGGTAACTAGGCTGGTTTGTAATAAATGAGTTGTTGTTTTCAGACCGAGAGAAACCTCAGACCACAGCCTGCCCAGAGGGTCCACTGTACGTAAGACACCTGGGCACAGTCAGTGTGACAGCTCCCATGGTGACAGACAACTCCGGGGCCGTTGCAAGCCTCAATGTCAGCTACAACTTGAATCGTCCAGTGACACGGGACGTCAATATCACATGGACAGCCACTGACCATGCAGGCAACGAGGCAGACCCATGCGTTGTTGAAGTACACGTCACTGGTGTGTGATTAACCCTTTCGACACCTTGTCATTTTATTAAATGTACTCTGAATCCCCGCAGCACAAAATCACCAATTCGCCTATTTTTTGTGCTTTGTTTCCCAACATTGCAAGTTGTACATATCTTAAAAATAATTGAATTCCGAACAAGATGGTGCTAAAAATATTGATCAACTTTTAAATTAAAACGCACAAAAACACGATAACGCTGTGTCTGGGTGAGTTTATATAGAATGCTACATATATGTACATCTACAAACTCTTTTTCAGTTGATATTTTCAAACGGCCCTCTTTCAAAAACTTCTGATATAAAGCCGCATGAAACACAACTCTAATGCACGGCAGACAGACTAAAGAATCCAGTGACACAAGTTACATATCCAGAATATGATACCATCTCCATGCATTGTCAAAGCTACAAGACACTTTCGGGTGCTTGGAGAAGTGGGCATCGCACGCTCAAGGTCTATAGGTTTAACTGATATTGGGGGATGCGGTGGTCGAGTGGTTGAGCACCAGACTTATTTTTTAATTTGTGCAAACAGTTCAATTTTTTTTGCCCAATGCATGACATGGGTCTTACTGAGTAAAATATATATTGAACTTTTTTCAGCCAGACCCCCCGTTTCCATGGTAACAAACAAAATGGCCACCATTTTGAGCAAATATTGGCAAATTTGGAAACACTGCCATTTTTTATTGAATTCATATATAGTTATAATTCTTGCAAATCCATGTTCTCTATAGATTCTATTGTGAAATGATCAGAGCATTTTTTGAAATGTGTTTTTATTTTTAAAATAATTTTTTGGTAAAATACAAAAAAAATATTGTTTTTTGGCAACAAATATGGCTATATCTTTCAAACTATTCATGATTTTTTAAAAGTGTGATCATTGCACACAGTAGAATATGCTGAATGCAACACTGAAAACAGTATTTATATAGCATAATTATTCCAAGAGATATCCCGTTTCCAAATGAAGAAATTTAAAGAAAAATGTTTTTGAAAAAATGGCTGTCAAAGATTGCATAATGGATTTCATTACATGATATCGACAAGCTTGATCCATGACTAAAACTCACTTAGAGATACGTAATTGTCATAGAAGTGAACTTTATTGATAGTATGCATACAAAGGTATAATAATCTGGCAGAAAATCATTTTAAGTATTTTTTGTCCAAAAACACCATTTCACTTGGGGTGTCTGGCCTTAAGGGTAGCCACTACCCGAAAACGGCCATAGTCTGTATCTCTGTTAATAATTAACATATCTTAACCAAATTTGGGGTGCTATTTAGAAGTATGAATAGTACATGATGTGTGGAATTTGGACTCATTTGCATGTGTATTGTCATGGAAATAACTGTGTAGTGAGACGGGGGGGGGGGTCCGACCACGAAAATTATTCCAAGCAACATAACGTATGTGTGATTGTGCAATTGCCAAGAATCATTTGCTGGAATGTTCATTTGTCAGATAAGGTAGTTTTGGTATAAGATATCTGATTTCTATGACCGCTATGAGATGAGATGTCTGGTTAGAATGTTTTCTCCCAACGACTTGGCTGACTGGATCATGACTGCCAACTCTCAATATTGAGCTACACTGTTCAAAACAGTCTTATCTGACAGGTTATATATGTGGGAACAACTGGTGAAAATTTCAGGTCTCTATCTTGTGTAGTTTTTCGGAAATAATTTTCATAAACTTGACAAATATCCAAAAATGACATTTTGAGAAAACGACAAAAAACTAAAACGTAATGTTTAACAAAGAAAGTATAATAGAAAATCATCACTTAAATGTATAACATTGAATGTAACTATGTACTGGAGCTATGCAAGGAACAAACACAACTATTGGCAAGACATTTTTATTTTAGCCACAACTGCTTCATGGGTAGTGTTCGAGTTTGTGTGCACTGTCTACCAGGCACAAGGGTTGTACAGGTGACCCTCCTTCTCCGACAGTTTCGCCTCGGCCTGTAGCTTGAGCAGAGATCTTCTCTTTCTGCTTGATTTACTCTCAAGCTTGGCTGCTGTATCTGACTTGCGCAGCCGAGTCTTGTCCATATTGCCTGCCAGCTCTAATAACTGGCTACTCGGGCCAGCCTGGGGCACAATGGCCGCTGTTACATCGACCAGGACTTGTGCGCCCTTGTTGAACTGCACGATACCCATGGCAACAGCAATCTCCACTGTCTTCCTGGTGCTGAAGACTGCCTTTGGTGCTCTCCTCCAAATAACTGAATGTAATGACTCATTCGCAGATGCATCTTTCGGAAGGGGTGGGTCATGCTTGCCTTCTTCCTCTTCTGTTCAGGGTCCACCCCTTCGGCTGTGGCTTGCTGGAAGAAGCACCACTCCGGATCAAAATGAGAGTGGTGAGGATCCTTGGCTGTTGACACACTATGAAAGAAGATCGCCCAGATCGCGTGTCGTGTCGCTTCGACATCTGGCGCGTTCTTGACGATGGCGTTTCTGTAATACTGCGACCACTTCTTCATTCTCACAGCTGTCAACTTTCCTTTTCTGCTGAGGCTGGTGGTCACTGATGTTGTGGCTGTCTGCTTGGCCTTGATGCGGGCTTCTTTTGCGTGGGCGGTCGACTCTTTGAGCACATTTTCGAGTCCTTTGAACATGCGCTTGTTCATGTGGTTGATGCATTCTTGTTTCTCTACAGCCACATGAGCGCCATATGGCTGCATAGTGTTCAGTGCCGATATGACAGCAGCATCACCATCGCCCAGGATGGAGGTGTACTGGGCATCCATCAGGTCCACTGACCTTCCCCACATGATCTTGGCAGCCTCAGTATCCATTGCACCACTGGAGCCAGTGTGGTTCACGTCACAGTGGTCTTGGTGCAACTGCTGCCACTGTTCTCTCTCATCTCCCTTTTAGCTTCTTCCCCACAAGCTCACACTCTACACAGTACTTGGATCGGATGGTGTAGTCAATGACCAGTCCCGTTAACATCTCGATCACAAATCCCACACACCGAACGGGGAATGGAAACCTCTGGTTTTCCAAGAGCCATCATAGCTGACAGCCAGCTTCAATGGCCCGTCGTGTTCACCGTAGACGTCCCTGTGCACGCGGTGAACTATGCTGTGTGCCTCCAGCAGTGTATTGTAGGCCGTCCCATACACAAGTTTCTGCTGGATCGTGTCGGAGATCCTGCTGAACGTCTTATGATGAATGCCACCCTTGACATTCATCAGTGTCGTCAGCCTCACCAAGCCGGTCTGGTTGATGCCACCCTCACGAGCTGCCAGCACAGCAAGGTGGTTGATCGTGTAGGGCTGTCGTGTCGGGTTGTCACTCATTGGTAGCTGTGGTGACGAGAACTCGCTGGACAGCATCGCGTTGCAGCTATCACATGCCAGTACTAGGTGTACAGCATATCCTCTCATGTCGGTTGACGTCACACGTAGCTTCGCCTGACTGCACTGTGGACACTCAAGCGGCTTCAGCAGATCGTTCAGCTTGTCCATGTGTAGTATAACGAAGTGGCCATCCGAGTCGGACGTGGATGCAGTCTCAGAAGTGTCACGTTGTGGAGACAGCAACATAATCTTTCGCCGACTGGCAGACGTGGACTGCAAATCAGTCAAAGACACCGATGCCTCTTCAACTGGCACTGAAACAGTGAAAGCAGACTTATAAAATGCACACATGCTTATATATCACTAGATAGTACAACTACCACTGTCACTGGTTACATTCACTAGTACTAGACAGTAGACTGAGTAGTCAGACTAATGTCTAATCTAGAAAATCTGAGTTCAGTTGCCTAACAGTTTGTGAACCAAAATGCTCCAAGAAGCATATTTTATTAAAATAATCAAAGGTATAATAATGTCACATAGTAACAGATGTTATAATAATATAACTCGCCCACTTATTGTTAAATGCTAAGCTATGAAGCCTACGTCATTCGGATCATTTCCTTGTCTTCGTGGTCTTCCCAAGCAGTCATGATCGCCATTGTTTACATCGTCCATTTACGGTAATTTTAAGATGATAAACTAAGATATTCTTTGCTACGATTGTGCAAAGTATATTTACAAACCTGTCTGACGTGGTCTTCCTGCTCCAGACTTATTCTTGTGTCTCTTTCTTGCCAAATGCGGTCATCATTACTCGTTTTCTCTTACTCGACTCCATCTTGTTTACTATTCTGCGCGTCCCCGGAAGCCGCGCTGATTGGTTGATGATGCGGTCATCCATACACCGCGTGCGCTCATTGGATGTTTCGTCTACGCGATATTATAATGAGCCAGAAATAGCGTAACCTGCCCTTATTTGGTCAACGGTCGCATAAATTTAATTCCAGATAGAGGCGTATTATAGTCTAGGTTAACTAGGATGCTATATCCGGGAAGCAGGTAAACTTCCGGACAAGACGATATCAAATATGACGGATTTTATAGTCGGCATGTGCCTGGAATCGAACGATCTTTTTGGAGATTATTGGACATTTAAAAATGGCTGCGAGACTCATTTCGGTTCTAGAAGAAAGAGGGGCATGTCACAAAGTGTACTAATATAGGTATTTATTGTTCAAATATTGGAAAATGCTTTTACATGAAGGTGTATGATATGTCAATCTATCGGAAAATGACAGCATCTCAAAACCGACTTTTTGGTCATATTTCGGGGCGCGGCTACCCTTAAGAAGACAGTGGTTTAAGCCATCAACCAACCGCTGTTTCGAAACTTGGACAATTTCTTTCATCCCAGTTTGTCTTTCAGAAGAGACTAAACCATCATTGGTTCCTTCTACTAGGGGAAGTAAAAGATCCCACTCAAGGAAATGGAAAACGTATTGTGGGCTCGCAGAATAGAATTATAATGACGACAGCGCCATCTAGGCAAATAGTAAGACCACATTATTATTATTACACTGCTGGTGATATCACTCCATCTGTGGCATTATGCGAAGCCCTGCATGTGTTGACATCCATGTTAATAAATCCCAATTTACACTAGTACAGACTATAAAAAATGTATCACCTTGATGACACACTTTCTCTACAGCTTTAAAAATGTGCACCAAGACAGTTTTGTTTTAATAGAAAAGTTATAATTTATTGAATCTAAAAGTTCAACAAGATCTACCTACAAAATTGATTGCACAGAAATAATATACCGTATCATTTAATCACTGATGTAATCTGGAATATCTTGCATATTTGTGGTGACTTTTATTGATCTATTGTTTATCGCTTTTCCTTTTTATAGGTAATTGTAAAGTATTAAAAAAAAAATGTTCACACGCTTTGATGGTGTCTAAATGCAGTTTCCATTTATTAATTATTGTGTGGTTGGTTCCACCCACCTTTGCTGTTGGGGTTGAGTTATGTATTAGAATTATATAGGCTAATGCACATCATTTACACATTGTATATATATATATATATGTGTGTAATATATGGATTATATATATATTTGTTGGCTGAATACAAAGCTCTGATACAAACTTATATCTGCCTTGTTACCTACAGCAAACGAGTCATGATTCCAAGTTGGTAACTCCTACGCATTAACAAGGAGCCTTGTTCCACATAAATATGCCATTATGACGCAAGTCAAATGACTTACGTGGGCATTGCTCCAATCCTAAAATTTACATTTATGGTATTCATGGTGGACCTAGTCACGTGACAATTTCTTACTTTAAAAAGCAGCGGCGCCATTGCCGCTTCCCCACTTTAAATTGTCACTGCGAAAAGCTAATCCGTTTGTTCTCATTGATATCTATAATTTGTTTCCCACCCACCTGCCCCATCTGCACCTGTGTTTATGTTAATTCGGGTAGGATAGGTTTATAAGCTGTTTAAAAGTCTAACGATTTTATGTATTCAGATACAATGCATGCATCGAATTACAATTTGGATCTTATGGTATCTGCAGTAGTAAATTATTTAGTTTTGCTGTCTGTTAGTTAATTGCAATGCACACTCCTAGTGTCAGCGTGACGCACTGATGTGTACAAGGAGTTTTGGGGCGCTGTGATGCTTTCCCCTTATTTCAGCCAATCATAATCTTTAAACATGGATTGTTGTCATGTGACGGGTGGGTTCCGCCACCTGCATGTGGTTGGTTCCACCCACCTTTGCTGTTGAGGTTGAGTTATGTATTAGAATTATATAGGCTAATGCACATCATTTACACAGTGTATATATATATATGTATTACATGGATTATATATATATTTGTTGGCTGAATACAAAGCTCTGTTACAAACTTATATCTGCCTTGTTACCTACAGCAAACAAGTCATGATTCCGAGTTGGTAACTCCTACGCATTAACAAGGAGCCTTGTCCCACGTAAATTATTTTAAAAATAAATATATATTGTACCTGCTTCACAGATGAGCGACTTCCGACAGTTGTATGTCCGCAATCTGAAGTGAAGTATGTGGACACTGAAGAGACATCTACAGTGGAGACTGTCACAGCAGGCAGTGTAGTAGCAGCCAGGGGCAAACGTATTGTGATTAACAACATCAGTCCCAGCACCTACACTCTCTCAAAGGACAACCTGTATCAAGTGATCAACCTGAAACAAGAGGTCACAGATGACCAGGGCTTCAAGGCTGCCTGTTCATTCCAGTACGTTATCAAACGTGAGTAGTGCCGATTATGTCCGTCCACCTTGTTATATCTTTCCGTTTTGGATTATTGAATCCGTATTTTAGTTCCGCCTCGGTTTGGTCTGAAACCAGACTCGTGTAAGTTCTCGCCATCAAGAAGATCGCTAACTGTATGTATAATCACCAATAAATGACCTTGCATGTCTTGATACTTCAACTGTGTTGAAGAAGCGTAACGAATCACACTTCATTGCTTGACCGGAATGGTAATATGGGCACAATGTGCACTCTTAAATTAGTTTGTGGACGGAGTTGTTGAGTGTTATGTCGTATGGGATGGGGGGGTTTGGTCTAGCATTCACTGTACATTCATTTTACATACAGTGTATTCAGACTGGGATGGGGGGCGTCATCAGCTTTCTGAGAAAGATGCAATAAATAACTTGTTAATGGCTGCTAAGTGAGTCATCAAATGACTGTATTCATCTAATGGATGTTATGTTCTCAAGCAGAACAACCTCCTAACAAAAGAAATTTGAAATGTTATGAAACCATGATTTATAATGCTACATAGTATGAAAACAATAGATCACATTTTTAACGACAGTTGTTCAATATTACAGCAAAGCCATGCCGAAGCTGGGCTCTGCGGCCTCCGAAGAATGGTGCAATAACATGTAGCACTGGCACAAGTTGTGAGCTGACGTGTGATGCAGGATACACCGTCTTCAATCAGAGCTCACCCCTGACATACGACTGCACAGAGGGAAACGAATTCAGCAACTCCTTCTTCGGAACACACGTGCCTGACTGCATGAGTAAGTTCACGTGTGAAACAACTACGATCACAGAACCTATTACGACAGGATATTAACTTTTTTAAATTACTGATCTTATTCTGACCACATTTGTAGTGAATAATATCTATAAAAACAAGGTCTATCATGACAATAAACAACTTGCATGTCTGTAACCATAGTAAACAGTTAATCTTAGAAATTCTGATACGGGTACATGTTCTTTGCAATAAGTCCCATCGAGAATTGAATATATATATATATAAATTGTTCTTATACTGACAATATATCAATTTATGCTATTTAGTTTAAAACTAAAATATTTGATAAAAACGTGATTAATATTTTTATGATTAAATTATTATTTATTATTAATGTAAACTAATAGTGAAAATTATATATATAAAATTTAGAACAAACAATGTTGCAAGCCAAGGACCAATGACTACTCTAGTGCTCCTGACATATCGACCAATCAAAACATGGATTTATCGTTTGATGCTTTAACCAATCATTTGACAAACTTTCAGATTTAGGCATCTTGAGGCCAATCATGATAACATTGCAGGTGTGTGAGGGTGGTTGGACAAATTATGGGAATTCCCTGTGAGGTTATGCATGTGATGTCATGGATGCAGTGCTGTGGTGCAGTGGCTAGAGCATTGGACTCTTGACCGAGAGAACCCAAGTTCAAATCCTGTGCTGCAGTGTCGAACCTTGGGCAAGTTCGTTCACTCTACATTGCTCCAGTTCACTCAGCTGTATGGATGAGTACCTGGTTGTAGACAGTGGTGGATAATTTTGTGTACGAATAGTCGTTGTGCATTAATTACAGTGTGGCTGGATACTTTCTAGAGAAGTCGAGGTGTTTGATTGAACAGGTCTGCCAGGGAGTAAAGTGTAAAGTGCTTTGTGTAGTCCTGAGGACTGGATACTGCGCTATATAAGAATTTACCTTTTTCACCTGGTTGTCACAATCAAACTGGCAACAAAAGACAGCAAGTGGAACAAAACAACAGATTATCCAAACCTCTGTACACTAGGATATATGCAATGGGTGTAATGTAGTTATACCAAATATGGCCCAAGAGGAGGCCTATTTGTGCAGAAGAAGCACAATAGAACAAATATTGAACCTTATTCAGAACAAAAATAACTGCAACACCAACAAGACATCTACCACACCTTCGGAAACTTCGAGAAGGCTTTCTACAGAGAATGGCGTACAATTCTTTGAGAAAGCAGAACAGTCATCAACCATAAACTTATTCATATCATCAGACATAATTTTGTATTAGAAGACCATAGCCGTGGTTTCTTTTAACATCATAAGCATTCCATATATACGCATTCCATATATGCAGCATGTCACAAATGAGGAAGTTTGCAACATAATAATCTAATCGGACAACATGAAGACATCCTGTCAACAAAAAAGCTGACGGCAGGTAAAAGAGAGACTGGCAGAGAGTGGATAGATCTCGATTTCTATGATACACAAATGGCAGTAGATGACAAAAGAAGGTGAAAAGAGAGTGTCCCATTGACCAGCCAGGGTTATAGGATGTGTGAAGAGAGAGTGTCCCATTGACCAGCCAGGGTTATAGGATGTGTGAAGAGAGAGTGACCCATTGACCAGCCAGGGTTATAGGATGTGTAAAGAGAGAATGTCCCATTGACCAGCCAGGGTTATATGATGTGTAAAGAGAGAGTGACCCATTGACCAGCCAGGGTTATAGGATGTGTGAAGAGAGAGTGTCCCATTGACAAGCCAGGGTTATAGGATGTGTAAAGAGAGAATGTCCCATTGACCAGCCAGGGTTATAGGATGTGTGAAGAGAGAGTGACCCATTGACCAGCCAGGGTTATAGGATGTGTGAAGAGAGAGTGTCCCATTGACCAGCCAGGGTTATAGGATGTGTAAAGAGAGAGTGTCCCATTGACCAGCCAGGGTTATAGGATGTGTAAAGAGAGAATGTCCCATTGACCAGCCAGGGTTATAGGATGTGTAAAGAGAGAGTGTCCCATTGACCAGCCAGGGTTATAGGATGTGTGAAGAGAGAGGGACCCCTTGACCAGTCAGGGTTATAGGATGTGTGAAGAGAGAGTGACCCATTGACCAGCCAGGGTTATAGGATGTGTAAAGAGAGAGTGTCCCATTGACCAGCCAAGGTTATAGGATGTGTAAAGAGAGAGTGTCCCATTGACCAGCCAGGGTTATAGGATGTGTAAAGAGAGAGTGTCCCATTGACCAGCCAGGGTTATAGGATGTGTAAAGAGAGAGTGTCCCAATGACCAGCCAGGGTTATAGGATGTGTGAAGAGAGAGTGTCCCATTGACAAGCCAGGGTTATAGGATGTGTAAAGAGAGAATGTCCCATTGACCAGCCAGGGTTATAGGATGTGTGAAGAGAGAGTGACCCATTGACCAGCCAGGGTTATAGGATGTGTGAAGAGAGAGTGTCCCATTGACCAGCCAGGGTTATAGGATGTGTAAAGAGAGAGTGTCCCATTGACCAGCCAGGGTTATAGGATGTGTAAAGAGAGAATGTCCCATTGACCAGCCAGGGTTATAGGATGTGTAAAGAGAGAGTGTCCCATTGACCAGCCAGGGTTATAGGATGTGTGAAGAGAGAGGGACCCCTTGACCAGTCAGGGTTATAGGATGTGTGAAGAGAGAGTGACCCATTGACCAGCCAAGGTTATAGGATGTGTAAAGAGAGAGTGTCCCATTGACCAGCCAAGGTTATAGGATGTGTAAAGAGAGAGTGTCCCATTGACCAGCCAGGGTTATAGGATGTGTAAAGAGAGAGTGTCCCATTGACCAGCCAGGGTTATAGGTGTGTGAAGAGAGAGGGACCCCTTGACCAGTCAGGGTTATAGGATGTGTGAAGAGAGAGTGACCCATTGACCAGCCAAGGTTATAGGATGTGTAAAGAGAGAGTGTCCCATTGACCAGCCAAGGTTATAGGATGTGTAAAGAGAGAGTGTCCCATTGACCAGCCAGGGTTATAGGATGTGTAAAGAGAGAGTGTCCCATTGACCAGCCAGGGTTATAGGATGTGTAAAGAGAGAGTGTCCCATTGACCAGCCAGGGTTATAGGATGTGTGAAGAGAGAGTGTCCCATTGACAAGCCAGGGTTATAGGATGTGTAAAGAGAGAATGTCCCATTGACCAGCCAGGGTTATAGGATGTGTGAAGAGAGAGTGACCCATTGACCAGCCAGGGTTATAGGATGTGTGAAGAGAGAGTGTCCCATTGACCAGCCAGGGTTATAGGATGTGTAAAGAGAGAGTGTCCCATTGACCAGCCAGGGTTATAGGATGTGTAAAGAGAGAATGTCCCATTGACCAGCCAGGGTTATAGGATGTGTAAAGAGAGAGTGTCCCATTGACCAGCCAGGGTTATAGGATGTGTGAAGAGAGAGGGACCCCTTGACCAGTCAGGGTTATAGGATGTGTGAAGAGAGAGTGACCCATTGACCAGCCAAGGTTATAGGATGTGTAAAGAGAGAGTGTCCCATTGACCAGCCAAGGTTATAGGATGTGTAAAGAGAGAGTGTCCCATTGACCAGCCAGGGTTATAGGATGTGTAAAGAGAGAGTGTCCCATTGACCAGCCAGGGTTATAGGATGTGTAAAGAGAGAGTGTCCCATTGACCAGCCAGGGTTATAGGATGTGTAAAGAGAGAGTGTCCCAATGACCAGCCAGGGTTATAGGATGTGTAAAGAGAGAGTGTCCCATTGACCAGCCAGGGTTATAGGATGTG
>CM034534.1:63071586-63118149 GCA_020002185.1 Paraescarpia echinospica | reverse complement strand
TGACCAGCCAGGGTTATAGGATGTGTAAAGAGAGAGTGTCCCATTGACCAGCCAGGGTTATAGGATGTGTAAAGAGAGAGTGTCCCATTGACCAGCCAGGGTTATAGGGTGTGTGAAGAGAGAGTGTCCCATTGACCAGCCAGGGTTATAGGATGTGTAAAGAGAGAGTGACCCATTAACCAGCCAGGGTTATAGGATGTGTAAAGAGAGAGTGTCCCATTGACCAGCCAAGGTTATAGGATGTGTGAAGAGAGTGACCCATTGACCAGCCAGGGTTATAGGATGTGTAAAGAGAGAGTGTCCCATTGACCAGCCAGGGTTATAGGATGTGTGAAGAGAGAGTGACCCATTGACCAGCCAGGGTTATAGGATGTGTGAAGAGAGAGTGTCCCATTGACCAGCCAGGGTTATAGGATGTGTGAAGAGAGTGACCCATTGACCAGCCAGGGTTATAGGATGTGTAAAGAGAGAGTGTCCCATTGACCAGCCAGGGTTATAGGATGTGTAAAGAGAGAGTGTCCCATTGACCAGCCAAGGTTATAGGATGTGTGAAGAGAGAGTGTCCCATTGACCAGCCAGGGTTATAGGATGTGTGAAGAGAGAGTGACCCATTGACCAGCCAAGGTTATAGGATGTGTAAAGAGAGTGCCCCATTGACCAGCCAGGGTTATAGGATGTGTAAAGAGAGAGTGTCCCATTGACCAGCCAGGGTTATAGGGTGTGTGAAGAGAGAGTGACCCATTGACCAGCCAGGGTTATAGGATGTGTGAAGAGAGTGTCCCATTGACCAGCCAGGGTTATAGGGTGTGTGAAGAGAGAGTGACCCATTGACCAGTCAGGGTTATAGGATGTGTGAAGAGAGTGTCCCATTGACCAGCCAAGGTTATAGGATGTGTGAAGAGAGAGTGTCCCATTGACCAGCCAGGGTTATAGGATGTGTGAAGAGAGAGTGTCCCATTGACCAGCCAGGGTTATAGGGTGTGTGAAGAGAGAGTGTCCCATTGACCAGTCAGGGTTATAGGATGTGTGAAGAGAGAGTAACCCATTGACCAACCAGGGTTATAGGATGTGTGAAGAGAGAGTGACCCATTGACCAGCCAGATTTATAGGAGGTGTGAAATTAGTTGAATAATGTGTATTTTCATGTAACAATCACATGCATTAATTTGCCACATATTTTCTTCCAGTATTATTGTGAATTTGCTTATCGCAAAGGCAGCAGATTCTGTGTGTGCATGCATCCATGGTTACAATGACGTTTTAGATCTACAAATTAAGTTTGCTTGTGATAACAACAAATATTGATTAAAACGGCTTGGTATTATATTTTCTGTTGCCTATCAATGTTTAATATAGTTTGTTTTCTTTCGATAAGAATCCAGTGTTGTCACATACAAACAAGAGTTTGTTCTGGAGTACACTGGAACAGTTATTCTAATGACAACAAGGGAGGCGTACAAGGCAGAAATAGAGAACCAACTGTCTGCTGTGCAGTCAAACTTACAGAGTCAGTGCAAAAACAACATGGGAGCCTTTTCACCAGATGTTGTGTTGAGTCAAACGGTCACATTGGCTGTTGGTGGTGGTAAGGTTTGTATCACTGTTTTATTTCCGCAATGGTTGGTTGTTGTCATTTGGCAACAACTAACAATCAGTAATGTGTGATTTAATTAATTTTGCCTGTTTTTGTGATGATGCAATTCGGATATGCATTTATAGGCAACTTGCTGAAGACAGCACGCAACAATGCATGTGATAAACAAGGGTGAATTATGTTTGCATTATTTATATAGTTACATATTGTTATATGGCATTTCTGTCAAGCTAAAACTAACATAATTAGTTTTATATATATATATATATAATGAAGCTAACATATTTATGTTATGCTACTTCTCACTATACGCTGTGCATCTTGGGCATTCAGCGGTTCATCTATGACCCCCAAGAAGGATCCGTACATAAACCTTGTGTTTTTTAAATTCATCGTACCATTATTGTTTCTATGAATGATCAAAATATGATTGTTCCCAGTTACATTTTGTCATCCCCAACTGATCAGAGTTTACGTAGCATTGTTCAAACACACAGAACGTGCATGACTGCAATCAACTGTTCATAGTTATGTAATTTTTGTCAGACGTCTGGTACAAATACTTTGTTAAACTTCCTCCTGTGTCAGTGTACATGCCCTGATGACATATCGCCACCATCTGAAAGAGCTGAAAGAAGCACAAAGGAAACTGCGCGCCATGCAGATGAGGATGACATTGTTGCAAAAACAAATGAAGCGTGTGAAATGCGAGAAAAGGGAACTGACTAAGAATCAGGCACATAA
Organism: Paraescarpia echinospica; assembly: GCA_020002185.1. NCBI lineage: Eukaryota > Metazoa > Annelida > Polychaeta > Sabellida > Siboglinidae > Paraescarpia > Paraescarpia echinospica. The sequence continues at coordinate 63,115,811 of CM034534.1, read as the reverse complement.
CATTAAAAAAACTAACAACTGGATTACATGTACATGGTTTCTGACACAAGAGACACCACTGTTACAAATTTAAGATGAACATGCTGTAAAAATGTAAAGGCGATAACAGTTATAGTAATAATAACTTGACGAAGCTGTTACCATAAGAATGTGTCGTAACTTCCTACAGGTGAACGTCACCTTCCGTGTGAGCTACACCAAGAATGGTGATGACTCGGCTGACATCCCAACGTGTGCCGCCATAGTGAAAGCACGCTTTGAGAACATTGGTGGGTCTCTGTTGGGTGCTCACAGACTGAAAGAGATACAACCAAGTGGGCTAACAAAGATAACAGCTGCCCACAGTAACACTCCTGTCAATGGCTACACTTGTGCCGAGGGCCAACTGCTGCAAACCAGTGACTGTGGTAAGTTATTATTCCTATACATGTGACCCCGGCCGACCAAACCAGTGATAAGTAGGACAATTTTGACAGGACATTTTTGGAAAGGGTATTTATGCAGCTTTACATTGTTAAAATAATTAACATGCTACTCCAAAAAATGGCCGAGTTATGCCACTTTGTATACACTAGGGGTAAAAATGGAGAAAATGGCTGTTAAAGTTTTGTATTCTTTAGTTGCATGGCAAGCATGGAAATAGTCGGTGTATGACACTCAAATTTGGCAAACAATAGGTGTGGTATTGTGCAATTAAATTATAATAGTTAAAAATATGCCACTGCAACAATTTACAAAGTTATGACATATTGTTCATAGTAGGGGTAAAAACTGAGAAAACGACTGTTTGCATTTTTCATTGTTTATGTACACTAAAAGCATAGAAATAATGATACTGTGACATACAAATTTAGTACACACAATGCATATTATGGTACAACAACACATTAGAAGTGAAAAGCTTCTGCAAAAAGAGTTATCATAGTTATATGACACTATACACGTTAGATGTACACATTTCTAAAACCGTGGTTTAAGTTTTGTATTCTTGATGTACGTAGAAATACTGATCGTGTGATATTCAAATTTGGCATATACTACCTGCCATGGTACAGCTTCATCTCGGAAGAAAAAATATGCTGCTGCACAAATTAACGTATATGACACAATGTACATTGTAGGCGTAAAAACGGTATTAAGATTATTCAGTGTTTTGATCCACAGAATGTATAATTATGATTGTGTAACGTTCAAATTTGACACACTATGCATGTTATGATACAACTGCACACTAGAAGTTAAAAGCACCTGATGCAAAAAATTGCAAATCAGTTTGCATTGTACATGGGATAAAAGTTAAAACAGCTGTTAAAGTATCGTATGAAAGCACTGTAAGTATAACATTAAAATTCTGCACACATTACGTATGGTCGTATGTTATGGTACATACGAAAAGTAAAATTGCAATAATCAGACTTGAAAAAACTGTACATAAATACTTAATTGACAAATGTTATTAATATTTCCGAGCTATGTCACATCGCAGCATCATTTTACCCTCTACCTAGCACGCTTTTTTTGTGGAGTTGGCCCACCACTGCTCTTTCCCTTCCCTCCCCTTGCGCAGATAAAGTTGCAGCAGGTGTTGCTGGCTTAGGGACACCTGGAAGAGGGCACAGAACGTCCTTGTGTTCATAAGTTACATATTCCCTGATGGTGTCATACAGGTACCACTGTCGCTGTGCACTCATGCCGGGTGCTGGCATGGCAACAGGGATGGTGGCAGGCAAGGCATTGGCCCCTCTTCTCAGCAATGTGAAGGCTGATTCAGCTGAGTCAATTGTTGCCTTCACAAACACTTTCCCGGGTTCCGCGGCATCAAAGCGGAAATGCTGGTACCCCTCGATTCCTGGCAGTGGCTTGTAGAAGGGGCCGAGGTGGGCCTGCCAATCCCCCACTGGAACGTAGCTCGTGCTGTCCTCCTCTCCCACCAGCTGGGCAGAGTTGGCGCGAGCACTCCCGTTCACCACAGACTGAAACTGTTCCAGCGATGACACTGCGTGGTGTCTGAATGCCTGCTTCAGAAGCCCAAAATATCCATCAGGGGCAAACTTGGTGTGTCCTGCTATCAGGAAACTTAGACTTATTCTTTCATGGAGACCGACGGAAACCCTCCATGCACAGTACCACAGGACAAAGCGATTCTTGTTTTGTCCAGGGCAGTTGTCGCAGTGGAGGTTTACTTTGGTCTCACCCAGGCCAAAATGTTCAAAAAAATAATGAAGATAAGAAATCACCACATTTGACCCCTTTGAGATGAGATGGGCTTCATCAATCAGAAAGTTCACCTGTTTAGGGACCCCCTCACAGCAGATGCCAAACAATCCTACCTTCCGCGAAACGAGAAAGTAGATTGGCCCCGGCTGGAGTGGGTCAGATGGACTTGCTGCGCATAGTCAAAGCTGTAATGCATCTCAATCTGACGGCTACAGGGAGGACTAGCAGTCAACTCACCAATTCCCAACTGGTGGCAGACTTCCTTTGCCCGGCGAACCATCTCATTGTACACGGAGCGCTCCTGCTGCACAACGAGGAGGTGCTGCTCCTGTTGGAGCAAACGGTCGCTCTTGTTGACTTCTGGCAGGTTGGCGCTTCGGTAGATTATGACATTGTTTTTGTGACATATCCAGCAGAGGTCAGTCATAGGCCGGGCTGTCACGATGAATAGCAGTAGAGCTTTCCAAGTTTTCCGGAAACCGGTTTCACTCATGATGCGATGGCCTGAAACATATACATCCAAACAATTCATAGAATGCACAATACAAGGACTAGCAATAAGTACATTAATATTTTCTTTTAAATGTTATTTTGTATTATTTTCCTCAAAAATACAGTAGTGTTTTATTAACTTTCTTCAAAAAAATTAAAATAAATAAAAAGTTATATCATTAAAGGATAATTTTATTGCTATTTTAAATTATAACAGGACACGTTTCAATGCAATCTTCATAAAAAATTACATTTAAATAATAATTATTACTAATTAGTTTTTATAACATAAATGAAGAATGAGGATTCCAGTGATATTTTGTAATAATCGGTGTACTATTAAATACCTGAATCAAACATAGCTGCCGTGTAGGCCGCATGGACCCTCACCTTTGTCTCAGATGATGGCATCAGCCTGATGTCATCCCGCTTGTAGCCAGGTACTCGTCCTGGTAGAACCAATGCATGATCATCAGCATAGTTCGAGATGAATGCAACCGTTCTCTTTATGTCTTCAAAGCTGTATGCTCTGGCGTTGTTGTCGCGTCCAGCATTCCGCTTCTCCTTGGGCTGCAGCCCGTTGTCCCGGTACCACTTCAGCAGTGCTGTGAGTCGGTCATTACTGATGCTATAAACATGCAATAATAAATTATCTTTTATGATTGTTGATGTGAGTATATTACAGAAATCTTGTTCACAAACAAATGTGGCATTGTGTTGACATGCATTGTATTAATTTCAATACTGATGACAGTAGCACATTAGTCGGCTAATGACCACCATCTTATCATCCATATTTTGATGACTGTGCTGAAATTGACTTAATTATATTCCCTCGATGGAACAATAATAATTTGGCCAATACACATGGTGTATAACCACAAATCGGATATCATAAAAATAATTGCTAAGGCAACAAATGTAAAACACAAACATGACAACAATGACTTACGCATGCAGGAACTTGACTCTCGACCATGTAGTTTGTTCTTGGCCGCACTCGCTTCTGAGAAGCTTCGGATCGATGACTGGAGCATGTTTTTTCAGATAGGTTCATCCCGCATGATAGCTTACCGAGAAGGACCAGCATCTGATTGCCTAATAATGCATAAAGTATAAAAAAAATGTAGCATAATCACCATTCTTTAATTATTATTTTACAATAAAATATAATAGTGAACAGTCATGACATTATTAATGAAGAAAAAGTGCCCAACTAGTTTTTTTGGCCACACAATTTTATAATTCAGACATACTCAAACTAAATCAAAGTCCATACAGACATAAACATTACTGTTGTGCAAGTCTTTGATATACAGTGTACTTCCTTAAAAGTGAAAGAACAGTGCTCCATCTTTAATGCTTACTGTTGAGGAATATGCTTGTGTTAACGTTTTCATCCCACTACAAATTCCTAAACCAAGTAAATTATTATTGGCAACATGACCTTTCCTTATCATCAGAGCCTATACGTTGACACTTACGTGGAGTCAGTGCTATCATGTCCAGCCGTTTTGACACCATTTTTTCCCCGGTGGAAACTGGGAATAGCATGGGTTGCCATAATTTAACTTGCATCCACACCTGCAATTGAATAAGAAAACAGCATTAATTAATTACAAAACATAAAAACCACATAAATCAACATGAAATATGACTGCATGTCTGCATCAGTTATATCTGTTAGCAGATAAGATAAAATTGTACAACTCAGTATGTAAATTATGATGTCTTGGGTAAAGTATTTGCATTATGAACTGCAAAAAATAGTAAAACAATTCATTTAACTAACTGCAAAATAGCTATTTATTATGTTAGTCCAATTTATTATCCCCAACCCAAACTGATTTGTGAATGACAGTATTAGATGTCAGTGTCATAATTATAACAAATATAAATTATTTAACAAAATGTGATAAGAATCTCAAACATTTAACACTTATGTGGCTAAACTAGAATCAAGGCTAAGTCTGCCCTAAGACTGAGACTCGCTCATGTCGTAATGAATGAATAAAACATTATTTCAACAACAACAACAAACAAAGTAAAGTAGCTAATAATTAAATAATTTTAGATTATATACAATTGTCGAAAAGGGGGAAGAAGTGGAACATTTTATAACAAAATATAAGAGTCAGAGATGGAATCATAACAAACCTAAGTGCAGTAGCTTTGAGGATGTCCTCTTGCTCCTGTAACACGTATTCGGGTAACGCCACTGCCCGTTCAATAGCGACGTCCATGTCGCTTGTCAACATGTTGAACTCATCGCCGTCAGCTTCAGTATCTGCTCCTTCCGTGTCAACCTCAGCCCCAGGCCTAGGGGCATCATCCTGGACTTCGATCGACTCGCTGTCAGTATCACTGTCGCTCGACTCGTCGACATGCGACAGCGTGTACTCTTCCCACAGCCGTGCTAATGCACTTTCGTCATCGACGGGTGCGTTAAGTACGCGTAGGATTTCATCGGACATTGTTTAATTCGACTTAACACAACTTGTAATGCAAAATTCTCCGGTAAACAACACTGACCTACTATCTGACCGCTCGAAGAACTACTATCTGACCGCTCGAAGAACTACTATCTGACCGCTCAAAGAACTACTATCTGGCAGCTCAAAGAACTACTATCTGACCGCTCGAAGAACTACTATCTGACAGCTCGAAGAACTACTATCTGACAGCTCAAAGAACTACTATCTGGCAGCTCAAAGAACTACTATCTGGCAGCTCAAAGAACTACTATCTGACCGCTCGAAGAACTACTATCTGACAGCTCGAAGAACTACTATCTGGCAGCTCAAAGAACTACTATCTGACCGCTCGAAGAACTACTATCTGACAGCTCAAAGAACTACTATCTGGCAGCTCAAAGAACTACTATCTGACAGCTCGAAGAACGCTTGTTTGTTATGATTTGAACTGCAGAACTGCGCATGCGCAGAACCAATCATCCAATCACACCCCGTAAAGCTCGACCCGTGACAACCGCCGATGCTCATTAGTATGCAACATTCGTAAATAGGTGGCTGGCTATTGGTTGTATTTGAGCTATTTATGTCCAAAGTGCATGGAGAGGTATCTATGCATATGAAGCATGACGTCATGGCCATTCCGGTGATACCCGACAAGACGGGGCAACCCCACAGCAACGTGGCAAAGTACGTCGGAGAAAGTCGACTAAATTCCTTTTGTTTCAGTAATTTTATTGCAAGTGATCGACAGAGCTCATTGTAAATAGCATTAAAAGACACATTTTATTAATAAGTATCACGCAGGATGCCTATAAATTGCATTTCTTAAAACAAACAAAAATCACTATTGACGCTAAATTTAGCCTTCGAACGGCTCTCACGCCAAATCGCAAATCCCGACGTATCACCGATTTGGTCAGCCGGGGTCACACATGTACTGAATACTGAACTTTCTTCAGAATAATAAATTTTATGAGTATATTTCATTTAGTATTCCATATTCCTTCTTTTTAACATATTCAAAACATGACATGTGTATACGATGGTGCCATTCGATCACAATGTCTCATGTAGGCCCTACTGATTAAGCTTGTGTGATAATCATGTGAAAGCCACTACAATTAACGTTTTGGATATTTTAAAATAAATTGATTCAATGTACAAATATATTGATTTCAGGTAAAACCCATAATCCAATACAAAAAGATATAATATCAATTTAAAAAATAAAATATGTAAAACATAAATAGGTAAGAAATTAAAAAGTTAATAAATATATAGGTTACAAAATTAAAAGAAAAATTAAATACGTTCTATAAATTTGATTTTACAATATACATATACATACTGCTTCTCATATTTTATCTTTTATTTTGTCTGACTCCATTGATCTACAAAAGCATATACCTCTACTGACAACAGTAACAATACCAGGTTGTTTTTTCATATAGTTCAGAAAATCCTACTAGACATCTTAAAACAAAAATTGGCTTTTTAACTTAAATGTTCAGATTTGGTCAAAATTGTGCAAATTTCTACTGGATTAACAGTGCTTAGAATGACTTCCCTTCTTTGTTGCTCTAGGCCTTAATATATTTGATTGCAGAGGATTATTTATTCCCTTAATATAATAATGTTTTTATTTCAGACAAGCATTGTGTCCATATTTGCAAAAGTACATCGATAAAATCATCCATATAAAAAGAAACAAATAAATAAAGATAAAAAATAAATATGTTAATAAAAACAGGATGTTTAAAAATTATACAAAGCCCTGATCCACTGATGCCACAACTGCGATGTACTGTATATGTCACTAGTAACAATACTCTGATTAACTGTATTAACAGACCTGTTAATTCTCGTCATTAAGCTAAAAATAGCTGTTCTGATAACACATTTACATGATTTAACATTAGCTGTAGCAAACTTAAAGGAAAACAATAGGAAGATTGTTATACCTATGCCTGTAAAAGAGTTATACAAACTCTTACACAAGAGTGGGACGATGAGACCTGAAGAATTTTAAATTCCAAAAGTAGAACAGATATGTTGTTGGATAGGCTCTGATGTGTCATGACGTCAAATTTTTTTCTTGTAGTAATATCGAATGTTCTTAATTGTTTATTTCCTTTTGACTGTCACACACGCAAATTACTCGCGTGAAACACATTAAAAATGGCATGTACTACTTGTCATTACTTTCTCTTTTAATTTGTCCCGTGACTCTTCATTGATTTTCGTAAGCTTCGCTAATCAGAAAGAAAGTTATAGGACAAACTATCAACAAATAAATTACAGTTTTTGTAGCCTATCGATGTTTAATAGTTTGTTTTCTTTTGATTAGACTCCAACATTGGTACGTACAAACAAGAGTTTGTTCTGGAATACAGTGGAACAGTGATTACATCGAATACAAGGGACGCGTACAAGGCAGAAGTAGAGAACCAACTGTCCGCTGTGCAGTCAGACTTACAGAACCAGTGCAAAAACAACATGGCAGCCACTCCACCAGATGTTGTGTTGAGTCAAACAGTCACTTTCGTTGTTGTTGGTGATAAGGTTTGTATCAGTTATATTTAAGCTATCACTGTTGTCCTCTGGCAACAATTAACAATCAAGGGGGACAAATGTATTATTTCGTTCATTTTGTTTATTTTCATGATGACGCAGTTCATATATATGTATTTTTAGCTTGCAAATGCCAGCATGCAGCAGTACTTGTAACAAACATGGATGTGAGTTAATGCAGTGTTTACATTATTTATAAGTTGCTATCGCATAGCAGTCGAGCAAAAAACTAACATAATTTAATCTATATATAATCGAGCTAGCGTCTATATGTTTTATTACTTTTCACTAGACACTGCATCTCGGGCACCAACTATTCAGGGGTTAATCTATCACCCCAAAAAGGATCCATAACGTTTTTTTATTTAACCATTCTATTACAAAAAGTGTGATTTTCCATGAACAATCAAAATATAATTATTCCAAGTTACATAAACGATCCCCAGCTGATTAGAGGGTGGTTTAAGTGGCTCGGAGCAATTGCACAAAACATGTATGACTGCAAACAACTGTTCAAAGTTATGTAAACACTGATACAAAAACATTTTCACCTGCATCTGTGTATATGTACGCATGATGTCAAACACTAAGAACGGGATTGCATGGCTTCTGACTAACCATGAAGACGATCATGTTGAGCTGTTTACAAACTACGAAGTTATCCCTTCCAGAGGATGGGTATTTCTGCTAGTCTGTATATTAATACGCTAATTTTGGAGGTTTATAAGTCTACCTCCTCCCAGGTGGCGAGGTCCATTAGCCTTTGTTTATTTATTTTCTTGGAACATTGGCCTCTGTAATACTACTTGGCAATGTATTTAAATATCGCAGAGGTAGTTATTTGGAGTCTGTTACTTTTGCAGTGGACAAGTTGTATGGTTAGACATTCACAAGAGACACCACTGTTACAAGTTGTATGGTTAGACATTCACAAGAGACACCACTGTTACAAGTTGTATGGTTAGACATTCACAAGAGACACCACTGTTACAAGTTGTATGGTTAGACATTCACAAGAGACACCACTGTTACAAGTTGTATGGTTAGACATTCACAGGAGACACCACTGTTACAAGTTGTATGGTTAGACATTCACAGGAGACACCACTGTTACAAGTTGTATGGTTAGACATTCACAAGAGACACCACTTACATGTTGTATGGTTAGACATTCACAAGAGACACCACTGTTACAAGTTGTATGGTTAGACATTCACAAGAGACACCACTGTTACAAGTTGTATGGTTAGACATTCACAGGAGACACCACTGTTACAAGTTGTATGGTTAGACATTCACAAGAGACACCACTGTTACAAGTTGTATGGTTAGACATTCACAAGAGACGCCACTGTTACAAGTTATATGGTTAGACATTCACAAGAGACACCACTGTTACAAGTTGTATGGTTAGACATTCACAAGAGACACCACTGTTACAAGTTATATGGTTAGACATTCACAAGAGACACCACTGTTACAAGTTGTATGGTTAGACATTCACAAGAGACACCACTGTTACAAGTTGTATGGTTAGACATTCACAAGAGACGCCACTGTTACAAATTTAAGATGAACACATTGTAAAAATGTAATGGCAATAACAGTTATAGTAATAATAACTAGAATAAATAATAAGAATGTGTCGTAACTTCCTACAGGTGAATGTCACCTTCCGTGTGAGCTACACCAAGAATGGTGATGACTCGGCTGACATCCCAACGTGTGCCTTCATAGTGAAAGCACGCTTTGAAGGCACTGGGTCTCTGTTGGGTGCTCACAGACTGAAAGAGATACAACCAAGTGGGCTAACAAAGATAACAGCTGCCTACAGCAACACTCCTGTCAATGGCTACACTTGTGCCGAGGGCCAACTGCTGCAAACCAGTGACTGTGGTAAGTTATTATTCCTATACATGTACTGAATACTGAACTTTCTTCAGGATAGTTAATTTTATGAGTATATTTCATTTAGTATTCTATATTCCTTCTTTTTAACATATCCAAAACATGCTTAGTGTATACGATGAAGCAACTGATGAAGCTTGTGTGGTAATCATGTGAAAGCCACTACAATTAACGTTTTGGATATGTTAAAATAAATTGATTCAATGTACAAATATATTTATTTCTGGTAAAAATCATAATCCACTACAAAAAGATAACATAAATTTTTAAAATAAAATATGTAAAACATAAATAGGTAAGAAATTAAAAAGTTAATAAATATATAGGTTACAAAATTATAAGAAAAATTAAATACGTTCTATAAATTTGATTTTACAATATACATGTACATACTGCTTCTCATATTTTATCTTTTATTTTGTCTGACTCCATTGATCTACAAAAGCATATACTTCTACTGACAACAATAACAATACCAGCAACTTGATTTTACAATGTAACATATACATACAGTTGATATACAACATATCTTAGAAATGTCAATGTGTTTACATTGTATGGATGTCACTTGGCTAAAAGTTGTCTTCCAGTGACACATTTTTAAAGTAAATTGTCATTACTCTATGATTACTAAATAATAATTACAACAATCATCAAAATCATATTAAGCGAATCACTAAAGTCATCACCAGCCCACCTCTGTACTATTAAACCAAAATATTACTTAAACATGTAGTATGTGATATTAAACCAACGTATTACTTAAACATGTAGTATGTGATATTCAACAACAAACTGAGAAGTTTGGACCATTAAAATATATGCAAGTAAGTAGATACGCGATTCAAACACAATTTTTATTTGGATTACAGAAAAGAGTAAAAACGGTAATAGACTTATAAACAGGGAGTGGCTTTTCTTTTCAACAGTTTAATTACATTCTGAACATCTAGGATTTAAACATTTCACTTGATGAAGATATAGACAGTTTGGAAAATTATTGAAGACATTTCTGTTGTCAAACTAATATAATCAGACATCATTTAATCTTTGCATTATTCATGCATATAGTTTTAATAAATTTTTAGTCTTATTTATCTCAGAATCACATTTTAGTATCTAATCAAATTATTGCTATTTACAGCGTATTTTGGTAATATCTATATGTGTACGTTATGGGTGAACTTTAGAAAAGTTAATTTTCAGCAATTCGTTGTTGCATATAATAACTCTTTCAGAATATTGAACAATTTGCCCTTGAGATGTAGCGCCACATGTTTGCTACAACTAATGTCAGCTCTGGTAAATGTGTAATCAGAAAGGCTATTTTTAGCTTAATGAATAGGATTGACATGTCATTGAATCCCATTATTTATAGCATTAAAACTAGCGACGTGTATTGTACTTCGAAACTGCGGCACCAGTGGGTCCGGGATTTATTTAATTTTTAAACATTGTTCTTATCGATGTATTTTTATATTTATTTACATACTTTTATTGATGTATTTGTATATATGGACATGGTGATTGTCTGAAATAAATACATTATTATTATTATTTAATGTAAATTAGGCTTTTATTTTTATTTTTTTAAATTTGTTTTCCAGTAGGTTCAGCTGTTCAGCACTTTTGTTAATCGTTTATTTTATCATTGCATTTATCCGTAATTTTACTATACTTAGATTTATATATATATATATACAGTATATAGTACTATGTACTAGGATATTGTTTGCTAATTTTATTTATTTTCTTATTTATTTCTCTTAAATGTGTTTTTATGCTTCTTAGATGATTGCCAATTTTTAAACACCCGTGAACGGGGGTCATTAGTCCCGGATTTGATGGTGTATAAATAAAGTTTATTATTATTTAAGTAGAAGCCACACAACATGTGTTTGAAGTTCAACCTGTGTTTAATGTTTCAAATTTTTTTGTCTAAATTGTTCCAGATTCTTGTAAAATTATGTTTAGGCATCTTAGACGAAAAGTGTGTTCTAAGTATCTCTAACAAGAAGGGTGCATTGCCCGGTTATTCTTACACTGTTTGAATTCTTTTTGATCACAAAATTAGTATTAGAGTATTAGTCTTGGGTAATAAATCATGCTTAAAGTCATACTTAATAATAGTGAAACCTGTAGTTTATATACATCTGAGAATTTTAATAATTTGTTAGACTTAAATAAAGGATCAGTATGACTCCTATGTCCTTTATTATTAATTAATCTGAAAGCATGTTTTTGTAAGAGTTCTAATTTCTTTGTGTTTGTAGTTCTCCATGCTTGTATACCAAATGTTAGGTGACTGAATTAAAGTATATTATAAAGATTTCAATGATTTATGTGGTAAGAAATATTTAACTTTATACAATTCAAAAATGGCTCTAGATATTTTAGAACTGATCATGTGTTCTTTCCATGTTAGATGCTTATCTACTCACAGTCCTAGGAGTTTGACAGATTCATCATTTCTGTGCTTGCCAACCTGGTTGATAACTTCATTATTTATTTTAATACTATTGTTTAGCACATAGTTTGTATTTAGAGGACTAAAAACACAAAAATGTGTCTTTTTTGATGTTCAAGCCTAATTTATTAGCTCACAACCAGTTGTGTAATTGTTCTAATTCCTTATTCACTTTTTGTAGTTAAACTTTCAATAACAGAACCAGATTGGTAAACGGAGGTATCATCACCCCAGGATAGCAAGTTTAGAGAAATAGAATTTACTATGTTGTTAATAGAAATAAAAAAAGCACAGGTCCTAATATGGATCCTTGTGGTACATGATGTGTTATATTGACCAGTGAAGATTTATAGTTGTTTATTTCAATATATTGTTTATGATTTGAGAGGTAACTGGCAAACCATATATTGCATATTCCTCTGATTCCATAATGATTTAATTTATACAGAAAAATGTCATGATTAATTGTATCAAATGCCTTAGAAGTTAGATAAGTCGAGAAACACAGCCAACGTAATATCTTTGGTAGTTTTGTCATTTGCATCCGCAATGTCTTGAAGTAAGTGCAATATTGTGTGTATAGTGGAATGTTTCGAGCGAAATCCATATAGAATATTTTATTTCTCTAAATATATGTTACTAATATATTACATACTATTTTTTCCATTATTTGAGAAAGTGTTGGTAAAATACTTATTGGTCTGTAGTTATTAAAAAATAATATTTCCTGATTTAAAAATTGGACCTATTTGAGCAATTTTTTTATTATCTGGTACAAACCAGTAACAAAGGATTGATTTATTATGTGCTCAGGTGGGATTGCTATTTCGTCTATGCTCTGATGTACAAGTTTTGCAGATAAACTATTGAAATCTTCAGTGCATTTAGTTTTTGCATTACACTTTTAAATTAGTTTACATTAGTAGTTTGCATGAAGAAGTTTACAGGATATTTATCTTTCAGGTACGCATGAAATGACACTGTAGGGGGAGGTATTGAAACACTCACTGTGTTCCGTATATGAAATGACACTGTAGGGGGAGGTATTGAAACACTCACTGTGTTACGTATATGAAATGACACTGTAGGGGGAGGTATTGAAACACTCACTGTGTTCCGTATATGAAATGACACTGTAGGGGGAGGTATTGAAACACTCACTGTGTTCCGTATATGAAATGACACTGTAGGGGGAGGTATTGAAACACTCACTGTGTTCCGTATATGAAATGACACTGTAGGGGGAGGTATTGAAACACTCACTGTGTTACGTATATGAAATGACACTGTAGGGGGAGGTATTGAAACACTCACTGTGTTACATATATGAAATGACACTGTAGGGGGAGGTATTGAAACACTCACTGTGTTACGTATATGAAATGACACTGTAGGGGGAGGTATTGAAACACTCACTGTGTTACGTATATGAAATGACACTGTAGGGGGAGGTATTGAAACACTCACTGTGTTATCTACATCAGCAAAGAAATTGTTAAATTCTTCAGCAATAAAAGCAGAATTTGATACTACGTCTCCTTTTATGATGAAAGTTTGAGGTAATTGGAAAACTCTTTGTTTAAATATTGCCTTCCTCAGTATAGTCCATATTTCCTTCATGCTGTGTTTATGGCCTTCTGGCATTTCTGTATAGTACTTAGTTTTTGCTGCTCTTTTGATCATATTAAATAGTCTACAGTATTCCCTATAAGCATTCTCTCTCTGGGTTTGGCTTATTTAGCTTTGCGGAATAATTGTTCTTTGTTTATTGATGAAACTAAAATGCCAGATGTTACCCAGGGCTCTTTTTTATGTTTTCTGTTTATTCTGATAGTCGTAACTTGGCGGGATATTTAATAAAGTGATCTATGTATTAAAATTAAGTTGTTGTATGCTTCATTTGCATAGATTGTAGATAAAATAGAGGAATAATCAGCCCTAGCCAAAAGACTCGTAAATTTATAAATGTTGGTCAAGCTTAACTGGCGTATTTGTTTATATGCTGTGTTTTGTGTAGGAGGTGTACCATATATTAAATGAGATATTCCTAAATTGTCAGCCATGTCTGTAACAGTAATCCCAGATTCATAGTTGGGGTGGGTATGATTAGAATGTAAGTGGTCTATAAGAGTTGCTGTGGCAGGTGTTATCTGTGTTGGTTTAGTTATGTGTGGAATGAATCCTTGGTATTACATTGTCTATAAAATCATTGGTTTTTTATGAGTAGCACAATTTAGTAAATTAGTGTTACAAAAATGACTTGAAATGAAATGGCAATGAAATTAATGTTATAACAATGACAGCTGGTCCTTTCTGACAAGTGACATTGTTACGGTACATCGTCTATGGTTGATGTCACTTGTCAACAATGAAGTTCTTCATATCACAGGGTTTAACCTGAGTCTTGTGGACAACTTTCAGTACCGTGTCCATCCGGCTACTACAAGAAGAACTCAGGTTGTGAGTTGTGTCCAAGAGGCACCTACAATGACCAGTCAAGTCAGGTGTCATGTAAGCCCTGCCCATCTGGTACTTACACCTACACGGAGGGGTCAGTCAGTGTTGACCAGTGCTATGGTAAGTGAAGTGGCTGAATGATGTTATTTCTGCTGATACAGTGGAGTGTCTGATGTGTTATATCTGCTGTTATAGCCAAGTGTCTGGTATGTGATATCTGATATTACAACCAAGTGTCTGGTGTGTGATACCTGTTGTTACAGCTAAGTGTCTGATGTGTGATATCTGCTGTTACAACTGAATATCTGATGTGTGATATCTGTTGTTACAGCTGAGTGTCTGATGTGTGATATCTGTGGTTACAGCCAAGTGTCTGATGAGTGATATCTGTGGTTACAGCCAAGTGTCTGGCATGCAATATTTGATATTACAGCCAAGTGTCTGGTGTGTGACATCTGCCAATACAGCTAAGTGTATGATGTGTGATATCTGTTGATACAGCCAAGTGTCTGATGTGTGATATATGTTGTTGGAGCCGAGTGTCTGATGTGTGATATTTGTTGTTACAGCAAATTGTCTGTGTGATATCTGCTGTTACAGCCGAGTGTCTGACATGTGGTATCTCGTATTACAACCAAGTGCCTGGTGTGTGATGTCTGTTGTTACAGCCAAATGTCTGATGTGTGATATCCTGTTACAGTCACATGTCTGATGTGTGATATCTGCTGTTAAAGCCCAGTGTCAGATGTGTGATACCTACTGTTACAGCCAAGTGTCTGGTATGTGATATCTGATATTACAGCCGAGTGTCCGATGTGTGATATCTACTGTTACATCCGAGTGTCTGATATGTGATATCTGTGGTTACAGCCAAGTGTCTGATGTGTGATATCTGTGATTACAGCTAAGTGTCTGGCATGTGATATCTGATATTACAGCAAAGTATCTGGTGTATGATATCTGATGCTATAGCAAAGTTTATGATATCTGATGTTAAAGCAAAGTGTCTGATATATGATATCTGCTTTTACAACAGAGTGTCTGATGTGTGATATCTGCTGTTACAGTCGAGGGTCTGATGAGTGATATCTGCTGTTACAATCGAGGGTCTGATGTGTGATATCTGCTGTTACAGTCAAGTATCTGACATGTAATATCTGTTGTTACAGCCAAGTGTCTGATGTGTGATATCTGCTGTTACAGCTGAGTGTCCTCGAAAGCTGGTGTCTCAGACCAGTCTGCCCCCCTATACAGCGTGTCCTCCGTTCACATTCTCGCAGGACGCGACCACGTGCATTGACTGTCCCACTGACCGCAACTACACCAGAGGGCCACAAGGTGGAGCCAGCATTGATGCCTGCAAAGGTTTGAACTATCAGCTACAGTTGAGCAATTAGACATTTACATTTTATTTTATGGGGCTTGCATGATGTTAAACCTTTCAGACTTTTGCTCTATTTTTGCTCAATGGAATCCTATTTCTCAATTGGGTTCAATATTTCATTACCAAGCACAGAAGATTGATCAGTAACAACATAAATATAACAATAAACCCATAAATCTACATTTTCTGAAAGCTGAATAAATGATCTACCCAAAAAGGACAACATTTATTACTAAAAACACAAACAGATACATGGCAGTTATCAAGGAAAGCAATACAAAAAATGATTAGAAATGTGAAAAATGAATGTGCAATTAAAAAACCACTTTGCTGAACTATATGTCAATTTCTCAATCAATCGGTATTGAGTGGGGTACCACAGGGATCAGTACTAGGACCTATATTATTCTTAATATATATCAACGATTTGGACGATGATATAACAAGCAAGGTGTTAAAATTTGCGGATGATACAAAAGTGTTTAGAAGGATTAAAAGTGATGGAGACAGACAGCATTTACAAGATGATCTTGACAGGTTGATCAAATGGT
This sequence comes from Paraescarpia echinospica, assembly GCA_020002185.1. Taxonomy (NCBI): domain Eukaryota; kingdom Metazoa; phylum Annelida; class Polychaeta; order Sabellida; family Siboglinidae; genus Paraescarpia; species Paraescarpia echinospica. The sequence goes on along the minus strand of CM034534.1, from coordinate 63,099,290 downwards.
CTGAAAAGTGGCAAATGCTGTTCAATTTTGGGAAATGTAAATGCCTCCACACAGGTCATGGGAATGAAGAGGTAAAATATAAAATGGGGGGTACTGTTCTAAGTACTACTGTAAAAGAAAAGGACTTAGGGTTAACCATTAGTGCTGATATGAAGGTTTCAGAGCAGTGCGGAATTGCAGCGTCAAAGGGAAATCAAATCCTTGGATTAATTAGGCGAAATATAGCGTATAAGAAAAAAGAATTAATAGTACCGCTGTACAAAACAATAGTGAGGCCTCATTTAGAATATTGTATACAAGCATGGAGGCCATATCGCAAGAAGGACATATATATGCTAGAAAGAGTACAGAGGAGAGCGACTAAAATGATACCAAATCTGAGGGATCTTAGTTACGAAATACGCCTAAAAGAATGTGGTTTAACAACACTAGAGACCAGGAGATTGAGAGGAGATCACATAGAAGTGTTTAAAATATTGAATGGTTATGAAAATATTGATAGAAACATTTTTTTCTCAGTTAAGAAAGATAGAAGGACTAGAGGACATGAAGCTACATTAGTAAAGGAGCAGTGTAGATTAGATATAAGAAAGTTCTCATTCTCACAAAGGACTGTAAATGAATGGAACAGATTATCTCCTGATTGTGTTGGTGCTAGTAACGTGAATATGTTTAAAAATAAAATCGACACACACCTTAAAAGGGCGGGATACATGTAGATAAAAAGTATTGGACTCTCGATAAGCCAAAAGGCTTCCTTGTCCACCTGCCATCCAGAGTAATTTTCTGGATGGCAATCTTGTTAAATCTTGTTCTCGGAGCAGTTCTACAGTGTGCACATGTTAGAATATCTTTCTGCTTCAGTGTGACTAGTTTGCAACACAGCAGTTGTCATTAAAATCAGCAATTGCGGAACACGTCACTAAAAACAGAGAAGATAATTTGCCGTGCTGTCAGTCGGTGTTGTTGCATTATTTGGTGGATTCTGTACACACACATTGACAGTGTCTCAGAACGCAGAATCCATGTATCAAATACACTAGAGTTCCACTCATCATTCTAGTCTAAGTTCAGGCACATAATCCGAATCATGATATTAAACGTTTACTTTATTTGGACGCATCATGTATTCAAAGTTGGTTGATGATATTTTGTTGCCAGTCGGACATAAAATCGGATATATCTCAGTTCGTCTTCGATGGTTACATCCCCCGTGCGATTTGCTTGAAGTTGCGATAGCCAACCGGCTCAAGTCACATTCGTTTATTCTTATCAGCTTAATAAAATCCACCGAATTCGTTGTCATTTTTGGTCTCAATGATGCATTAAAATACACATGTGCAGCACTGTTCACTTCTACCATTTAGTCAGGTTTGTTATGTATTTTAGTAAAATTTTTGGAGATTTGCAAACCTATACATTTTTGGAAACGTTATGATATAGTGAATCTAAAAACCAATGTTTAAATTTTTTTAAAGGTGTATATGGTGGCCATCTTGGATTTTTAAAATGGTGGACACAACCTGTATTTCTCAATATCTCAGCTGCTAATCCACCCAGCCTTTTGATTTTTATGGTTAAACCTACACATGGAGGGGCAAGGAATCCAACAGGATAAATTACAATCACCTAAGCATAATGAAATTACTAGTTTATGACAGTTATACATGTTATGACTGAATAATATACATGTAGCATAGCGTATAAACACATGTGTACATTGGAAACAAGTATGTGCCTGTATTTTCATTTATTAACATCTTATAACCTTCATACCAGTGTCACTACACAGTTGCATGTATTTCACACATATGTGTGGTTTGATATAATACTATTGTTACCAGGTATACTGCATCTTAGTCATTACTATGACACTGTCATCGTCAGATGCACGGTATTCTAAGTGTGAATCATTGTCATTCTCACAATGTATGCTACACAAGCAGAGGTCTGTGCATTGCAAGTCCTTGCATTTGCAGGAACACCTCTGTGATGAACAGTCTCTTTTGCATTGGCATCGTACCATTTCAATGATGGCCTTGGGTGCTGGAAGGATGTCAGCAGTGGTGGCTTCAGCTGTCCATCAGCAGTCTTGTAGCCATTCTGCAGTGGGTCCAAAAACACTGGCTGAACAGTTCTGGCCCGGCCCCATACTCTAGCTTGCAAGTGTATTCTCAGTATGTGTTGGTTGAGTGTCCCAATTATGGGTGATAGCTTGTCACTCTCTGCCATGTGTTTACAAAAGAGGCACCCTTGCATTTCTGGAATGCGCTTGATCTGGATGCCCTTGAGACAATATGCAGCTCATACGAATTTAGCCAAGGTAGACTGCAGATCTTCTGTCACTTCACTGGCTGCTGATAACAGCCTTGCCTATTCTTGCAAACTTCCCTATATTGTCAGCCCCAGAGAAGGCATGGAATGCCGGCAATGATTTGGCTCTTTCTGCACAGAGAGCTGTCCAGAATGGCTCAATCAGTATCATGCCCGATGCCATCGAAATCGAGGTCTTCCACAGCAGCAGATCATAATTAACTATGATCAGCACAAGGACCTAAGTGTCTGACGAGAAGAACATCAGCTCAACATCTTCCCTTGGGCTCGTTTGTGCTGCAAAGACAGCCTGACAAATCATTAAGGTGTCTGCTTCCTCATGGTTGTTGTCTTCAAAGTGAATGTCCCTGTTGCTCCTTGTTCGCCCAGTTGCTCAAGTGATAACCAGCTTGGGGGAATCTCGGTTGTAGAGTTTTCTCAGCCAGGTACTCTGTGAGATCACCTTTCATCTGGTCATGGGATAGGAAACGGCTCGTGGTGATGTATTTTATGCTGGTATTATCTCAGACTTGGTACTGGATTGGGTTATGCCCTCCAAGTCTCTTTTCCCTGGTTGGCTCTTCAGTGAATCCACCTTGTAGGTGTCAAAGACTAGAATGATTTCCTCATAGTCTCTTGTGAGGTCTGTCACTGTCAGTGAAACATTCGCTGAGATCCTTCAATGTCGCCATGGTTGCTTTCTTCTTCATCAGTTTCTGGACAACCACCATGCCATCAATGACCGCAATTTTCCTACTTAGATGGGGGACCTCATCTGATACATTAACATGAGTCTTGCTTGTAGCCGTCTGAGAGTTATCGGTGTGAGTTTCTGTTGTTGCCAACTGCTCAAGGATATGGACAAGCTTGGACTTGTCGTTGCATGGCAACATTGAGCCGCTTGGAGCAAACAGTGCCCTTGGCATCAGGGTGAACTCATAGTTGCTGATGCAGTGCTTCTGGTCAATATCTCTGCTTCACCAAGCAAGGACCATCAGTCTGCCATACAGGTCCTTGGTTTCCCGCAGATCAACTGTCTTGTAACAGATCTTGACTGCAAGCTTCTTGCTGCCAGACATGTACATCTTGTTGTTTTGTTTCTTGAGAGGTGCCCACAGGCTGACATTCCCATTTATCCTCTCTGCCACATAGTCTTCGTACAGCTTCTGTCAAGTCTCGTCCATGTTCAGGATCTGTGGAACGTACTCACATGGAATGTATGTACGAGTAATCAGGTTGAATAGAATGCGACCTTCAACAGCGAATGGATTGCCATGACTCATTATGGCAGCCTTGATCTTGCTGATGGCATCATGCTCCCGCTTGACCACACTCATTGATAGATCATGCTGCTCGGTGGCCTTATTGTCTTTGACACTGAACTGATCCATGAACGCCATGCACGACAGTTCGGGGGAAGCTAGTAAGAAGCGTTGTGTTGCATTGGCATTGTTGGAGATTCCGATGAGACCAGAATGAACTTTCATGAGCTCGTTCAGACGTTCACAGGCATTGTCTGCCCGAATGGAGTCTTGGTGTCTGATATGTTGCCGAATTCAAGTTCGTTCCACGTCTCTGTGTGGTCAGCCTTGTGTGCCATCTATGTAACGTGGCCAGAGTCTCTTGTGCTTTATTCAGTCCATAGCAAAGAACTGCTTGCTCAATTCTTCTCCTGCTTAGGTCTGCATTACAACAGAAACATCTCCAGTCGATGCAAGTACATCGTCAGGGATCTGAACAAGGCATTCTCGGATCTCTGGGCCTCCCACTCCTGGAACTTCTTCACGACATCATCGTCGGCCAAGGCTTGGAGTGGATGGGTGTTGGCACGTTTCACAGATTCAGCCTTGGTGTGTTTGCTCACCTCTGAGCAGGCATCTTCAATCTCGGTTGTTGCCTCCAGACACACGTCCTTCAAGTGTGGGTTGTCCTTGAAGAACTCCTCCAGGGCCATCTCATACAGTGCCACATATGAGTATATGTGGGCAGACAGGGAGCGCTTGTAGTGTGCATACTTCAGGATCTGTTTGGTTGTCGCAGAACCAAATGTCTGCCAGCATCATCTAATATTGTGGATCATAGTGGTGCAGTGGTCAGAGCTTCGGATTATCAGTCGAGAGATCCAAATGGTTCTACAATTATAAATTGATTCCCTGCCCCTGACCACAATATGTAGGTTTAGCCACCAAAAGGCTGGATGGTTTAGCAGCTGAGATATTGAGAAATACGGGTTTTCGGTGTCCACCATTAAAAAATCTAAGATGGCCATCATATATACATTTAAAATATACAGTTTTGCAAATCTCAAAAAATTGAATGAAACACATGTGTTTATACGCTGCTACATGTATATTATTCAGTCATAACATGTATAACTGTCATAAACTAGTAATTGATCCTATTGGATTCCTTGCCCCTCAATAAGTAGGTTTAGCCACCAAATTCAAAAGGCTGGGTGGTTTAGCAGCTGATGTATTGAAAAATACAGGTTTTCAGTGTCCATCATTTAAAAAATCTAAGATGGCTGCCATATATACCTTTAAAACAATGTAAACATTGGTTATCGGATTCACTATATCATAACGTTTCCAAAAATCTATAGGTTTGCACATATCCAACAAATTAACGAAAATACAAATGTATATTATTCAGTCATAACATGTATAACTGTCATGAACTAGTAATTTCATTATGCTTAGGTGAATGTAATTGATCCTATTGGATTCCTTGCCCCTCATTGTGAACCTGTCTAATTGTTGTTGCTCAGAAAACATGATAAATCATGATGATTTTGGACGAAAATGTCGCGTTAACTCCATCAAACTAAACAATGTCGCCATTACTGAGAAGCACATGGCTGCCTTGATCTGGCATTATTGTATAGTCACGAATAGACGCCTCTGAGCACCCTGTTTGTGCGGAAAAGTCACTGTACGTAATAATACTTATTAAAGTCGCAACAGCTTTTATTTATGCAGAAGGAACAACGCAAGTCAGGTGTAGAGTGAAATAGGCCAACTTACTGACATGCAATTTTATTAACCATTGTATAATTCGCACCTGTACTGAGTGACTACTAACGAAATCACTACTTGCTACTACGTTCAATTCACCATATGTGTGGGGGTCACTCCACCCACCATGTAACATAAGTACATCAACTTATTTCCGCCCTAAAAACCCTGCGCACACAATCATTTGAGGAAAAATCCTGATGGCAAAACCTCGTGCACTGTCCAGGGAAAAGCATCAGACCTTTAGTCAGTAAAATATACAATACGGTTTTTGTCGTGACATTCCTGTGGTGCAAGCGACCATATAGCAGTTTAAAGCTGCTAAACTAATAAACGTCCACCCGTCATTAAAGGGATTCTTTGAGAATTTTAATCTCTTTGTAATGCGTAATGCATGCAATTATTAGGTAATCCTGTTAATATGATTATTTCATGTAATTCTATGCCTTTATTTCCTTGGAATAACAACCAGACATATGCAAACCGGAGGAGCTACTCCGAGGCAGTGATTGAGTGGGCAAGGAGAAAAGAGAGAGTGTTTATGGGCGATTCAATTCTGAAAAAAAACAGACAAGACTATATGCGAGGGGAAGGACATTGTTGTATGTCTACCGGGGGCTAGGATAGAGCATGTGACCGAAAGGGTAGAGAAGGTATTGGGGCATGCCAAGGGAGGGTCAATACTAGTACACATAGGGACAAACAATGCAGACAAGGAGGGAACAACTGGGATAGTTCAGAAGTATACAGACATCTAGTAAGGAAGCTAAAGAAGACAAGAGTGGAACAGGTTGTTCTCTCAGGAATTTTGCCAGTAATGGGAGGAAGGGGGGCATCATACAGAAACTGTAAGAGGATGGCGATCAACGCACTAGTTGAGCAGATGTGTGAAGAAGAGAGCGTGGGATTCATAGATTTATGGGGGTACTTTGTTGGGAGAGAAGATATGTACATGAGAGATGGCCTCCATCTAAGTGGAAAGGCGGCCGCAGTATTCTCAGAGAATCTGCTGAGATCTGTTGACAGTGGGACAGGTTGCATTTATTTAAACTAAATTCGCAGGGGGAACTCGCAGAGAAGCTTGAAACTGGAGGCATAGATAAAGACAGCAAAAATAATTCAGCAAAGAACAGTCTGGAAAACTGTTCTGAAGCTGGATATAAATGTGTTTGTTTAAATGCAAGGAGTATAGTTAACAAAAGAAATGAACTAAACATTATGGTAGAAGATATTGACCCTCACATAATAGGTATAACCGAATCATGGGCAACCACCGATGTATCAGACGCTGAATTGGGACTGACAGGATATGTAATGTTTAGGAAAGATAGAATAGGAAGAAGGGGAGGTGGAGTTATTTTATATATTAAAGAATCTATCCAGGCTTATGAAATAAAATTAGACAGAGAAGCAGATTGCGAAGAAGCTGTTTGGTGTAACATAGTTACAGGAAACTCAACGTTAATGGTTGGATTAGTTTATCGAAGTCCAAACATAAGCATAGAAGAGAATGAAAAATACAAAACGCTATAAGGGAAGTGAGCAAACGGGACTGTTATTATGGGGGATTTCAACCATGGGCATATAAAATGGAAATCTCTACAGAATATGGGTAGTGAGGACCGCAAGTTTTTAGTTTTAGTACAAGATAGTTTCCTTTCTCAACATGTGCTAGAACCAGCCAGGGGAGAGAATGTGTTAGACATAGTTTTGTCCTCACAGAATGAATTAGTTGACAATGTCAGGATATGTGAGCCACTGGGGAATAGTGATCACAATCAGATACATTTTACCATCAAAGTAAAATCAGAAAGGAATAGTAAAATGCAGTACAGGAAAAATTTCCACAAAGGAAAATATAAGGACATAAGGAAATATTTAGCAAAGATAGACTGGAATAACACTGAAGAATAAGACAGCAACAGACTGCTGGAATATCTTAAAGAGTGAAATTGAATGCATCATTGTCAAATTTGTTCCCTTAAAAAAACATGGGAAACGGTCCAAAAAGAAACACTTATCGAAAGAAGCCATTAGAAAAATTAAGTATAAACAAATGATGTGGAAGTCATATAGACGTACTGGAAATGAGGAAGACTACAACATTTATAAAGAAGCACTAAACCAAGCTACAGCTGAAATTAGAAATTCAAAGAGAAGCTATGAACAACAATTAGCTAGTAATATAAAACATGACAGCAAGAGTTTTTACGCGTATGTTCGAAGCAAACAGAAAGTTCAGGATAAGGTCGGTCCTCTAGAAGATAGTGCTGTAAATATAATCTCAGAAGGATTCTTAATGGCAGAAGACCTGAATGAGTATTTTAGTTCAGTGTTTACCAGAGAAGACACTAGTTCACTGCCAGTACCAGAGGCTAAGTTCAAGGGGGCAGAATCAGTCTATTTAAGACAGTTAATTTAACCCCAGAAATTGTAGCTAAGAAAATTAGGGCTATGAAGAATAATAAATCACCTGGAGTGGATGGTATTCCACCCAAACTAGTATTGGAAATTGTAGAACAAATTAGCATACCGCTTGCAACAGTTTTCGACTTGTCATTAGAAGAGGGAGTGGTTCCTGTAGAATGGAAAGAAGCAAACATTATACCGTTATTCAAAAAAGGTTCGAGAAACAAGTCAAATAATTATAGACCATTTAGTTTAACATCGGTGATTTGTAAATTATTAGAAAGACTAATTAAAGATCACGTGGATTTTCTTGTGAAACAAAACTTGATAAACCCATCTCAACATGGGTTTCTAAAAGCGAGGTCATGCTTAACAAATATGTTATGTTTTTTGAAAGATACCACTAAGTGGGTAGATGATGGATCACCAGTAGATATCATCTACTTAGATTTTCAAAAAGCTTTCGACAAAGTGCCACATCAGAGATTACTGCTTAAACTAAAGGCCCATGGCATAGGAAATGGCATAATTAACTGGATAGAAAAATGGCTGATTGACAGAAGACAACGGGTAGTTGTTGATGGGGAGGCTTCAAACTGGAAATCAGTTTTGAATGGGGTTCCACAGGGATCAGTACTGGGACCTATATTATTCTTAATATATATATATAAACGATTTGGACGATGATATAGCTAGCAAGGTGTTGAAATTTGCAGATGATACAAAAGTGTTTAGAAGGATTAAAAGTGATGGAGATAGACAGCATTTACAAGATGATCTTGACATGTTGATCAAATGGTCTAAAAAGTGGCAAATGTTGTTCAATTTTGGGAAATGTAAATGCCTTCACACCGGACATGGGAACGAATATGTAGAATATACAATGGGGGAACATTACTAAATACTACTGTAAAAGAAAAAGACTTAGGGCTGACAATTAGTGCTGACATGAATGTTTCAGAGCAGTGTGGAATTGCAGCTTCAAAAGGAAATCAAATCATTTGATTGATTAGGCGAAATATAGCATGTAAAGAAAAAGAACTAATAATACCGCCATACAAAACAATAGATAGGCCTTATTTAGAATATTGTATACAAGCGTGGAGGCCATACCGCAAGAAGGACATAGATATGCTAGAAAGAGTACAGAGGAGAGCGACTAAAATGATACCAAAACTGAGGGATCTTAGTTATGAAAAACGCCTAAAAGAATGTGGTTTAACAACACTAGAGACCAGGAGATTGAGAGGAGATCAGATAGAAGTGTTTAAAATATTGAATGGTTATGAAAATATTGATAGAAATATGTTTTTTTCAGTTAAGAAAGATTGAAAGACTAGAGGACATGAAGTTACATTAGTAAAGGAGCAGTGTAGATTAGACGTAAGAAAGTTCTCATTTTCACAAAGGACTGTGAATGAATGGAACAGATTATCTGATGATTGTGTGGGTGCTAGTAGTGTGAATATGTTTAAAAATAAAATTGACACATACCTCTGAAGGGCTGGATATATGTAGATAAAAGGGTTGGACTCTCGATAAGCCAAAGGGCTTCCTTGTCCACCTGCCATCTAGAGTTAATTCTCTGGATGGCAATCTTGTTAAATCTTGAATTATACAGTGCACTCCAAATTACTCGAACTGACATAAGTGAATTTTCGCTAAGTTAAGTCAATCTTTTCCTTGATCCAGGGCAAAGGTCTCAATAAGGGGACCTTCTGATAACTTTCTAGTTATCAGAAATTCCACTTATGAGTATTGTCATGGGTCCCTGGAAGTTTGACGTTATCCAGAGTGCACTGTATATTTTCCTTTATTCTTGCTCTAATAATTCATGTTGTATATAATTATACATATGGGCCATTCTCGTTAAAAGTGTACAGTAACGGTAAAGTAACATGTCAAAAATAAATGTTTAATTTGTTTTTAGCGAGTACTATTATCAAATGTGCTATTCACATGAAGCAGTGCGATTTGATCTGATCTATTATTAAATTTAAAAAAATTATATTCATGGATAAAAACTTATGTATACTAGAGTGCAGATTTGCTGGTGTGCAAAATTCGTGCATCGCAAAATTCCGTGGCAACATGGTATTGTGTAATTTTTAACAAACCTAAAACATTTACATTGAATGAAGACATGCCAGCCAGGTTTACTAACAATCGTAGCTGTATCATTAAAAACAGTCTGTGAACGTACGAATCGCACATTTTTTTGTTTCGGTTCAACTAAGTGGGGAAACGGGGACTTTTCAAAAACGGCTGACTGGAATTTGGAAAGGCAAGAGCCAAGACCCGTAATCTAGGCACACACACACAAATCCCAGAGTTAGGCAAAAAAATTACATCCACGACCAGGTTAATCCTCTTGCTATGGTTGCATATACTGATATTTTAGTGTGCATTTTCGTTCACTGCATGTCAAATATTAGACAATGCAGTTTTATTAACTAGAAAGGCGAGACCCTTGCCTAAGGCTAAGCCTAAGGCTATGTTAGTTACCGTAGTAGAGGCTCGACAGACTCGGTGACAGGCCCACCGGCAGTTGACACCGACTGCAGCAGACGTTACAATTCTATTTAATCGAAACGTTACTCGGCTGACGGCATTGGGAAGCAGGATAAATAAACAATGCATTTGCTTCCTACACTTATTGCTTATTTACAATGCCATTGCTTGAATCAACTCACTTCGGAATCAAATATGTTAGCTGTGTGTGTAACGTCACCGGTTTTGTGTGGGTCACTGCAAAAATGATTCACATAAACACAATTGTTTATCGGCATTTTGTGCAGATAACACCCAAATTAGGCATAAACATAAGTAGCAGAGAAAGTACTTATGGGAAATTAATACGTTTTGATACAGTCAGTACACCTCGAATGTATATTAGCTTACAAAGAATCCCTTTAAAGGGAGGGAGAGTGGGAAATCTAAGCTTGATTAATACTACACGAACAAACTAACCTAGCATCAAGTACAACTACATTATAACTATGTAAATCAGAGTCAAAGATACTCCGTGAACACTCCCCAAGAATTTTGAATAAATGAGGTCGATCCCGCTGCTGCTATTGCTTATATAGCGATGTCTAGCAAGCATGCACGAGTCACATAGCCTCATAGCCAAAACATGTATTGATCTAATAGCTATGATGCATTAATTAATTACATTGTTCCTTCCACATAAAACTCAGTATGTCCCCGTTGTTTACATACATTCATTTTTGGTACGTAATATTACTTATCAAAGTCTGAAAGGGTTACAGTACGAATGTGTGTATCACGGTAATTGTTGAATTTTGTTGTTAACATTTGCTCTTTGCTGAGTGTGTGTGTGTGATTATTGGTGATTTTATATGGTTGTAGCCGAGTGTTCTCCTGGAAACTTCTCCTACGATGGACGTGAGCCATGTAGACCCTGTCCCAGAGGCTTCTACCAGGCCGAGAGTGGACAGACAGACTGCACTGTATGCTCTGGACAGACAACAGCACAAGAAGGGTCAGCCAGCCCTGACAACTGTACAGAAACTGGTGGGTGTCTTCTTTTTAATTAATGACCATTGGTCAAGCAGTTGACCACTGCCATATGGGTTTGAGAAGTGTGACCGCCGCTCAATGAGTCCACGACACTGAGTCCACGACAGGTTTTCTCCATTTCCCTGTGTGGGATCTTTTACTTCCCCTGGCACATACACCAGATACAAGGGACCAATGGCTTATAGTGTCTCTTCCGAAAGACACAGGCAACGTAGGGCGAATGAAATTGCACAAGTTTTGACATAGCAGCCGAACCAGTATATTTGCAATCCTGTATAAACACAAGCACAAGGAAGAGTACAAGTCTGGCTCCTGACCCAATCTCTAGCTCCCAAATATGTTTATCACATATTGATCTGCAGAAATTATGGGACTTCTTCACAATAACAAAATTACCAAGAAAATACGCCTATTTACCCCAAAATATTTCCCACAGAAACTATTAAAGAAAGAAAACCTGTTCTGCCTATCGTAGAATGTTAGTGAATGCAACAGGAAAGAGAGATATTATTCTGATAGACTGCATTGGGAGAATTGTATGGAGGAGGGGAGTGGAGACAGTTGGTGGAAGCAGCAGTGAAAGATAGAGGGGAGTGGAGACAGTTGGTGGAAGCAGCAGTGAAAGATAGAGGGGAGTGGAGACAGTTGGTGGAAGCAGCAGTGAAAGATAGAGGGGAGTGGAGACAGCAGTGAAAGATAGAGGGGAGTGGAGACAGTTGGTGGAAGCAGCAGTGAAAGATAGAGGGGAGTGGAGACAGTTGGTGGAGGCAGCAGTGAAAGATAGAGGGGAGTGGAGACAGTTGGTGGAGACAGTTGGTGGAAGCAGCAGTGAAAGATAGAGGGGAGTGGAGACAGTTGGTGGAAGCAGCAGTGAAAGATAGAGGGGAGTGGAGACAGTTGGTGGAAGCAGCAGTGAAAGATAGAGGGGAGTGGAGACAGTTGGTGGAAGCAGCAGTGAAAGATAGAGGGGAGTGGAGACAGTTGGTGGAAGCAGCAGTGAAAGATAGAGGGGAGTGGAGACAGTAGGTGAGAGATAGAGGGGAATGGAGACAGTTGGTGGAGAGAGCAGTGAAAGATAGAGGGGAATGGAGACAGTTGGTGGAGACAGCAATGAAAGAGAGGGGAGTGGAGACTGTTGGTGGAGACAGCAGTACAAGATAGAGGGGAGTGGAGACAGCTGGCGGAGACAACAGTGAAAGATAAAGGGGAGTGGAGACAGTTGGTGGAGACAGCAATGAAAGATACAGGGAAGTGGAGACAGTTGGCGGAGAAAGCAGTGCAAGATAGAGGGGAATGGAGACAGTTGTCGGAGACAGCAGTGCAAGATAGAGGGGAGTGGAGACGGTTGGCGGAGACAGCAGTGCAAGAACAGTGAGGGAGAGGAAAAAGAAAAACACCCAGAAAGCGAAGAAATCTCATAGGAATTGCCACAGCATAACGAAATGGAACTGAAGTATTTGAAATGTTGTACAGCTTCCTATAACATTTACTTAACATTATTTTCTGATGCAGGGACAGTGGTGATGGAAATGACAGAAACTACAGATACAAGTGCTTTGGGAACACCAGATGACTACAAAGCTGGTCTATCCCTGGTAGAATGCAAGGACTGGTGTAGTAGTGACATCATGTGTGTGGCTGCCATGTACGGATCCAGTGGTCACTGTTACATCTATCACAGTAAACCAACACTGACAACACATTCTGGAGACACTGTATTCATGAAGGTGGCAACCACATCTACTGGTACGTTTAAACATCTCTGCAGATTTTATTGTTAGAAGTGTCCACTTAAATTTGTTAGATCAATTTTGATAAACAGTTGAAGGATGGACTTTTTTATTTAAAGGAGCCTATATACATTGCACTATTCCACAGCAGAAGTATTTTGTCGGTTGATGCTTGGCGTTTGCGGCTATTTAGAACAGTCATGCATGTGATATGTTTGCCATCATTAGTTCTCGGGAACACAAGACAAGCGCTCGCTGAATCTAGTGATTGTGTTGTTGATAAGGATTTATTTATGACATATACTGTTGCAAACTAACAACACTAGATAAATAAATCCTTAACAACAACACAATCACTACCCAGGTAGATGCAGCGCACGCTTGTCTTGTGTTCCTGAGAACTAACAATGGCAAACATATCGCCTGCACCACACTGTTCTATAAATAGCTGCAGACGCCAAGAGTTGGCTGACAAAATACTTCTGCCGTGGAATAGCGCAATCTATACAGGGCCCCTATAAAGTTTTTTAATAAAGTGTTCTAAACCACCAGTCAGAGAGACAGAGAGACAGACAGTATTTATTTTGAACATCATAAGCACATAAACTACAATATAATATTCATTGTAAGGTCAGGGAAGCTCCCATTATATGCCGCTATCATGGGAGCCACCCTACTGATGTAACATAATTATATGATTATGACGTGATCAACTATATATGTATACTTATATGTGTATACATATACATAGTATATACATAAATTAGTTTAAACAAATGCAAAGCCATGTCTAGTTTAAGAATGACAAATGTATGATGTTTCATATATTAGTTTTGTATTAATATCACGACATGATTTATATATGGGATTGCTCTCGATGTTTTATTGATTTGTTTAAAGACAATTTTTAGAAAAAAACAAAACACATTTTTTAAAGATATGACCCTTTTGTAGCTTGTGTTATTGGATTCTGCGAGCATGGAGGGGATTGTGAACTCGAAGACAACACCTATCCAACATGCCATTGTGCTCCAGGTAAGACATTCACACACCTTCTATTTCCAGGCTGCATTGTTCAGAAGACATGCATTAGAGCTCCTATCTTTCACCCAACCCATTTGGGTTAAAAGGTATAAGATACATGTCAATGTCACATCAAATTTGTTCTACAAACACAAGGCATTGATACAGATATATATATATGTGGGTGATTTGCTACATTTCTCAAGCGACTGACATTTATTATAGTTACTACTACTTTTGTAATTGTAAATTGTCTTTAGGTGTTACGTAAGAATAGAAATCACGCTGCAGTGTTATGTTTATTCTGCATTCACGATACACCATGTTCACTGTGAGACTGACAGCGATGATTGTGCAACATCTCCGTACTACTGTGTTTGTTCTCTGTGTTGAGGATACACGGGTGTTCACTGTGAGACAGCCATTGATGAGTGTGCATCATCTCCCTGTTACTGTGTTTGTCCTCTGTTCAGGATGCATCATGTTCACTGTGAGACTGATAGTGATGATTGTGCAACATCTCCGTACTACTGTGTTTGTTCTCTGTGTTCAGGATACACGGGTGTTCACTGTGAGACAGCCATTGATGAGTGTGCATCATCTCCCTGTTACTGTGTTTGTCCTCTGTTCAGGATGCATCATGTTCACTGTGAGACTGATAGTGATGATTGTGCAACATCTCCATACTACTGTGTTTGTTCTCTGTGTTCAGGATACACGGGTGTTCACTGTGAGACAGCCATTGATGAGTGTGCATCATCTCCCTGTTACTGTGTTTGTCCTCTGTTCAGGATGCATCATGTTCACTGTGAGACTGATAGTGATGATTGTGCATCATCTCCGTACTACAGTGTTTGTTCTCTGTGTTCAGGATACACGGGTGTTCACTGTGAGACAGCCATTGATGAGTGTGCATCATCTCCCTGTTACTGTGTTTGTCCTCTGTTCAGGATGCATCATGTTCACTGTGAGACTGATAGTGATGATTGTGCAACATCTCCGTACTACAGTGTTTGTTCTCTGTGTTCAGGATACACGGGTGTTCACTGTGAGACAGCCATTGATGAGTGTGCATCATCTCCCTGTTACTGTGTTTGTCCTCTGTTCAGGATGCATCATGTTCACTGTGAGACTGATAGTGATGATTGTGCAACATCTCCGTACTACTGTGTTTGTTCTCTGTGTTCAGGATACACGGGTGTTCACTGTGAGACAGCCATTGATGAGTGTGCATCATCTCCCTGTTACTGTGTTTGTCCTCTGTTCAGGATGCATCATGTTCACTGTGAGACTGATAGTGTGTGATTGTCCTCTGTTCAGGATGCATCATGTTCACTGTGAGACTGATAGTGATGATTGTGCTCATCTCCGTGCTACAGTGTTTGTTCTCTGTGTTCAGGATACACGGGTGTTCACTGTGAGACAGCCATTGATGAGTGTGCATCATCTCCCTGTTACTGTGTTTGTCCTCTGTTCAGGATGCATCATGTTCACTGTGAGACTGATAGTGATGATTGTGCATCATCTCCGTACTACAGTGTTTGTTCTCTGTGTTCAGGATACACGGGTGTTCACTGTGAGACAGCCATTGATGAGTGTGCATCATCTCCCTGTTACTGTGTTTGTCCTCTGTTCAGGATGCATCATGTTCACTGTGAGACTGATAGTGATGATTGTGCAACATCTCCGTACTACTGTGTTTGTTCTCTGTGTTCAGGATACACGGGTGTTCACTGTGAGACAGCCATTGATGAGTGTGCATCATCTCCCTGTTACTGTGTTTGTCCTCTGTTCAGGATGCATCATGTTCACTGTGAGACTGATAGTGATGATTGTGCAACATCTCCGTACTACTGTGTTTGTTCTCTGTGTTCAGGATACACGGGTGTTCACTGTGAGACAGCCATTGATGAGTGTGCATCATCTCCCTGTTACTGTGTTTGTCCTCTGTTCAGGATGCATCATGTTCACTGTGAGACTGATAGTGATGATTGTGCATCATCTCCGTGCTACAGTGTTTGTTCTCTGTGTTCAGGATACACGGGTGTTCACTGTGAGACAGCCATTGATGAGTGCGCATCATATACCTAGACCTCTCTAAAGCCTTTGACACAATTGATCATAACATATTATTACAAAAACTAAATTATTATGGAATAAATGGCGCAGCACTAGATCTATATAAAAACTACTTACGCAATCGTAAGCAATATGTTGAAATTGGCAAGTCGGAAGAAGCTGCCATAAACACTGGTGTCCCACAAGCAGACCTGTCTACCATTCCGGATAGTCCGGAATCATTCCAGAAATACACCTAAAATTACGGTATTACGGCGAGGGATGAAAATATTATGGATTCTTTCGTTGTCACAATGATCGTCAATCACTTCTGTACTCCTCAAATTTAGCTTCACTTTAATCAACAGGTGGCAGCATATATACGCTGCTTGTGACACGGTTTTTCATTCGCTGCTTCTGGTCGTAACCTGACCAATAGGAAACAACGTTATGACAAATTTGCATTTCAGCACTCATGGCACTCAAACAAAACGAAGTCACGACTCACGTGGCACGAAATGATGCCAGGGATCGAAACGGCACCACTACCAGCCAAGAAGAAACGTGTTTGCAAACGTTTATAACAGCATGCACGCAGACATGGCCCATATTGTCAAGTTTAAAGAAGGGGGTGGGCTTTACATACTGCCGGATACGCGAAATTATTTATTTTCCTATTTCACATGGTCACTGACACTGGTGACCGGGATAATTGCAGGTACTAACTGCGTCGTTAGACTAGTACTAGTGACAGAGTAGTGGGTGTTGTACTTGTAGTGTTAGGCCAACTGACTGTACTAAGACTAAGTTAGTCTACAGCCTGGCCCTAGGTATACCGGCTACTAATATTAATCCTAATGACACCACAAATAGACAATGCCGTGATGCATTGTTATAATTTGTCAAGTTTTTGTAGTCGGCACGCTGTTTTTGAAATTTACATAAAATCAGAATTACAATGTGTATAGACTCATTTACATTACAGTTATGCTTTTTCACGTTTGACTTCTATCAATGCTGGTTATGAACATCTACCTTACCTTGTTAACTGAATGCTTCAAAACACCTCATAGTTTATTAGAGACAATTATGTTTTGGGTGCAACTATCGTCATAGTCACAGTATCAAAGTATTACCGACAGTGGTGTTCTTTTCATGACAATATCTAACACGGTTCTGAACTATTACTGACAGCAGGCCTATATTCCTGAAAATCAGTGTAAATGGGAAGATGGATTACTGACAGGAAGTTTTTGGGGTAGGCAGGTCTGCACAAGGGTCTATTTTAGGACCCCTTCTATTTATCATATATATTAGACATAATATTTTCAAGTGATCATTTTAAATTCATAATGTATGCAGACGACGCCACTCTTCTTAGTTCCAATCTCCGGATGGCCAAGTCCAAAATCAAAATATAAATGAAGAATTAGAAAATATACGCAGGTGGCTAAAGGCAAACAAACTTTCTCTTGACATTAAAAAAACAAAAATTCATGGTATTTCACATGCCCCAAAAGGAAATCGAACTTCCTAAAATAGAAATTGAATGTGTACATGATTTTAAATTTTTAGGTATCACCATAAACCAACACCTGAATTGGGACAGCCATATAAACAAAACAGCGAATAAAATCAATAAAATAATTGGATTTTTAAATAAACTTAAACATGTATTACCTAAGAATATATTATCTATAATGTATAATTCGCTCATTCTTCCCAAGATTAATTATGGCATATTGGTGTGGGGTTATCAAGCCCATCGCATTTTTAAACTTCAAAAGAAAGCAGTGCGAATAGTTACTTCAAGTAAATACAATTCTCACACAGATCCCATCTTCAAAGAATGTAAATTTCTTAAGCTGGATGACATCTATAGACTCCAACAGCTCAATTTTTTTTACAAATTGATCAACAAGGTTATACCAGAATATTTCAGTTGTATTCCATATACATATAACTTTGCAATTCACCAATACAACACACGTGGTAAAAACAACTTATTTATTCCCAGAGTTAATCATCAATATACAAAAAAGTACATCAGACACAACATTATACAAACTGTTAACAATATTCCAAACATCGTCCTTGATAAAATTTATACACAGTTTATATGGTTTTTTGCACTTATACAAAAAATTAGTTCACCAAGAACTGAATCGTGTCATATTTCTAACTGTTACATCTGTCATTCTTAAACTAGACATGACTGCATTTGTTTAAACTAATTTATCTATTATACTATACTAAACATACTTTGTTTATACATATATGTATGCATATATAGTTGATCACGTGATAATTATATGATTATGTTACATCAGCGGGGTGGCTCCCATGATAGCGGCATATAATTGTCTTAATGGGAGCTTCCCTGACCTTACAATGAATTTTATATTGTAGTTTATGTACTTATGATGGTCAAAATAAATACTGTCTGTCTGTCTCCCTGCTACCGTGTTTGTTCTCGGTGTTCAGGATACATGGGTGTTCATTGTGAGACTGACATGGTTGAGTGCGCATCATCTCCCTGTTACTGTGTTTGTTCTGTGTTCAGGATACGCGGGTGTTCACTGTGAGACACACATTGATGAGTGCGCATCATCTCCCTGCTGCTGTGTTTGTCTGTGTTCATAGTACACAGGTGTTCATTGTGAGACTGACATGGATGAGTGTGCATCATCTCCCTGCTATTGTACTTGTTCTGTGTTCAGGATATGCGGGTGTTCACTGTGAGACACACATTGATGAGTGCGCATCATCTCCCTGCTGCTGTGTTTGTCTGTGTTCAGAGTACACGGGTGTTCATGGTTGAGTGCGCATCATCTCCCTGTTACTGTGTTTGTTCTGTGTTCAGGATATGCAGGTGTTCACCGTGAGACACACATTGATGAGTGCGCATCATCTCCCTGCTACTGTGTTTGTTCTCTGTGTTCAGAGTACACAGGTGTTCACTGTGAGACAGCCATTGATGAGAGCGCATCATCTCCCTTCTACTGTGTTTGTTCTCTGTTTTCAGGATACACAGGTGTTCACTGTGAGACTGACATTGATGAGTGCGCATCATCTCCCTGCTACTATGGTGGAAACTGCACAGATGAAGTTAATGGCTACACATGTCTCTGCCCTCACAGTAAGATTTCCATTGCTTGTATTAATATGTATGGCAATTTTTTTAAAGTTACTATCTAAATTCACTATTTGCTGTTATAGATCTTAGACAACACATTGTAATGATAGTTGGTTCTTAAAGACTTGTTAAGTTACATTATCTAAATTCACTATTTGCTGTTATAGATCTTAGACAACACATTGTAATGATAGTTGGTTCTTAAAGACTTGTTAAGTTACATTATCTAAATTCACTATTTGCTGTTATAGATCTTAGACAACACATTGTAATGATAGTTGGTTCTTAAAGACTTGTTAAGTTACATTATCTAAATTCACTATTTGCTGTTATAGATCTTAGACAACACATTGTAATGATAGTTGGTTCTTAAAGACTTGTTAAGTTACATTATCTAAATTCACTATTTGCTGTTATAGATCTTAGACAACACATTGTAATGATAGTTGGTTCTTAAAGACTTGTTAAGTTACATTATCTAAATTCACTATTTGCTGTTATAGATCTTAGACAACACATTGTAATGATAGTTGGTTCTTAAAGACTTGTTAAGTTACATTATCTAAATTCACTATTTGCTGTTATAGATCTTAGACAACACATTGTAATGATAGTTGGTTCTTAAAGACTTGTTAAGTTACATTATCTAAATTCACTATTTGCTGTTATAGATCTTAGGCAACACATTGTAATGATAGTTGGTTCTTAAAGACTTGTTAAGTTACATTATCTAAATTCACTATTTGCTGTTATAGATCTTAGACAACACATTGTAATGATAGTTGGTTCTTAAAGACTTGTTGAGTTGGTAAAAATCTAGTCCTGAACTGATTTCTCAACCGGTTTATCCTATTGCAAGTTTGATTCAAATATCCAAATATGTATTATGTGAATAATTTAAACAATATTCAGACAGTTTAATAAAAAAATGCATATGTCTGTTTAAGTTATTGACGGAATTGACTTTGGTCATTACAATTGGTACCTTGCAAAATCTACTTGCCAAGCTGACACTTATGCACAGTTTATTGCGACACCTCGCTGTCGAGGTGACGTCACTGCAGGTAGCACCGCTAGGATTTAACATGGCGTGCATCTATGCGGGTTGGGGCTTCAAGCCTTACCTAAAATGGCAATCGCAGAATTTAATATCATTTTATATCACCATAAAAATAATAATCTTACCTATAAATGTGTTGCTGGATGCATACAGGAATTTTTTTTTAGTTATTGCCGTTTGAACATTGCGAATACTCAAACTTGCAATGGGATTTAATATCACAGTAAAGAGAATAATCGTATCTACAAATATATGCCGCTGGATGTATCCATGATTTATTTATAGCTTTTGAGTTATTGCCATTTGAACATTGCGAATGCTTAGCAGATATAATGCAAGGCTGAGCATTCGTGATGTTCAAAGATGTACAATTTCTGTGTACATCTGGCGGCAAACTTGTATATAAGATTATTATCTTTACGGTGATATTAAATACTCTATTCGTTCTAATTAGCGTACATGCCCTAATTAGCGTACACCCCCATTTTTGGTAATGTCGGGAATCCGTAATGCAATGTCCTCTCCACCGATATCAAATTTCTGCTTCATTTGACGATCTTTTTATAAAAAAATGTTTACACATCTGGAGACTTATCCTCTTGACCACATGTGAATATATAAATAACTGGTAACACTAAGCAACCTACATTAATAGTACTATACACGTAGTATATTCAAATGTTCGATTGAAATGTGAATGTGTTCAACTCTGACGACACGCTTACTTCGCGTACGCCATTAGCACGCGCAAACAGCGAGACAATGGTGCCACCTTGTGAATATACTGCTAGCTATGCAGTAAGGGACCGGTTAGTATTTATTCTCTTGCAATAGGCAGTTTCATTGTGGCTGAGCGGAGCACCCGAGTATTCAAAATTATTGTCTTGATTGAATAAAAATAACTGGGATAATACAAACACAATACATTAATAAATGGTCACAAAATTATTATGTTACGATAAGACTGCAAGGTATAAATTCAACATTATCCCAGGTATATTTATGTTTAGGAATATTGCATTTTAGCGCACTTTTGAGGCAGAAATAGCGCCCTGGTATGCATCAACATACGCTGCTATATCGCTCATTTTACGCGCGAGATGTGGTAACGCACGACAGCAGCGGTGCAGACTAGCACAAACATGGCCGTATTTTCGTAATATAAATATGCCTGGGATGATGTTGAGTGATGGAACTAACCCACTGAGGTATCAAAGTTAGGCAAAACTCAAGTTATAATGATGAAATCGAGATTAGTCTGGATTCGACACAAGTGCCCCGCTTGCTTGCCGGAGATCGATGCCAGATTTGCTTGCTGGCGTCGTCGTCCACTTGCTCGCCGGTGAGCAATGCCGGACTCGCCGTTGTCCGCTTGCTTGCTGCTCGAAATCTTGGCGAATGGGGAAGTAGACGCATCATCAGATACAAGCATTGAGACCATTTTAATTGACTTAAGATAAATATCGGTCCCCTGGAAATCAGGTTAGCCACATCCACCAGATGACGCTGTACATATAGCCTGATACGGGAATGTTTGCGACTTTGAGTTTTAACGTACACGTCGGTGATTAAAAATTTAAGATAACATACAACTTAATTACTTACAGTGGATTACGCTGCTTGTGTAGGACACCGTTACTTATACAGTAATCATTTGTACGTCGGGTGGAATTAGCCAGGTGCAGTTAATCTGCTTATTGCACCATCCAAGTCACCAAGTGACCAACTCAGCCGGCGACGACATTGTGTCTATTTAAACTTGGTTCAGTTGGGTGTACGCTTAATAGGGATGATTTTTAGTATTTTAGCATCACAAATATTTGTCAAGCGTACTGTATGCTAATTAGAGTGAATATGGTATATTAAATTCCATGATGGCATTTTCATGTACTGTCTGAAACAACAAGCCATGCTGCTGCTTGCCGTGCTAAAGGATATGGCACGTTCAGCAGCATTGATTGTGGTGACATCACCAACATCTGATGGGCTGGTTGCTTTGAGACACGCAAATGACCATGTTTGAGCAGGCTTAGTGACATGAGTTTGCAATGAACAGGCTTCATATTTGGCTTATTATTTGACAAGAGTATTAAGTTTATGTATACGAAGTTTCAAAGATATTTAAAATTTAATTTCACGTAATCTTTAAATAACTTAACAGCTTGTCTGAATATTTCTCCAAAGCTATATAAAAACGTACAAATGAGCAAGTGGATACTAGGTTAGGTTTGATTTTGTGCCAAACGAATTTGAAATAAGACACTGCATTTAGGAGGCACCTCTATCCCTCTCATGGCCAGATTAATACAGATATGTGCCTGTTATTGAATCTTATTAAATCAAGAAATATTACTGTGAACAAATCGTGATTTACTCGGGTTGCATGAATGCAAATAAATAAATAATTTTTGATCCAATTCAAATAAAATTTTCAATGTGTTTGAAGAACTAATTCTTATCTAATTAATAAATAAACCTATTCCTAATTAATATCTAGCCAAGTACGTGACAGATATGTATTACCAAAATATGAATTGTTATATTTGACAAAAATAAAATATTGAAATAATTATCAACAATTCATTTTCCAAGATATTCTTCATTAATAATTAGCGGATGCATGCTGTGTATGATCTGTTCATAATCTAAGGTTAGAATATTGCTTGATGACAAAATTTTTGCTAAATTTTTTATTTATAATATACTATTGTGTATACTAGAGTCTGACTTGTGCTGTTTTGCTGTTTATGCATTAGTTTGTTTTTAAAATAATAATTGAAAAATGCATTTTAATGCTATTTGATCTTGTCGGCTATCTTTGTCAATCACTTTCTCAGTTAAATGCATTTTCACCAAAACACTATAATTTGAATTCCGTAAATAGTTTTGCAATGAAGTTTGGTACAAGTATTGCTGTCAACAGTGTCCTGAAAATAATGGGAGGTTTTCTAAAAAAATATATTTTCTGAATATTCACTTTGCTATCAAAATCTGAATCAATGGAGTTCGACATAATGACAGCGTTGAGGATTACAACAAAGCTAAAAAAGAATATCCACTTTATCGCGCAGTGCATAATTACCTGTTTACAAGAAAATAGAACACTGTTATGTAAATGTGTAAATGTTAGCATTTAATCTTAGATATTGCCAGCGGATGTGTGGTTTGTGAACATTTCCCAGGTGCTTCCATGTTTCTGTCCATGGCAAATATTAATCAAACTTTAATCTCATTGACTGAAAATCTCATTAAAATATTCATTGCATGGTAAAAAAGACCAGGACCAGAAATTGTGTGATGCAGAGTTTGATGACAAAACCACATGGATGTTAAACACTAGAGAGCCACAGAAATCGCCAACATTTCTAACTTTTGGAACTAGCCAGTGAAACTTCAATATTATTATCTGCTAACTGCCAAAATTAATTCCTGTTAAATATGCCCCTATGTCTGGACGTATTCGGGCGTTCTGACCATGAGAGGGTTAATTATATTGGCTGCCATGTGCATATCGTCTAGTTTGTTTGTTAACTTTGTTTACCTGAAAGGTGTTGTACAGCTTACTGTAAGATCAACCTTTAAAACTAAAACTATTTCCTGATGCAGGGACAGTGATGGAAATGACAGAAACTGCAGATACAAGCGCTATTGGAACATCAAATGACTACAAAGCTGGTCTATCCCTGGTAGAATGCAAGGACTGGTGTAGTAGTGACGTCATGTGTGTGGCTGCCATGTACGGATCCAGTGGTCACTGTTACATCTATCACAGTAAACCAACACTGACAACATATTCTGGAGACACTGTATTCATGAAGGTGGCGATCACATCTACAGGTACGTTTAAACACATCGTGTCCCTTGCAATTGTGACAGCCAATGTATGCTCTTACTTAAAACTGGAAGCATAAAACTGTTATTCAAATGCAATAGGAGTTGCTCCCTTTGCAGCCAAATGGACCACATGGAATGAAACGCTATGAGCTCTAGCACTTTCCAGCAAGACAGGTCTTCGACATGTCCAAGCACAGATCCAAGTAATTCTCCATTCTTCACCAACACAGTCGACCTTGTGGCTGATGCTATGCTCCACGTTGTCAACATTTACATAAAGAACCAATCACTTCTTGCTGTTGCCGTAATCTTGTTAACTTTACTTACTTATTTATGGTCAACTGATATGAAGTTGGCACTACCCGCATGTATTAATTGCCTCGATGGGTAGATTGCAGTCCGGTGCCGGTTGACATGGAAGGGGCTCCCGCTATGTCCGTAGAGCTGCTTCAAGGTACACAGGGAATAATACCATCGACAGTGAATCCTTTTGTGGGATGGTTATATCTCGTGGCGATTTCTGTCTGCAATAATTTGACTAATAGTCAGGTTCATTATGTTATGATATATATCTTCGTCGCTTTTTTGTGGACATTAGCAAATCAATTCATTTTTGGAAACGTCATGACATGAGGAACCCGAAAACCAATGTTTCCATTTGTCCAATGGCTCGTAAGGCAGCCATTTTGGATTTTCAAAAATGGCCACCAAAATCAATTTTCCCATATATCTTAATGACTGTGTCACCTAAAGCTATAATTTATGTGCCTATATATAGGTTATAGGGATCAAAGATTTGAAATTTTTTACATTTGGATTTCTCAGATATTCGCATTAGCCATTTTTAAAGATGTCAACGTATTATGGAAATAAAAATAACATCGGAATTTTTAACAGATTACTTAAATCTATAAAAAAAAAACTAATCCAGACACTTACAAAATTTCATAACCCTAAAAGCAAAACTTGCTATTCAGTAGAAGCAATTTATCATTGTCTCGTTCTGAAAAATTCCTGGGATGATGTTACCACATCAGCAAAACATGTGACCAAGCAAGAAATGTTTAATTGTTCACGTGATACACCTTATAATTTTTTGATGTCTGGAGTAAGTTGCCGGACGCAAGCGATTGGGGATTTAGGCATGTCATTGGCATACCAGTCTTAGCTATGGCCGAAAAAAAACCTACTGGTACTTCCGATAATGCGACTGTTAAAAAAAAAAGAAGCTAAAATACAGCAGACATAAAACCGACTTCATGGGGACGTAGCCCGAGTTGACAGCTTCCAAGAAGCAGGGCGTGCATTTTGTTTATTGCTGTGTGTGCGATGTCAACGTTTCGATCGCATACGGCAGGCATGATGACTGTCGTCATGATGTTTACTCCAAGAAACATCAAGACTACGTTGTGTCGACGAGATCATCCCAGCCGATATGTGTGTTTTTCGCTAAAGAAGATGAGATCGTCACCAAAGTGACGAAGGCGGAAGCAGTAATGTCTGGCCTGTTAGCAGAGCTCAACCTGCCAATTGCTGCAATTGATGAATTCTTCTGCAGCGCCCGCACCTATTTCGTGACTGTATGAGATTACCTCATCGTTAAGCTGCCGTTGCAAGATGAGATACTGAAGCGAGTTGAGGTCGCAGATGTCTCCTGGCAGACCAGTGCTAGATCAGCCGATCTGATGTTCTTCGTGAACACTTTCCCGGCACTGATGCTGACTGGTACTACGCACGACTCGTTGAAGGAGGCATTCGCTGAATACCAGTGCACGCCAATCAATGACTGTGTCCGCGCAGGATGGATCAGTCCTGGAGAGCACTAAGTGACAAGAACAACAGCGATGGTGTGAAGCTATTCCAGGCTCTGTCTAGTGTGATGCTAGGCATTCTCGCCATCCCTCACAGCAGTGCGTACTGCGAGCGTGTCTTCTCCTGTGTCAGACGGAACAAACACGTGCTCAAGTCGAACCCAGTGAGTTGCGTTGACCGCGAGTACGGTGCCGCCACACTGAAGGGTCTGAAGAGTGTGTACCACTGGTCATTAAACACTAACAAGGCGTAGTAGAGCATGCCTAGCGTGTGTCCACTAGGATATAAGAACCCGGGACTCAATTTACACAGGGACCTGGACAATTATACATGCATCTAATCTACTGACACTGGCCATTGCAGCGATGCTTATCAGTCTTGGTGTTGTTGATATAGATAGTGTCATGTATAAGTTGTTGTCGTGTCGTCATTTGATAGATATTCGCTATCACGTGTGACTTCTTATGTGTATGTAACAATTTAATGAATTAAGATGACACCATGTAGAAATTAAAATATGTTAGATGAATATGTTTAGTATGGAAAATTGTGAATATAATATAGGCATTAGAAGAACATAAACTAAAAACTAATATTTATATTGTCATTAAAATACAGAACTACAATCTCTACTCAAAGTTTTGTAGTTCAATACAGTAACTTAATATCGATTGTGTTAGTTAATTGATTAGGGAAATGGTTGTAAAATCTTGACTAGACATGAATATATGCTCTAACTGAATTTAAACACTGTGAATGAATATTGACAATTGGCTACAGGACTCTTTCCCACTGTAACTGCAAAAGCGAACCCTTTGAAGTGGACTGCTGGTAGCCAGACGTGTTAAGTCTCCCGCTTTTCGCGGGACACCCGCTTTTGGCACCCATCTCCTGTTCTCCCGCGGGAAATGAAATCTCCAGTTTTGTCATTTCAGAAACTTAACAGGTCTGCTGGTAGCATTTGACACATTGTAACTTATTGCTTTTTGCAACAAGGTTTCTCCCTTCAAAGGTTCAATGATACTTTGATTGCCTACAGTATTTAACATTGTATCAACCTAATATTGACAACAAAGTATATTTTTCAGACTGATTCATTGACTCAGTTCCTAGATACTACATGGCACTGTCCCATGGCCTACATGTGTGCTACTGCCTGTAGTATCTACTCCATGGAAAGGCTTAATTGGCCACCAGTCATTAGAGTGGGCAGACGGCCAGGGGGTGGACCATTACGGAAAATGTTTTGGTGAAGTAGGCAGCCCTGACGCATGCACACACATATATATATATATGCACGGGTGTGCGCATGCGCCCCGCAAACATATAAGCTACCTCAATTTGATGAAATGTTGCTGCAGCCTATTCTGGCAGCCGATGTGAAATGGAAGAAGACAATTGTGAAGGAGAAGGTACAAAATGTTACCACGGAGGAATGTGTAAAGATGAAAATCTCGACTTCACATGTCTGTGTCCAACTACAGATGTCTTCACTGGCAAAAGGTTTGTCTTATTTATTTCATTATATTTTTTGTTTTGTTTCACGGCAACATTGCTAAATTAGAGTATAGAAGTCATGATTTATATCTTGGTGTGGCCGTAATTTTTTATGACTTAGTCTTAGAGACAAAATCTAATCGGAATAAAAAAGTATTAATGTGCATTAGCTGTCACATTATCTGCTAATTTTTTTTTTTTGGGGGGGCGGTATGGCAGGATCTCCTCCCTGGCGCTGTGGTCCACTCACCTCTTTCTGTGTTCAATTGCTTCCT
>CM034534.1:62988892-63070586 GCA_020002185.1 Paraescarpia echinospica | reverse complement strand
AACATTTACTTAACATTATTTTCTGATGCAGGGACAGTGGTGATGGAAATGACAGAAACTACAGATACAAGTGCTTTGGGAACACCAGATGACTACAAAGCTGGTCTATCCCTGGTAGAATGCAAGGACTGGTGTAGTAGTGACGTCATGTGTGCGGCTGCCATGTACCAGTCCAGTGGTGTATGTTACATCTATCACAGTAAACCAACACTGAAAACATATTCTGGAGACACTGTATTCATGAAGGTGGCAACCACATCTACTGGTACGTTTAAACATCTCTGCAGATTTTATTGTTAGAAGTGTCCACTTAAATTTGTTAGATCAATTTTTATAAACTGTTGAAGGATGGACTTTTTTATTTAAAGGAGCTCTATATACATTGCACTATTCCACAGCAGAAGTATTTTGTCGGTTGATGCTTGGCGTTTGCGGCTATTTAGAACAGTCATGCATGCGATATGTTTGCCATCATTAGTTCTCGGGAACACAAGACAAGCGCTCGCTAAATCTAGTGATTGTGTTGTTGATAAGGATTTATTTATGACATATACTGTTGCAAACTAACAACACTAGATAAATAAATCCTTATCAACAACACAATCACTACCCAGGTAGATGCAGCGCACGCTTATCTTGTGTTCCTGAGAACTAACAATGGCAAACATATCGCCTGCACCACACTGTTCTATAAATAGCCACAGACGCCAAGAGTTGGCTGACAAAATACTTCTGCCGTGGAATAGCGCAATTTATACAGGGCCCCTATAAAGTTTTTTCATAGTGTTCTAAACCACCAGTCAGAGAGACAGACCGACAGACAGTATTTATTTTGAACATCATAAGCACATAAACTACAATATAATATTCATTGTAAGGTCAGGGAAGCTCCCATTAAGACAGTTATATGCCGCTATCATGGGAGCCACCCTACTGATGTAACATAATTATATGATTATCACGTGATCAACTATATATGCATACATATATGTGTATACATGTACATAGTATATACATAAATTAGTTTAAACAAATGCAAAGCCATGTCTAGTTTAAGAATGACAAATGTATGATGTTTCATATATTAGTTTTGTATTAATGTCACAACATTATTTATATATGGGATTGCTCTCGATGTTTTATTGATTTGTTTAAAGACAATTTTTAGAAAGAAAAAAAAAACATTTTTTAAAGATATGACCCTTTTGTAGCCTGTGTTATTGGATTGTGCGAGCATGGAGGGGATTGTGAGCTCGAAGACAACATCTATCCAACATGCCATTGTGCTCCAGGTAAGGCATTCACACTCCTTCTATTTCCAGGCTGCATTGTTCAGAAGACATGCATTAGAGCTCCTATCTTTCACCCAACTCAATTGGGTTAAAAGGTATAAGATACATGACAATGTCACATCAAATTTGTTCTACAAACACAAGGCATTGATACAGATATATATGTGGGTGATTTGCTACATTTCTCAAGCGACTGACGTTTATTATAGTTACTACTACTTTTGTAATTGTAAATTGTCTCTAGGTGTTACGTAAGATTAGAAATCACGCTGCAGTGTTACGTTTATTCTGCATTCATGATACACCGTGTTCACTGTGAGACTGACAGTGATGATTGTGCATCATCTCCCTGTTACTGTGTTTGTCCTCTGTTCAGGAAATACCGTGTTCACTGTGAGACTGACTGATGATTGTGCATCATCTCCATACTACTGTGTTTGTTCTCTGTGTTGAGGATACACGGATGTTCACTGTGAGACAGCCATTGATGAGTGTGCATCATCTCCCTGTTACTGTGTTTGTCCTCTGTTCAGGATGCATCGTGTTCACTGTGAGACTGACAGTGATGATTGTGCATCATCTCCATACTACTGTGTTTGTTCTCTGTGTTGAGGATACACGGATGTTCACTGTGAGACAGCCATTAAGGGTAGCCGCGCCCCGAAATATGACCAAAAAGTCGGTTTTGAGATGCTGTCATTTTCCGATAGATTGACATATCATACACCTTCATGTAAAAGCATTTTCCAATATTTGAACAATAAATACCTATATTAGTACACTTTGTGACATGCCCCTCTTTCTTCCAGAACCGAAATGAGTCTCGCAGCCATTTTTAAATGACCAATAATCTCCAAAAAGATCGTTCGATTCCAGGCACATGCCGACTATAAAATCCGCCATATTTGATAACGTCTTGTCCGGAAGTTTACCTGCTTCCCGGATATAGCATCCTAGTTAACCTAGACTATAATACTACGCTTCTATCTGGAATTAAATTTATGCGACCGTTGACCAAATAAGGGCAGGTTACGCTATTTCTGGCTCATTATAATATCGCGTAGACGAAACATCCAATGAGCGCACGCGGTGTATGGATGACTGCATCATCAACCAATCAGCGCGGCTTCCGGGGACGCGCAGAATAGTAAACAAGATGGAGTCGAGTAAGAGAAAACGAGTAACGATGACCGCATTTGGCAAGAAAAAGAGACAAGAATAAGTCTGGAGCAGGAAGACCACGTCAGACAGGTTTGTAAATATACTTTGCACAATCGTAGCAAAGAATATCTTAGTTTATCATCTTAAAATTACCGTAAATGGACGATGTAAACAATGGCGATCATGACTGCTTGGGAAGACCACGAAGACAAGGAAATGATCCGAATGACGTAGGCCTCATAGCTTAGCATTTAACAATAAGTGGGCGAGTTATATTATTATAATAACATCTGTTACTATGTGACATTATTATACCTTTGATTATTTTAATAAAATATGCTTCTTGGAGCATTTTGGTTCACAAACTGTTAGGCAACTGAACTCAGATTTTCTAGATTAGACATTGGTCTGACTACTCAGTCTACTGTCTACTACTAGTGAATGTAACCAGTGACAGTGGTAGTTGTACTATCTAGTGATATATAAGCATGTGTGCATTTTATAATAGTCTGCTTTCACTGTTTCAGTGCCAGTTGAAGAGGCATCGGTGTCTGACTGATTTGCAGTCCACGTCTGCCAGTCGGCGAAAGATTATGTTGCTGTCTCCACAACGTGACACTTCTGAGACTGCATCCACGTCCGACTCGGATGGCCACTTCGTTATACTACACATGGACAAGCTGAACGATCTGCTGAAGCCGCTTGAGTGTCCACAGTGCTGTCAGGCGAAGCTACGTGTGACGTCAACCGACATGAGAGGATATGCTGTACACCTACTACTGGCATGTGATAGCTGCAACGCGACGCTGTCCAGCGAGTTCTCGTCACCACAGCTACCAATGAGTGACAACCCGACACGACAGCCCTACACGATCAACCGCCTTGCTGTGCTGGCAGCTCGTGAGGGTGGCATCAACCAGACCGGCTTGGTGAGGCTGACGACACTGATGAATGTCAAGGGTGGCATTCATCATAAGACGTTCAGCAGGATCTCCGACACGATCCAGCAGAAACTTGTGTATGGGACGGCCTACAATACACTGCTGAAGGCACACAGCATAGTTCACCGCGTGCACAGGGAAAACCAGAGGTTTCCATTCCCCGTTCGGTGTGGGATTTGTGATCGAGATGTTAACGGGACTGGTCATTGACTACACCATCCGATCCAAGTACTGTGTAGAGTGTGAGCTTGTGGGGAAGAAGCTGAAGGGAGATGAGAGAGAACAGTGGCAGCAGTTGCACCAAGACCACTGTGACGTGAACCACACTGGCTCCAGTGGTGCAATGGAGACTGAGGCTGCCAAGATCATGTGGGGAAGGTCAGTGGACCTGATGGATGCCCAGTACACCTCCATCCTGGGCGATGGTGATGCTGCTGTCATATCGGCACTGAACACTATGCAGCCATATGGCGCTCATGTGGCTGTAGAGAAACAAGAATGCATCAACCACATGAGCAAGCGCATGTTCAAAGGACTCGAAAATGTGCTCAAAGAGTCGACCGCCCACGCAAAAGAAGCCCGCATCAAGGCCAAGCAGACAGCCACAACATCAGTGACCACCAGCCTCAGCAGAAAAGGAAAGTTGACAGCTGTGAGAATGAAGAAGTGGTCGCAGTATTACAGAAACGCCATCGTCAAGAACGCGCCAGATGTCGAAGCGACACGACACGCGATCTGGGCGATCTTCTTTCATAGCGTGTCAACAGCCGAGGATCCTCACCACTCTCATTGTGATCCGGAGTGGTGCTTCTTCCAGCAAGCCACAGCCGAAGGGGTGGACCCTGAACAGAAGAGGAAGAAGGCAAGCATGACCCACCCCTTCCGAAAGATGCATCTGAGAGTCTGGTACCTCTTTTTGAGCGTTTAACAAAACCTGACTTGTTGGAGCGATGCATGTCGCTTGGCACCTCCAATGCGAATGAGTCATTACATTCAGTTATTTGGAGGAGAGCACCAAAGGCAGTCTTCAGCACCAGGAAGACAGTGGAGATTGCTGTTGCCATGGGTATCGTGCAGTTCAACAAGGGCGCACAAGTCCTGGTCGATGTAACAGCGGCCATTGTGCCCCAGGCTGGCCCGAGTAGCCAGTTATTAGAGCTGGCAGGCAAGATGGACAAGACTCGGCTGCGCAAGTCAGATACAGCAGCCAAGCTTGAGAGTAAATCAAGCAGAAAGAGAAGATCTCTGCTCAAGCTACAGGCCGAGGCGAAACTGTCGGAGAAGGAGGGTCACCTGTACAACCCTTGTGCCTGGTAGACAGTGCACACAAACTCGAACACTACCCATGAAGCAGTTGTGGCTAAAATAAAAATGTCTTGCCAATAGTTGTGTTTGTTCCTTGCATAGCTCCAGTACATAGTTACATTCAATGTTATACATTTAAGTGATGATTTTCTATTATACTTTCTGTGTTAAACATTACGTTTTAGTTTTTTGTCGTTTTCTCAAAATGTCATTTTTGGATATTTGTCAAGTTTATGAAAATTATTTCCGAAAAACTACACAAGATAGAGACCTGAAATTTTCACCAGTTGTTCCCACATATATAACCTGTCAGATAAGACTGTTTTGAACAGTGTAGCTCAATATTGAGAGTTGGCAGTCATGATCCAGTCAGCCAAGTCGTTGGGAGAAAACATTCTAACCAGACATCCCATCTCATAGCGGTCATAGAAATCAGATATCTTGTACCAAAACTACCTTATCTTACAAATGAACATTCCAGCAAATGATTCTTGGCAATTGCACAATCACACATACGTTATGTTGCTTGGAATAATTTTTGTGGTCGGACCCCCCCGTCTCACTACAAACAGTTATTTCCATGGCAATACACATGCAAATGCGTCCAAATTCCACACATCATGTACTATTCATACTTCAAAATAGCACCCCAAATTTGGTTAAGATATGTTAATTATTAACAGAGATACAGACTGGCCGTTTTCGGGTAGTGGCTACCCTTAATGAGTGTGCATCATCTCCCTGTTACTGTGTTTGTCCTCTGTTCAGGATGCATCGTGTTCACTGTGAGACTGACAGTGATGATTGTGCATCATCTCCGTACTACAGTGTTTGTCCTCTGTGTTCAGGATACACGGGTGTTCACTGTGAGACAGCCATTGATGAGTGCGCATCATATATCTAGACCTCTCTAAAGCCTTTAACACATTTGATCATAACATATTATTACAAAAACTAAATTATTATGTAATAAATGGCGCAGCACTAGATCTATATAAAAATTTCTTACACAATCGTAAGCAGTATGTTGAAATTGGCGCTTACAAGTCGGAAGAAGCTGCCATAAACACTGGTGTCCCACAAGCAGACCTGACTACCATTCCGGATTGTCCGGAATAATTCCGGAAATACACCTAAAATTACGGTATGGCGAGGGATGAAAATATTACGGATTCTTTCGTTGTCACAATGATCGTCAGTCACTTCTGTACTCCTCAAATTTAGCTTCACTTTATTCAACAGGTGGCAGCATATATACGCTGCTTGTTGTGACATGGTTTTTCATTCGCTGCTTCTGGTCGTAACCTGACCAGTAGGAAACAACGTTACGACAAATTCGCATTTCCACGCTCATGGCACTCAAACAAAACGAAGTCACGACTCACGCGGCACGAAATGATGCCGGGGATCGAAATGGCACCACTACCAGCCAAGAAGAAACGTGTTTGCAAACGTTTATGACCCGTATTGTCGAGTTTAAAGAAGAGGGTGGGCTTTACATACTGCCGGATACGCGAAATTATTTATTTTCCTATTTCACATGGTCACTGACACTGGTGACCGGGATAATTGCAGGTACTAACTGCGTCGTTAGACTAGTACTAGTGACAGAGTAGTGGGTGTTGTACTTGTAATGTTAGGCCAACTGACTGTACTAAGACTAAGTTAGTGTATTTATTGAGTTTAATCTATCATTTACAACCTGTAATACAGAGATTGGCTTATATACAAGAGTTGAGTAGACTAGAGTCTAGACGATGTCGATGACTAGCATAACATAATGTTTTTGCCGTTCCCCGGCATGACTTTGTCTTTGATCTAGTCAAGCTACTATACTGTATAGTCTACAGTCTGGTCCAAGGTATACCGGCTACTAATATTAATCCTAATGACACCACAAATAGACAATGCCGTGATGCATTGTTATAATTTGTCAAGTTTTTGTAGTCAGCATGCTGTTTTTGAAATTTACATAAAATCAGAATTACAATGTGTATAGACTCATTTACATTACAGTTACGCTTCTTCACGTTTGACTTCTATCAATGCTGGTTATGAACATCTACCTTACCTTGTTAACTGAATGCTTCAAAACACCTCATAGTTTATTAGAGACAATTATGTTTTGGGTGCAACTATCGTCATAGTCACAGTATCAAAGTATTACCGACAGTGGTGTTCTTTTCATGACAATATCTAACACAGTTCTGAACTATTACTGACAGCAGGCCTATATTCCTGAAAATCAGTGTAAATGGGAAGATGGATTACTGACAGGAAGTTTTTGGGGTAGGCAGGTCTGCACAAGGGTCTATTTTAGGACCCCTTCTATTTATCATATATATTAGACATAATATTTTCAAATGATCATTTTAAATTCATAATGTATGCAGACGACACCACTCTTCTTAGTTCCAATCTCCGGATGGCCAAGTCCAAAATCAAAATATAAATGAAGAATTAGAAAATATATGCAGGTGGCTAAAGGCAAACAAACTTTCTCTTGACATTAAAAAAACAAAAATTCATGGTATTTCACATGCCCCAAAAGGAAATCGAACTTCCTAAAATAGAAATTGAATGTACATGATTTTAAATTTTTAGGTATCACCATAAACCAACACCTGAATTGGGACAGCCATATAAACAAAACAGCGAATAAAATCAATAAAATAATTGGATTTTTAAATAAACTTAAACATGTATTACCTAAGAATATATTATCTATAATGTATAATTCGCTCATTCTTCCCAAGATTAATTATGGCATATTGGTGTGGGGTTATCAAGCCCATCGCATTCTTAAACTTCAAAAGAAAGCAGTACGAATAGTTACTTCAAGTAAATACAATTCTCACACAGATCCCATCTTCAAAGAATGTAAATTTCTTAAGCTGGATGACATCTATAGACTCCAACAGCTCAAATTTTATTACAAATTGATCAACAAGGTTATACCAGAATATTTCAGTTGTATTCCATATACATATAACTTTGCAATTCACCAATACAACACACGTGGTAAAAACAACTTATTTATTCCCAGAGTTAATCATCAATATACAAAAAAGTACATCAGACACAACATTATACAAACTGTTAACAATATTCCAAACATCGTCCTTGATAAAATTTATACACAGTTTATATGGTTTTTTGCACTTATACAAAAAATTAGTTCACCAAGAACTATGAATCGTGTCATATTTCTAACTGTTACATCTGTCATTCTTAAACTAGACATGACTGCATTTGTTTAAACTAATTTATCTATTATACTATACCTTGATATACTATACTAAACATACTTTGTTTATACATATATGTATGCATATATAGTTGATCACGTGATAATTATATGATTATGTTACATCAGCGGGGTGGCTCCCATGATAGCGGCATATAATTGTCTTAACCCATTTCATTCTGACAGCTAGTTAGCTGGCCACATTGCTCAGATCTGGACAAAATTACTAATTTACAGTTGTGATAAATTATTTCAACGGGTGGGTCACATACTAATTTTTTGCCAGGTTTTGGTTGAAGAAAAGTGTATAAACCCTTACATTTGTGGAATCAGAAGAGAATTGCCTACTGATGGTGTTAACATTGTTTGTATAGAGTGAGCATAGAAGAAGTTATCTCAAGGTGAAGAAGAAGACTGAAAAGCAATAATAATAAAAACAGATTGTACATCGACTTTGGACTTGTTTTACCTGTATACAACCACTCAGGATGGTCATACATCCAATGAGAGAAATCTGCCAAATTCATTTCTTCAAACAGTGGTAAAAATTTCATGTAAATATCTTGTTTCAGTCGGAAGTTACACATTTCTGAATGAATGTTGTCGAGTATGTGAAAAGATATCTTTCCTGACAGGGATTCACCAACGCTTCAATTATAATATTTTTTCAGGCAACTGTTGAAGAAAAGTGTATAAACCCATACATTTCTGGAATCAGAAGAGAATTGCCTACATGATGGTGTTGAAACTGTTTCTGTAGAGTGAACATGGAGGAAGTTATCTCACGGAGAAGAAGAATGAAAGAAATAAAATAAAAACAAAATGTGTACACAGACTTGGGGCTAGTTTTACCTATATATAGCCACTTAGACATATCATATATCCAGTGAGAGAAACCTCCCAAATTAATTTCTTCAAACAGTGGTAAAAATTTGATGTAAATGTCATATGTCAGTCCAAAGTTATAGTTTTTAGAATGGAAGTCGTCACGTACACAAAATTAGTAATTTCCTTACAGTAATTCACCATTGCCATTGCCTTGGCATTGCAGTTTCCAATGAAAACGAATTACAACACAAGATATAATGTGCATAATAAAATTTAATGAAACAATAACCCTTCACCGAACTAAGGTAATAATGTCCATGACACTGTTCATGACATCGGCGATGTCACAGTTCATATTGTTCACGTCACTGAGTGCCAAGTGCCAACTCACAAGTTGAACAGGCTGTGGAAGTGCGTACAGTCTACAGACACACTCCAAGCTGTTGGCACTGGACACAACAGATTCGTCTGCGTCGTTTTCAGTCGAAATACTGCTCGTACTACTGCCGATTTCACTGTCTTCCACGTCGATATCGCTTCCATCACTAACTGCACCATCATCCGCCATTTTTAAATGCCAAAAATCTCCAAAATATCGAACTCGAACTTCACTCCAAACTTGCAGATAAACACGCGGTTGAAAATTTGCAAATGGCTTCCAAACCGGTAGTGTGGTCATACTGCATCATGGGAAAAATGGTAAAAGCTTGCTACAATGCACACAGTTTCTATAAATACCCGATAAGGCCGTCACGTGCGTTGACTACGCCTGCAGGCGTATCCCGAATAAAAAGGTTAACTACGCCCGTAGGCGTATCCCGAATGAAATGGGTTAATGGGAGCTTCCCTGACCTTACAATGAATTTTATATTGTAGTTTATGTACTTATGATGGTCAAAATAAATACTGTCTGTCTGTCTCCCTGCTACCGTGTTTGTTCTCGGTGTTCAGGATACATGGGTGTTCATTGTGAGACTGACATGGTTGAGTGCGCATCATCTCCCTGTTACTGTGTTTGTTCTGTGTTAGGGATACGCGGGTGTTCACTGTGAGACACACATTGATGAGTGCGCATCATCTCCCTGCTGCTGTGTTTGTCTGTGTTCAGAGTACACGGGTGTTCATTGTGAGACTGACATGGATGAGTGTGCATCATCTCCCTGCTATTGTATTTGTTCTGTGTTCAGGATATGCGGGTGTTCACTGAGACACATTGATGAGTGCGCATCATCTCCCTGCTGCTGTGTTTGTCTGTGTTCAGAGTACACGGGTGTTCATGGTTGAGTGTGCATCATCTCCCTGTTACTGTGTTTGTTCTGTGTTCAGGATACGCAGGTGTTCACCGTGAGACACACATTGATGAGTGCGCATCATCTCCCTGCTACTGTTTGTTCTCTGTGTTCAGAGTACACAGGTGTTCACTGTGAGACAGCCATTGATGAGAGCGCATCATCTCCCTTCTACTGTGTCTGTTCTCTGTTTTCAGGATACACAGGTGTTCACTGTGAGACTGACATTGATGAGTGCGCATCATCTCCCTGCTACTATGGTGGAAACTGCACAGATGAAGTTAATGGCTACACATGTCTCTGCCCTCACAGTAAGATTTCCATTGCTTGTATTAATATGTATGGCAATTTTTTTAAAGTTACTATCTAAATTCACTATTTGCTGTTATAGATCTTAGACAACACATTGTAATGATAGTTGGTTCTTAAAGACTTGTTAAGTTACATTATCTAAATTCACTATTTGCTGTTATAGATCTTAGACAACACATTGTAATGATAGTTGGTTCTTAAAGACTTGTTAAGTTACATTATCTAAATTCACTATTTGCTGTTATAGATCTTAGACAACACATTGTAATGATAGTTGGTTCTTAAAGACTTGTTAAGTTACATTATCTAAATTCACTATTTGCTGTTATAGATCTTAGACAACACATTGTAATGATAGTTGGTTCTTAAAGACTTGTTAAGTTACATTATCTAAATTCACTATTTGCTGTTATAGATCTTAGGCAACACATTGTAATGATAGTTGGTTCTTAAAGACTTGTTAAGTTACATTATCTAAATTCACTATTTGCTCTTATAGATCTTAGACAACACATTGTAATGATAGTTGGTTCTTAAAGACTTGTTGAGTTGGTAAAAATCTAGTCCTGAACTGATTTCTCAACCGGTTTATCCTATTGCAAGTTTGATTCAAATATCCAAATATGTATTATGTGAATAATTTAAACAATATTCAGACAGTTTAATAAAAAATGCATATGTCTGTTTAAGTTATTGACGGAATTGACTTTGGTCATTACAATTGGTACCTTGCAAAATCTACTGGCCAAGCTGACACTTATGCACAGTTTGTTGCGACACCTCGCTGTCGAGGTGACGTCACTGCAGGTAGCACCGCTAGGATTTAACATGGCGTGCATCTATGCGGGTTGGGGCTTCAAGCCTTACCTAAAATGGCAATCGCAGAATTTAATATCATTTTATATCACCATAAAGATAATAATCTTACCTATAAATGTGTTGCTGGATGCATACAGGAATTTTTTTTAGTTATTGCCGTTTAAACTTTGCGAATACTCAAACTTGCAATGGGATTTAATATCACAGTAAAGAGAATAATCGTATCTACAAATATGGATGTATCCATGATTTATTTATAGCTTTTGAGTTATTGCCATTTGAACATTGCGAATGCTTAGCAGATATAATGCAAGGCTGAGCATTCGTGATGTTCAAAGATGTACAATTTCTGTGTACATCTGGCGGCAAACTTGTATATAAGATTATTATCTTTACGGTGATATTAAATACTCTATTCGTTCTAATTAGCGTACATGCCCTAATTAGCATACACCCCCATTTTTGGCAATGTCGGGAATCCGTAATGCAATGTCCTCTCCACCGATATCAAATTTCTGCTTCAATTGACGATCTTTTTATAAAAAAATGTTTACACATCTGTAGACTTATCCTCTTGACCACATGTGAATATATAAATAACTGGTAACACTAAGCAACCTACATTAATAGTACTATACACGTAGTATATTCAAATGTTCGATTGAAATGTGAATGTGTTCAACTCTGACGACACGCTTACTTCGCGTACGCCATTAGCATGCGCAAACAGCGAGACAATGGTGCCACCTTGTGAATATACTGCTAGCTATGCAGTAAGGGACCGGTTAGTATTTATTCTCTTGCAATAGGCAGTTTCATTGTGGCTGAGCGGAGCACCTGAGTAATCAAAATTATTGTCTTGATTGAATAAAAATAACTGGGATAATACAAACACAATACATTAATAAATGGTCACAAAATTATTATGTTACGATAAGACTGCAAGGTATAAATTCAACATTATCCCAGGTATATTTATGTTTAGGAATATTGCATTTTAGCGCACTTTTGAGGCAGAAATAGCGCCCTGGTATGCATCAACATACGCTGCTATATCGCTCATTTTACGCGCGAGATGTGGTAACGCACGACAGCAGCGGTGCAGACTAGCACAAACATGGCCGTATTTTCGTAATATAAATATGCCTGGGATGATGTTGAGTGATGGAACTAACCCACTGAGGTATCAAAGTTAGGCAAAATTCAAGTTATGATGAAATCGAGATTGGTCTGGATTCGACACAAGTGCCCCGCTTGCTTGCCGGCGATCGATGCCAGATTTGCTTGCTGGCATCGTCGTCCACTTGCTCGCCGGTGAGCAATGCCGGACTCGCCGTTGTCCGCTTGCTTGCTGCTCGAAATCTTGGCGAATGGGGAAGTAGACGCATCTTCAGATACAAGCATTGAGACCATTTTAATTGACTTAAGATAAATAACGGTCCCCTGGAAATCAGGTTAGCCACATCCACCTGATGACGCTGTACATACGGCCTGATACGGGAATGTTTGCGACTTTGAGTTTTAACGTACACGTCGGTGATTAAAAATTTAAGATAACATACAACTTAATTACTTACAGTGGATTACGCTGCTTGTGTAGGACACCGTTACTTATACAGTAATCATTTGTACGTCGGGTGGAATTAGCCAGGTGCAGTTAATCTGCTTATTGCACCATCCACGTCACCAAGTGTCCAACTCAGCCGGCGACGACATTGTGTCTATTTAAACTTGGTTCAGTTGGGTGTACGCTTAATAGGGATGATTTTTTGTATTTTAGCATCACAAATATTTGTCAAGCGTACTGTATGCTAATTAGAGTGAATATGGTATATTAAATTCCATGATGGCATTTTCATGTACTGTCTGAAACAACAAGCCATGCTGCTGCTTGCCGTGCTAAAGGATATGGCACGTTCAGCAGCATTGATTGTGGTGACATCACCAACATCTGATGGGCTGGTTGCTTTGAGACACGCAAATGACCATGTTTGAGCAGGCTTAGTGACATGAGTTTGCAATGAACAGGCTTCATATTTGGCTTATTATTTGACAAGAGTATTAAGTTTATGTATACGAAGTTTCAAAGATATTTAAAATTTAATTTCACGTAATCTTTAAATAACTTAACAGCTTGTCTGAATATTTCTCCAAAGCTATATAAAAACGTACAAATGAGCAAGTGGATACTAGGTTAGGTTTGATTTTGTGCCAAACGAATTTGAAATAAGACACTGCATTTAGGAGGCACCTCTATCCCTCTCATGGCCAGATTAATACAGATATGTGCCTGTTATTGAATCTTATTAAATCAAGAAATATTACTGTGAACAAATCGTGATTTACTCGGGTTGCATGAATGCAAATAAATAAATAATTTTTGATCCAATTCAAATAAAATTTTCAATGTGTTTGAAGAACTAATTCTTATCTAATTAATAAATAAACCTATTCCTAATTAATATCTAGCCAAGTACGTGACAGATATGTATTACCAAAATATGAATTGTTATATTTGACAAAAATAAAATATTGAAATAATTATCAACAATTCATTTTCCAAGATATTCTTCATTAATAATTAGCGGATGCATGCTGTGTATGATCTGTTCATAATCTAAGGTTAGAATATTGCTTGATGACAAAATTTTTGCTAAATTTTTTATTTATAATATACTATTGTGTATACTAGAGTCTGACTTGTGCTGTTTTGCTGTTTATGCATTAGTTTGTTTTTAAAATAATAATTGAAAAATGCATTTTAATGCTATTTGATCTTGTCGGCTATCTTTGTCAATCACTTTCTCAGTTAAATGCATTTTCACCAAAACACTATAATTTGAATTCCGTAAATAGTTTTGCAATGAAGTTTGGTACAAGTATTGCTGTCAACAGTGTCCTGAAAATAATGGGAGGTTTTCTAAAAAAATATATTTTCTGAATATTCACTTTGCTATCAAAATCTGAATCAATGGAGTTCGACATAATGACAGCGTTGAGGATTACAACAAAGCTAAAAAAGAATATCCACTTTATCGCGCAGTGCATAATTACCTGTTTACAAGAAAATAGAACACTCTGTTATGTAAATGTGTAAATGTTAGCATTTAATCTTAGATATTGCCAGCGGATGTGTGGTTTGTGAACATTTCCCAGGTGCTTCCATGTTTCTGTCCATGGCAAATATTAATCAAACTTTAATCTCATTGACTGAAAATCTCATTAAAATATTCATTGCATGGTAAAAAAGACCAGGACCAGAAATTGTGTGATGCAGAGTTTGATGACAAAACCACATGGATGTTAAACACTAGAGAGCCACAGAAATCGCCAACATTTCTAACTTTTGGAACTAGCCAGTGAAACTTCAATATTATTATCTGCTAACTGCCAAAATTAATTCCTGTTAAATATGCCCCTATGTCTGGACGTATTCGGGCGTTCTGACCATGAGAGGGTTAATTATATTGGCTGCCATGTGCATATCGTCTAGTTTGTTTGTTAACTTTGTTTACCTGAAAGGTGTTGTACAGCTTACTGTAAGATCAACCTTTAAAACTAAAACTATTTCCTGATGCAGGGACAGTGATGGAAATGACAGAAACTGCAGATACAAGCGCTATT
Source organism: Paraescarpia echinospica (assembly GCA_020002185.1). Classification (NCBI taxonomy): domain Eukaryota; kingdom Metazoa; phylum Annelida; class Polychaeta; order Sabellida; family Siboglinidae; genus Paraescarpia; species Paraescarpia echinospica. The sequence continues at coordinate 63,055,768 of CM034534.1, read as the reverse complement.
GGAACATCAAATGACTACAAAGCTGGTCTATCCCTGGTAGAATGCAAGGACTGGTGTAGTAGTGACGTCATGTGTGTGGCTGCCATGTACGGATCCAGTGGTCACTGTTACATCTATCACAGTAAACCAACACTGACAACATATTCTGGAGACACTGTATTCATGAAGGTGGCGATCACATCTACAGGTACGTTTAAACACATCGTGTCCCTTGCAATTGTGACAGCCAATGTATGCTCTTACTTAAAACTGGAAGCATAAAACTGTTATTCAAATGCAATAGGAGTTGCTCCCTTTGCAGCCAAATGGACCACATGGAATGAAACGCTATGAGCTCTAGCACTTTCCAGCAAGACAGGTCTTCGACATGTCCAAGCACAGATCCAAGTAATTCTCCATTCTTCACCAACACAGTCGACCTTGTGGCTGATGCTATGCTCCACGTTGTCAACATTTACATAAAGAACCAATCACTTCTTGCTGTTGCCGTAATCTTGTTAACTTTACTTACTTATTTATGGTCAACTGATATGAAGTTGGCACTACCCGCATGTATTAATTGCCTCGATGGGTAGATTGCAGTCCGGTGCCGGTTGACATGGAAGGGGCTCCCGCTATGTCCGTAGAGCTGCTTCAAGGTACACAGGGAATAATACCATCGACAGTGAATCCTTTTGTGGGATGGTTATATCTCGTGGCGATTTCTGTCTGCAATAATTTGACTAATAGTCAGGTTCATTATGTTATGATATATATCTTCGTCGCTTTTTTGTGGACATTAGCAAATCAATTCATTTTTGGAAACGTCATGACATGAGGAACCCGAAAACCAATGTTTCCATTTGTCCAATGGCTCGTAAGGCAGCCATTTTGGATTTTCAAAAATGGCCACCAAAATCAATTTTCCCATATATCTTAATGACTGTGTCACCTAAAGCTATAATTTATGTGCCTATATATAGGTTATAGGGATCAAAGATTTGAAATTTTTTACATTTGGATTTCTCAGATATTCGCATTAGCCATTTTTAAAGATGTCAACGTATTATGGAAATAAAAATAACATCGGAATTTTTAACAGATTACTTAAATCTATAAAAAAAAAACTAATCCAGACACTTACAAAATTTCATAACCCTAAAAGCAAAACTTGCTATTCAGTAGAAGCAATTTATCATTGTCTCGTTCTGAAAAATTCCTGGGATGATGTTACCACATCAGCAAAACATGTGACCAAGCAAGAAATGTTTAATTGTTCACGTGATACACCTTATAATTTTTTGATGTCTGGAGTAAGTTGCCGGACGCAAGCGATTGGGGATTTAGGCATGTCATTGGCATACCAGTCTTAGCTATGGCCGAAAAAAAACCTACTGGTACTTCCGATAATGCGACTGTTAAAAAAAAAAGAAGCTAAAATACAGCAGACATAAAACCGACTTCATGGGGACGTAGCCCGAGTTGACAGCTTCCAAGAAGCAGGGCGTGCATTTTGTTTATTGCTGTGTGTGCGATGTCAACGTTTCGATCGCATACGGCAGGCATGATGACTGTCGTCATGATGTTTACTCCAAGAAACATCAAGACTACGTTGTGTCGACGAGATCATCCCAGCCGATATGTGTGTTTTTCGCTAAAGAAGATGAGATCGTCACCAAAGTGACGAAGGCGGAAGCAGTAATGTCTGGCCTGTTAGCAGAGCTCAACCTGCCAATTGCTGCAATTGATGAATTCTTCTGCAGCGCCCGCACCTATTTCGTGACTGTATGAGATTACCTCATCGTTAAGCTGCCGTTGCAAGATGAGATACTGAAGCGAGTTGAGGTCGCAGATGTCTCCTGGCAGACCAGTGCTAGATCAGCCGATCTGATGTTCTTCGTGAACACTTTCCCGGCACTGATGCTGACTGGTACTACGCACGACTCGTTGAAGGAGGCATTCGCTGAATACCAGTGCACGCCAATCAATGACTGTGTCCGCGCAGGATGGATCAGTCCTGGAGAGCACTAAGTGACAAGAACAACAGCGATGGTGTGAAGCTATTCCAGGCTCTGTCTAGTGTGATGCTAGGCATTCTCGCCATCCCTCACAGCAGTGCGTACTGCGAGCGTGTCTTCTCCTGTGTCAGACGGAACAAACACGTGCTCAAGTCGAACCCAGTGAGTTGCGTTGACCGCGAGTACGGTGCCGCCACACTGAAGGGTCTGAAGAGTGTACCACTGGTCATTAAACACTAACAAGGCGTAGTAGAGCATGCCTAGCGTGTGTCCACTAGGATATAAGAACCCGGGACTCAATTTACACAGGGACCTGGACAATTATACATGCATCTAATCTACTGACACTGGCCATTGCAGCGATGCTTATCAGTCTTGGTGTTGTTGATATAGATAGTGTCATGTATAAGTTGTTGTCGTGTCGTCATTTGATAGATATTCGCTATCACGTGTGACTTCTTATGTGTATGTAACAATTTAATGAATTAAGATGACACCATGTAGAAATTAAAATATGTTAGATGAATATGTTTCCTATGGAAAATTGTGAATATAATATAGGCATTAGAAGAACATAAACTAAAAACTAATATTTATATTGTCATTAAAATACAGAACTACAATCTCTACTCAAAGTTTTGTAGTTCAATACAGTAACTTAATATCGATTGTGTTAGTTAATTGATTAGGGAAATGGTTGTAAAATCTTGACTAGACATGAATATATGCTCTAACTGAATTTAAACACTGTGAATGAATATTGACAATTGGCTACAGGACTCTTTCCCACTGTAACTGCAAAAGCGAACCCTTTGAAGTGGACTGCTGGTAGCCAGACGTGTTAAGTCTCCCGCTTTTCGCGGGACACCCGCTTTTGGCACCCATCTCCTGTTCTCCCGCGGGAAATGAAATCTCCAGTTTTGTCATTTCAGAAACTTAACAGGTCTGCTGGTAGCATTTGACACATTGTAACTTATTGCTTTTTGCAACAAGGTTTCTCCCTTCAAAGGTTCAATGATACTTTGATTGCCTACAGTATTTAACATTGTATCAACCTAATATTGACAACAAAGTATATTTTTCAGACTGATTCATTGACTCAGTTCCTAGATACTACATGGCACTGTCCCATGGCCTACATGTGTGCTACTGCCTGTAGTATCTACTCCATGGAAAGGCTTAATTGGCCACCAGTCATTAGAGTGGGCAGACGGCCAGGGGGTGGACCATTACGGAAAATGTTTTGGTGAAGTAGGCAGCCCTGACGCATGCACACACATATATATATATATGCACGGGTGTGCGCATGCGCCCCGCAAACATATAAGCTACCTCAATTTGATGAAATGTTGCTGCAGCCTATTCTGGCAGCCGATGTGAAATGGAAGAAGACAATTGTGAAGGAGAAGGTACAAAATGTTACCACGGAGGAATGTGTAAAGATGAAAATCTCGACTTCACATGTCTGTGTCCAACTACAGATGTCTTCACTGGCAAAAGGTTTGTCTTATTTATTTCATTATATTTTTTGTTTTGTTTCACGGCAACATTGCTAAATTAGAGTATAGAAGTCATGATTTATATCTTGGCGTGGCCGTAATTTTTTATGACTTAGTCTTAGAGACAAAATCTAATCGGAATAAAAAAGTATTAATGTGCATTAGCTGTCACATTATCTGCTAATTTTTTTTTTTTGGGGGGGCGGTATGGCAGGATCTCCTCCCTGGCGCTGTGGTCCACTCACCTCTTTCTGTGTTCAATTGCTTCCTTGAACCATTGACCTCTGATCCTTGGACCATTGACCTCTGACCTATTTATTGGCAGTGTATATAAAAAATAGATATATTAGGTACCTTGTAGTTATGATTGTGTTGGTGCTAGTAGCGTGAATATGTTTAAAAATAAAATCGACACACACCTTAAAAAGGCGGGATACATGTAGATAAAAAGTATTGGACTCTCGATAAGCCAAAAGGCTTCCTTGTCCACCTGCCATCCAGAGTAATTTTCTGGATGGCAATCTTGTTAAATCTATTTGGTTTTGTGGATTCACTACATCGTTTGCTGCTTCTGGTGTACCACTCACCAGAGGGCACCACTTTGGTAGTTTTTTTATTCACTGTAAATATTTAGCATGCCATTATTGACGACTGCTGAAATTAAAATGTTGAAGGAAACAAGTTTTGGTGCAAATACTGTAACAGTGAAAACAGCTGCCCTAGGGTTTGTCGCTCCACGGGCGGGTGTAAGCTAGTATGTATTATTTATTGTCACTCTTATTTGTGATATATATCTGTTTCCGTCTGACCTTGACTTGTCTGTTGCCTTAAGGTGTAGTGAAGTAAAGATCCTCTGTGGTAACAACGAGTGCCAGAACGGAGGAATCTGTCAAGTGATCGGTGACATTCGCTACACTTGCACATGTGCTGCAGGATACACAGGCCAGAACTGTGAGACAGACATAGGTAAATCAAAGCACGTACATTTCGCATTTAATTTACCGTGTTTGTTCTATTAAGCGTACATACCCTAATTAGCGTAACCTCTTTAGCAGTGTCTGATATCGTGACAGAGACCTCCAACGCCAACTTTGACTTTGAATCCATCATTGTAATTAAATTTTTATCAAAGTCACACTAGATTCAAAGCTCGGTGATGAAAAAAATATTTAAAGGTCCACCTAAATTATCAGATGTTAGAATGTTCTGGTATCCTTTTGCTCATATATGACAATGCAAAAATCACTTGCCAGTCACGTCTGCCGAGATGGTTTTTGTGGGAGCCCCAGGAGCCAAAGAAATTGGTTATACGACCCTGTACGCTTACTTTTATGTATTTTCGTGTTGCAAATATTTGTGAAGCATACTGTATGGTTAAGGTAGCTGGGCTGGCTATCATGTCAGTTGATTTCTTTATTTTCTTCTTCATAGAACATTAGTAGGTGTCAATATGTACTATTAAAAAAACCAAGGCACTATCGCCATATGTCACCAATCCATCCTTTAAAAATTAGTATTTTTAGTATGTCTGCGGAAAGTCCCTTTTTAGATTCTTGGAAACTGACGATGTTTCCATAGTGACGATCACGTGTGCGTCAGCCCAGTTCAAATATAAATTCGTTCACCATGAATGCAGATCATATAGTCTGGTTATTCTCATGCCACATGTATTATAATTACCTAAATGCATCACGCTGTAAAATCACCAAATACTGGCGGTAGTTTTGTTTATTCTCCGATAATGCCTGACCTCAGCTGCCATTTGCAATGACACGTGACTGACCCCAGCAGGTGTCAATCAATCTTGTCTACCACAAAAAGTTCTACAGGTGGCCTTTAGTAACACAATAACATGAGACAACTTAGCGGGAAAACTTTGGGGGGAAATCTCAGTAATAGAAGTGTCTGTCAAATCGTGTTGAAATAAGCCACATGCCAGTAAAAAAAGTCACATTCTAAGCAAAAAACAAGCATCTGGTGACACTTATATTATCAGTAACAACCAGGAAGTATTACTTAATGTAACTTTTTAAAAAAACTACAATACTCACAAAGCCATAACTTGGCATATGAACTCGACTTGTGTTTACCCAAAATTGCACGGGATGGTTTTATGTTTGGTGAAGGGGTCGTGCCAAAAATCAGTACGGATTTTTGCTGTCTTTCAATATTGTAGCAAAATGTTTATGAAGCTGTATCAAACTTGATATGCATTTGTTTACAAAAAAACCCGTGTGAATGTCAATAACATGTTTATACTTACAACCATACAAATTTTTGTTTTGGGGAGTTTCTCAAAATGAAATAAAATGCAATTTTAGGGTGATTTTTGACATATTTTGTAATTGTCTTTAAACCCATTTAAATATCTCTAAACAACATCAAAATCAATTCTTTTTGGTCTGGAGTATTGTTTAGTGTCTTAGGCAAACTCTGAGAAAAAATGGTTAGTTTATCTTCAAAATTATTTAAATTAGAAATGATTAATTCCAAAGAAGCATATGATAGCAAATGCAGCCACCTTAATAGAACAAATACGGTAATTTATGACAACATTGTTAACTTTTTTCCTCCTGGTTGCTTTGTACAGGAGTGAGGTGTAGATCATGCATTGCACTGCACTGGACTTGCTGTAGTTGCCCTCCACTGCTCCTGTCAGCAGCCCCCTCCCTCCACTCCTCCCTGTCAGCAGCCCCCTCCCTCCACTCATCCCTGTCAGCAGCCCCCTCACTGCACTGCTCCCTGTCAGCAGCCCCCTCCCTCCACTGCTCCCTGTCAGCAGCATCCTCCCTCCACTTCTCCCTGTCAGCAGCCCCCTCCCTCCACTGCTCCCTGTCAGCAGTCCCTTCCCTCCACTACTCCCTGCCAGCAGCCCCCTCCCTCCACTGCTCCCTGTCAGCAGCTCCTTCCCTCCACTGCTCCCTGTCAGCAGCCCCCTCCCTCCCCTGCTTCCTGTCAGCAGCTCCTTCCCCCCACTGCTCCCTGTCAGCAGCCCCCTCCCTCCACTGCTCCCCGTCAGCAGCCCTCCCTCTATGCCTCCCTGTCAGCAGCCCCCTCCCTCCACTGCTCCCCTTCGTCAGCAGCCCCCTCCTCCACTGCTCCCTGTCAGCAGCCCCCTCCCTCCACTGCTCCCTGTCAGCAGCATCCTCCCTCCACTTCTCCGTCAGCAGCCCCCCCCCCCCTGCTCCCTGTCAGCAGCCCCCTCCCTCCGCAGCTCCTTGTCAGCAGCCCCCTCCCTCCGCAGCTCCTTGTCAGCAGCCCCCTCCTTCCACAGCTCTCTGTTAGCACCCTCCCCCGTCCACCTTTCATCTTCCTCCGACTTTCTAAAATCCCACAATACAGTCCTCCCATCTCAGCAGTGGTCTCTTCCTGCCCTCTAACACAGAGGTTTAAAGTGATTATATTTTCTTGTGAAAAAACTGCATTCTTACGTGTATGAAGGGATGTGTATAGAAAGAGTTGTTGTTATCTATCTAGACAAGTGCATGAAGTACCTGTACTATGTTTTATGCATGGATGTGTACATATAGTTATCTGTTTAGATGAGTATACACACAGAGTTGTTATCTGTCTAGATGAGTGAGCTGAAAACCTATGTCTATATGGAGGGACATGTACAGACATAGTTGTTGTTATCTGTGTAGACGAGTGTGCTGATAACCCGTGTCTATACGGAGGGACATGTACAGACAAAGTGAATGACTTCAACTGTGCCTGCCCTGCTGGGTTCAAGGGGAAGAAGTGTGAGAATCGCCCGTATGAAGGTAGTCTGTGTAGCCCTGACCCTTGTGGTGGCAAAGGCACCTGTCTTGAGGACTACACCACAAGTAAAGCACGCTGCATCTGCGAACCAGGATATACCTCAGGTGAGAAACCGAGTCTGATTCACATTTTGACAAGCATACATGCCTGCAAGCATGCATGTGTGTGCACACACACACACAAGTGCAGTAATATAGACATATCATAATTTATAACCAAATATTATTTGGACAAAGAAAAACACTCATCATAATTTAGTGTTACTAATAAAGGAATTAATTATAAAAAAATTCAAAACAGTCAGCATAAATATTTTAATTCACTTACACATGCATATGGTAAATAATAAATGAGTGGAAATCATTTTGTGTTATCACAAGTTTTGTGAATGTCAGATGTTGCTTGTAGGTCGCTACAAGACACTGTGGCTTGATGCAAGTGATCCTGATGCCACTGGGGATGATGAAACTTTGGAAATACTGAAACAGGTCAGTGGTCTCCCTTAGCAAAGAAATCTATAGAATTCTATAGATTGTTTCTATAGAATTCTGTCAAATCCTATAGAATATATGCTATTAGAAATATGACAGGATTTTTCAGCAATATTCTGTATAATTCTGTAGAAAAATATAGAATTCTATAGAAAATCTATAGCCACTTTATTTTCTATAGAATTCTGTAGAATAATCTGGAATATTGCGCAAAAATCCAATGTCATATTTCCTACAGCACATATTCTATAGAATTCTATAGATATTTTGCTAAGTTTGCAGTAAACAGTTGAACCTCACGTTAAAGGTCACCTTTGGGACGGGGCCAATGTAACCTTAATACCAAGGTGGCCGTATTAGCAAGATAAATTTTCTATACACTACTGAAAAGCCATATGAATGTATAACATTAAAAATTCTGAACAATGTCACCATCTATCAAGTTATAAGATATATCTACATCAAGCAAAATTGGCTAGTTAGTTTTTTGCCAGGGATCTACCTAGAATCGAAAGTTTTTGTGATTCGACCATTATAAGTTTATGAATAAATGTTATACTTGCACAATGAACACAAGTAGATATGTATTTTACGATTTGAAATAAATAAATAGCATAGCGACACCTCCCAATAGCACGTGACACCTCCCAAAAATCTGTTACGTAGAATTCTTTTAAAGTAGTAGATATGCTGATTTACACAGTATGTTAACAGGCCTCAAGATTAACACTGGCCCGGTCCCTTTTTTGAGGCTTTCGGGCCACCAGTTTTCATATTCCACTGAGCCACTGGTTTCAGTCCGATTGACCACCATCTGGTTCCCCTCTAATCAGACCCTACCTAGAAAAATATGACAACCCTAAAGCCTAATCGTTTTATTTGATATTTAAATCAATGTTTGTTTTATTACATTTTTGTTATAACTAATTAAATAACGGCAACTGCCAACAAAAACTCAACTCTCAACTGTCGTCTGCATGATAAAACGCTAGTGCATATGATATTCCATATCAAGTTATCAAGGAAATTTGTTATACTGTCAAACATTTGACAGCTGTGCCTTGCGCGTAACGAGAGCAAGGACTCTGGACAGCATTCACATTGTCACATTGTTTACATCAGTATCAGTCATCGCCAGTCATAAATAATGATAACATGGTATCAGCGTTCAGATGCATATTTATCATGAAATAATGTGCGTTATCCTGGAAATACCGGCCTTAGAATTAAGCCTCAGGCACTGCCAAAACCAAGAAATGCTTTCGATATGCTGAGGACAGCCAGCTAAGGTATCAAGCCCTGAGCTGAAAATATATGTCAGTGACGTCTCAGATTTTGCATGATTGATAGCATCTAGACTGCCGAGTGATACCACGATTAAAAATCTTCATTTAACTTTGCGTTATCACTTCTTATAGTCGCTGTCTTAATTTCGTAAACGATGCACACAAATAAGAATTTCGGAAACGTCGGCATGACATCGCTCCAAGCGAACCTTTGACGTTGTGAAGCGACCGACAGGCACGTCGGTATCAACATTTTTTTTAAACAAAATCCTGGCCAGTAAGGCTTCTGGGCGGGCCAGTAACTTTTCAAATCTACTGGCCCCCTGGGCCAGTGGATACAAAACCTTAGTGTCAAGACCTGGTTAAGTCAGTAAGTTTATCTGTGGGCATGTATGTAAAACCTTTTCACTCTGAGTTATTGTAGAACTGCCTTATAAGCAAGATGCATTTTAATGTCATCACTACAAAGACAGGTAGAAATGCAAAACAAATGCACGCACTCACACACGCGCACATGCATGCACGTGCGTATTATTAAAGAATATAGGTAGATATAGTTGCATAAAGTTAACGTTTTCTGTACTGTACCCCTGGCTGTTTTGCAACAGAAAAGTTCAGTCTGCGGAGGCACAGCCCCAGTCGGGGCGATATGTCGGGTGAAAGGTTCAGACAAAACCTTCAGTGAGGGTGACTCAACCAGCCAGGTCCTGCAAGTGGCTTGTAGCACAGCCGGTCTCCTCTGTCTCAACTCCAACCAGACGACTAACACCACGTGTGACGATTACCAGATCCAGTTTGAATGTGATGGTAGGTAATCTCTGGACACCTAGTAATCTGAGGTAATCATTGGACACTTGGAGATGGTCTGCAACCACTGGACACTTGGTAGTAGGTAATCACTGGACACTTGGTGATGGTAGGTAATCACTGGGCACTTGGTGATGGTAGGTAATCACTGTACACTTGGAGATGGTAGGTAATTACTGGACACTTGATGATGGTAGGTAATCACTGGACCCCTGGTAATGGTAGGTAACCACTGGGACAATTGGTGATGGTAGGTAACCACTGGACACTTGGTGATGATAGGTAGTCACTGGACAATTGGTGATGGTAGGTATTCACTGGACACTTGGTGATGGTAGGTAACCACTGGACACTTTGTGCTGGTAGGTATTCACTGGACACTTGGTGATGGTAGGTAATCACTGGACACTTTGTGATGGTAGGTAAGCACTGGACACTTGGTGATGGTAGGTAACCACTGGACACTTGGTGATGGTATGTAACCACTGGACACTTTGTGATGGTAGGTAATCACTGGAAACTTAATTTCAAGGCAGATAATTGTTTGTTTTTAAAGACAAGATATCTGGGACATTAAGATGTTAATTTATTTTTGACATGTTTTATACGAAAATAACTAAGATGTTATGTTGTGTTGTTTTGTTCACAGCCGGTGGTTCCCAGTGTGTCAACATTGACATGTGTGCAGAGGAGAAGTGTGAGAACGGAGCAACTTGTTCAGACAACTCGGGCAGGGAAGGTGTTTACCAGTGCAGTTGTGTTTCTGGATTCACTGGCTACAACTGTCAACACAACATAGACGAGTGTGCCAGCAATCCTTGTCAGAATGGAGCAACGTGTAACGTCATGGTCAATGGGTACAGCTGTACATGTCTTCCTGGCTACACTGGTGAGTGTAATGTAAGGACATCAGGTAATCAGAGCAATGGTAACTGGTTTCATGGGCACACTGCAGACCTTGGGCAAGTGTTCTGTCTCAGTATTGGTGTCGGCATGCCCTGGACATGTATTCAATCTCAGTTTTGGAATGTTAGTAGGTTCTGGTCAAGTGTTCAGTCTCAGTGTTAGAGCATCAGTAAGCTCTTGGCAAGTGTTCAGTCTCAGTGTTAGAGCATCAGCATAGGCTCTGGACAAGTGTTCAGTCTCAGTGTTAGAGCATCAGTAGGTTCTGGTCAAGTGTTCAATCTCAGTGTTAGAGCATCAGTATGTTCTGGTCAAGTGTTCAGTCTCAGTGTTAGAGCATCAGTAGGTTCTGGTCAAGTGTTCAGTCTCAGTGTTAGAGTATCCATAGGCTCTGGACATGTGTTCAGTCTCAGTGTTACAGCATCGTTAGGCTCTAGACAAGTGTTCAGTCTCGGTGTTAGAGCATCAGTAACCTCTGGTCAGGTGTTCAGTTACAGTGTTAAAGCATCAGTAACCTCTCGCCAGGTGTTCAGTTTCAGTGTTAAAGCATCAATAGGCTCTGGGGAAGTGTTCAGCCTCAGTGTTAGAGCATCAGTAGCCTCTGGACAAGTGTTCAGTCTTAGTGTTGGAGCATCATCAGTATACTCTGGACAAGTGTTCAGTCTCAGTCTTGATTGCTCTTGTCGTGGTGCAGCCACATTAGTCCCAGTAACAAATGATTTAGGTTGGACAAAAATGTTAACAAGCTTCCTCACCTGAAATGGGTTCGTTGGTGATATATCTCACCACAAAAAATTCTCCACCCGAATCCACCCATGGCAAAACCTCGTTTTCTGCTCAAATCCAAGATGGCCGGCATTGCACAGGGTGTAATATTTAAAAAAATTCAAATGGACCTAATTTTTGAACTAAGAAACATAGAAACACATTTGAGGTGTCATTTCCAACTAACTTTAGGATGCCCATTCGTTTGGTGACACATTTGAGGTGGTTAGAAGTCAAGGTCATGCATTAAGGGGTCAAGGCAAAATTTGATGAAATAAGCTACCAATTAATGTGTCATTACAACCACGTTTACTATGCATAATCATCAAACCATATACTATAGGTGATTATAGTTCAAAGTTACGTTTCAGTGTCAATCCATCCTATTATGTATATATGCATATTGTCTATTTACAATCCTGTAAGATCCTGGTCAACATCCCGGTTATCATCATCATCCTGCTGGTGTATACTGCAGTCCGTTCCTGCGGTAGGTGCATATTTTCTTATTGCATTGACCACTGCAATTACATCAAATTATCTTGAGGAGTTGCTCTGGTGCCACTGGCAGAGTCATTCTGATAGGCACGAGACCACCAGAAGATGCTATCCAACCCCAAAGCCTCAGGGGAGATATCGTTGCCACACCAATCACTGTATCTGATGGTAATTTTAAGTCCGATGGCTGTGGAAGGCGGCTGCATCATTCGTCGGCGGAAGCTACTCTAGCGACATGTATTGTGTAGAAGTAGCCATCTTTAGCAAGAACTTTGCCACCTGTGCGGAGTTGAGGCTTAATGATGTGGTATACTAGTACTTGACATGGTATCACACTCACTGAGAGCGTGCAGGAAGAGCAGAGCTGAGAGGGCTGGATCCAGGTTCTTCTTCACTGTAGTGATGAACACTGTCTGTTTCGAGGTCACCATATACAGTTTATCACTCTTGTGGAGTGCTTGGGCCATGAGAACTTGTGGAGCAATCCTCCCCATCAACAATAAACTGCAAGCCCTTGTCAAGCATCAAGGACAAGCTTTAGAAGATGAGCTCTACTTTGTCCCCAGTCCACATGCGCGTATGATTGTCAAAAAGAGATAGGGGGAAAGAGCACAACTCATGTTTGAAGAGATCAGGCATAGGGATATCGCTGATACCCGTAACAAGAAGATGCTTGCACAGACGCTGGGATCCATCTCGATTCGCTCCCTGGAAGCAGTTTTGACATGGACAGATGAGGCCAGAGTGTTCACTTGATTCTTCTGGGAGAACTTGTAATCCACAGAATGACCGACCATGGAAGTTAGGATCTTCTCTCCAACACTTTGAGCATTGTCCACGTTCACTGACCTGATCCTCTGCCATCAATCATGTTGAGAGGATTACAAGCTTTTCTTAAGTTTTGCTGAAAGGTCCCCACTCAACAAAAACCTGAAGCAGCTTCTGTGTATCGGACATGTCACGTCGGATGTGTGACGCTGGTAGGTCATAATGCCCATCTCCTGTATTTGAAGAGAACCCCTTTATCTCAAAGATGCACTGGCTGACATCGGCCCACACTGGTCTGGATAGCAGGACGAGAAGACAAGTACTCTCATTGAAGCCACAGCCATGCTTTAGACCCCTAGTTGACTTGATTCCAGCCATCAGAACTTGCTCTATGAAGAGATCTGTGAGTATACCTGACCATGCACCATCACTTCCCCTGACCGGGAAGAGACCCTTCATGAAAGCAGCATGTACGTTTGGGTGAGTACGATTAAGGTTCAGCATTTTTTGGATGAACAGCGCAAGAGATTTTGTGTAGTTATTGTTCCCAGCAGCTGCAAGATAAGCCTGCATATCACACAGAGACTATAAATACAGAGGCCAGCTTCCTATACATGCAGACCGGATGAAAGCCCTCAGAATTTCGACCATTCTCTGATACTGCATCCACAGCCTGGCTGTTCCATGCATTTGCATTGAGGCACACCAATCATCAAGTGCAATCTGGACAGAGACGAGCAAGAAGAGCAGTCACATTTAAATCACCTGAAAAAAGACACAAGGTTATAAAATAGTACCCATAAATGCTGATAGGAAATTCATAATTCATAAATCCACAATTCATTGCATAGAAATATCACTGTATGTATATATATAGCATGAAGACATCTGATTTGTGCAGTTCATACAAAACTGATCTGCATGTTCTTGAGGGGCGGTCCCAAGCGGGTCGGATTTGACCTTGACCTTAATGCATGACCTTAACGTCTACTTCATATTGTTGCAAAGTCATGCCAATTTGGTTCGAATCCAGCTTATTTATAGCTTCTTTTTTTTCTTCAAATTTTGCCTTGACCTTAATGCACTTCAAATGTATTTCTATGTTGCTTAGTTCCAAAATTAGGTCCATTTAAATATTACACCCTGTGTAATGTCAGCCATCTTGGATTTGAGCGAAAAACGAGGTTTGCCATGGGTGGATTCGGGTGGAGAATTGTTTGTGATGAGATATACCACCAACGAACCCATTTCAGGTGAAAAAGCTTTATTAACATTTTTGTTCAACCTCTGTGGATCGCGATCACTTCGTTGCTGCGACTACATACGGGTGGGGCGTGATGGTCTAATGGTTGGGGCACTGGACTGTCAGTCGAGAGGATTGGGGTTTGAATCCACCTCTGGCCTTATTGAAACTTGGGCACTTTCGTTTACCCCCATTTCCTGTATCTTTAAGAAGAGATACTTTAAGTCGTTGGTCTTTCTGCCTGATGCCAGGTGAAGTCTAAAAATCCAAACATGGAAATGGGAAACACTTGTAATAATGTAGGCGCCATGAGTGCCTTGTCAATGCATTATATATGATACAATGTATTAATAAATAGTACTAGCTTACACCCATCCACGCAGCAACCAGCCAAAGGGCACTGGTTATCACCAGTACAGTACTTTGAACTTAAAATTGTTCCTGCTGACCATTTGTTTAATATCTGCTGTTGCCAGTTAAAGCAAGCATATTTGCAAACAGACATGTAAGGAAATAACTCTTGGTAGCTACCTTTGTGTCTTTTGAATTAAATCGCCAATTGGTTGATCAGAGGTCAATGGTCCAAGGAAGCGAATGAACTCGGAAACATGTGAGTAAACCTTGGCACTGGGAGGTGATGGACTAGCTTCCACTGCCTCCAAGTTAGTATATTAATGTATAGAAACATTATCTTGTTACAGGTGTTCACTGCAATGACGACATAGACAGGTGTCTGTCAAACCCATGTAATAAAGATACTACCCTAGATTGCATCAACACGTTTGACTCATATGAGTGTGTCTGCCTGCCGGGATACACAGGCAGCAACTGTACTGTAAGTACACATATGAGTGTGTCTGCCTGCCAGGATACACAGGCAGCAACTGTACTGTAAGTACGGATATTATAAAACAAGTACTGTAATATGCCGGGATACACAGGCAGCAACTGTACTGTAAGTACGGATATTATAAAACAAGTACTGTAATATGCCGGGATACACAGGCAGCAACTGTACTGTAAGTATGGATATTATAAAACAAGTACTGTAATATGCCGGGATACACAGGCAGCAACTGTACTGTAAGTATGGATATTATAAAACAAGTACTGTAATATGCCGGGATACACAGGCAACAACTGTACTGTAAGTAGGGATATTATAAAACAAGTACTGTAATATGCCGGGATACACAGGCAACAACTGTACTGTAAGTACGGATATTATAAAACAAGTACTGTAATATGCCGGGATACACAGGCAACAACTGTACTGTAAGTATGGATATTATAAAACAAGTACTGTAATATGCCGGGATACACAGGCAGCAACTGTACTGTAAGTATGGATATTATAAAACAAGTACTGTAATATGCCGGGATACACAGGCAGCAACTGTACTGTAAGTATGGATATTATAAAACAAGTACTGTAATATGCCGGGATACACAGGCAGCAACTGTACTGTAAGTATGGATATTATAAAACAAGTACTGTAATATGCCGGGATACACAGGCAGCAACTGTACTGTAAGTATGGATATTATAAAACAAGTACTGTAATATGCCGGGATACACAGGCAGCAACTGTACTGTAAGTATGGATATTATAAAACAAGTACTGTAATATGCCGGGATACACAGGCAGCAACTGTACTGTAAGTATGGATATTATAAAACAAGTACTGTAATATGCCGGGATACACAGGCAGCAACTGTACTGTAAGTATGGATATTATAAAACAAGTACTGTAATATGCCGGGATACACAGGCAGCAACTGTACTGTAAGTATGGATATTATAAAACAAGTACTGTAATATGCCGGGATACACAGGCAGCAACTGTACTGTAAGTATGGATATTATAAAACAAGTACTGTAATATGCCGGGATACACAGGCAGCAACTGTACTGTAAGTACGGATATTATAAAACAAGTACTGTAATATGCCGGGATACACAGGCAACAACTGTACTGTAAGTATGGATATTATAAAACAAGTACTGTAATATGCCGGGATACACAGGCAGCAACTGTACTGTAAGTATGGATATTATAAAACAAGTACTGTAATATGCCGGCTTTTGGTCAGATTGATGGTTGTTTGTGTCTACCAGTAGTGTTGAAACTTTTACATAAAGTCAAATGTTGTTTATTGGATTAATCTCGTTCTCCATGGGTGGATGCATATGTTGTTAAGTTCAAAAATATACACCATTATGTATAACTGGGTGTTTGTTAGTCGTCATGATGGGAAATAATGTGTTACAGTGCTGCCGCCTATTGAATGGAACTGGTATTAATGCAGATTGATGCTATTGTGGATATCAGAACCAAGCTCAGTGGTGGTGGTGTCTTGATAACTTTGGCACATCAGTAGATTCCAGTGGCTAGTAATTGTAGTTTTGAAAGTCGTAATTCCAAGTTCCAAACCACATACCAGTGGCATGGCTAGAAGTTTGAACCAACATGAGACCCTATTCTTTTTTAATTTGCCAACTTATGGGAATGCCTTGTAGCTGTTGAATGTCCTGATTGTTAATATTTGGGTAAACATTGCCAGATATTAGAAGTTTGAACCAACATGAGACCCTATTCTTTTTTAATTTGCCAACTTATGGGAATGCCCTGTAGCTGTTGAATGTCCTGATTGTTAATATTTGGGTAAACTTTGCCAGATATTAGATCCAGTTGGGAATTTTTGTTGAGTCTTTGTTTTATGTAAACAGGGTAACTATTATGAATGTCTACACTACTGTGAATGTGTCTACACCACTGCAAATGTGTCTACACCAATGCGGATACACCACTATGGATGTGGATACACCACTGTGAATATGTCTACACCACTGCAAATGTGGATACACCACTGCAAATGTGTCTACATCTTTGTGGATGTGTCTACACTACTGTGAATATATCTACACCACTGTGAATGTGTCTACACCACTTCAAATGTGTCTACTACATCACCTTGAATGTGTCTACACCACTGTGAATGTATCTACACCAATGTGAATGTGTCTACACTGTGAATGTGTCTACACCAATGTGAGTGTGTCTGCACCACTGTGAATGTGTCTATGCCAATGTGAAAGTGTCTACACCACTTCAAATGTGTCTACACCACTGTGAATCACTGAATGTGTCTACACCACTGTGGATGTGCCCAATTCCTACATCACTTCTGAAAGCCAACATTGACATTCTTGTGCCGACATTAGGTACAATCGTCAACATGTAGCTTGAATCAGGGACTGTGCCAGCCAACTTCAAAGATGCTGTGATTGCACCTTGATTCAGACTCGATGAACAACTACCGGCCTATATTGAAGTTGTCATTTGTTTCAAAATTACTGGAGCGCCACGTAGGAGTCCAACTTCGCCAGCATCTAGACAACAATAATTTGATGGACATTTTCCAAAATGCATACAGACAACATCACAGCACTGGTGCGCATTCAGAATGACCATCTCCTTTCCCTTGACAAAAGGAAAGGTGTGCTGGCAGTGCTGCTCGATAAGAGTGCAGTGTTAGTTACTGTTGACCACTCGATGTTAATCAACCAGCTGGGCAGCATACACATTGAAGGTATTGCACTGAAATAACTGGAGTCACACCTCTCGTACCGGACTCAGTCAGTGTGCATTAGTGGCCACAACTCACATAGAACATTGCTCGAGTCTGGCATCCCACTGGGGTCTGCTGGGCCCAATTCTCTTCTCCATATACACTCTGCCATTGGGTGCTATCTTCAGAAGGCACAAGCTGCAGTACCATCTTTATGCTGATGACGGCCAACTGTGTGTTGACCTGAGTGGAACGCGGGATGGAGAAGCCGCTGATGTGGTTGACCGGATCGAGCGATGCATCGAAGAAGTGAAGCAATGGATGTCAGACCACAATCTACTGCTGAACGAAAACAAGACCGAGGCTAATATCGTCTGGGCACCAAATCATAAACACCTGCATGACGTTTCGTGTGTTAGTGTATGTGGATGTAACATTGTTCCATCACCGACCATCCGCAACATCGGGATTACAATCGACTCTGGACTAACAATGTCGTCATACATATCACGGATGTGCAAGTCGGCATGCTACCATCTCTACGCAATTTCAAAAATAAGATATTGTCTTACTACTGATGCGTGTAAGACACTAGTTCATGCCCTGGTGACATCGCGGCTGGACTACAGTAACGCGGTCCTGTACGGCATCACCGAGGCACTTATAAACAAGTTGCAGATGGTACAGAACTTGGTGGCAAGACTTATCTCAAGACACCAAAAGCACCAGCACATAACACCTGTGCTGGTCGAACTGCACTGGCTTCCAGTTCGCTGGTGTATCCAGTACCAGCTGCTGGTCCTTGTTTTCAAGGCTTTACATGGTCTTGCTCCAGCGTATATCCAAGATCTTATAACACTGTATACACTCACCCGCAACCTCCGATCTGCTGATCTACATCTGCTTGTAGTCCCGCGTTACAACTTAGAGGGTTATGGCAGACAAGCTTTCTCCATGTCTGGAATAAACGTTTGTCAAATAGACACTTTGAATAAATTCAAAACTTGCCTTAAAACTTACCTATTTAAGCGGGTGTACTGAGGAACTGTGCTGTAGGATACTTTTTATGAACATGTATTTAGTCAATTAATTTATTTGTATTATATAATATATTTTAATTTATTTATTATTATTAATCTTTTAACGCAATTTTATATATTATAATATATATTCTTATACTTAATTATCTTAATATTTGTGCAGATATGTCATGTACTTTTAGTTTATTATATATACAATCTTGTAAATCTTAATATTATATTTACTGGCATCTTTATACATATATTTTTTACATTTGATTCCATGTACGTTTTATAATGTGTGTACGCGTCTATGAACGGGCTGGTCCCGGAGATATGGCGCCATAGAAATGCTAGTAATAATAATACGCCACTGAGAATGTGTCTACCCCACTGTGAATGTGTCTACAGCACTGTGAATGTGTCAATACCATTGCGAAGGTGTCTACACCAATGTGAATGTGTCTACTCCACTGTGAAGGTGTCTACACCAATGTGAATGCGTCTACTCCACTGTGAAGGCGTCTACACCAATGTGAAGGTGTCTACACCACTGTGTACATGTCTACACCAATGTGGATGTGACTATACCACTGTGAATGTGTCTACACCACTGTGGCTGTGTCTACACCACTGTGAATGTGTCTACACCACTGTGAAGATGTCTACACCAATGTGAATGTGTCTAAACCACTGTGCATATGTCTACACCAATGTGAATGTGTCTACACCACTGTGATTGTGTCTACACCACTGTGGATGTGTCTACACCCCTGTGGATGTGTCTATACCCCTGTGGATGTGTCTACAACACTGTGGATGTGTCTACACCACTGTGGATGTGTCTACACCACAGTGGATGTGTCTACACCACAGTGGATGTGTCTACACCACAGTGGATGTGTCTACACCACTGTGGATATGTCCTTGTTTACAGGAGGACTATGATGAATGTCTCAGTCAGCCGTGTCTACATGGTGGTGTTTGTGAGAATAAACTCAATGACTTCTCCTGTGACTGCCCTGAGGGTTGGACTGGCAAGAGGTGTGAGACAATCACCAGTTATTGCAGCCCTGATCCGTGCCAGAATGGTGCTACGTGTCACGATGTCTTCAAAGACTACTTCTGCCAGTTAGTGTCCATAATTGCAGTCCTTTGTAGATATCCCTGAGATATACTTTCAAAATTTAATGTTTTAAATAAATTTGTTACTCTTTAATTGCTATTCCATCTAGTGTAATTAATTAATTTGAATCAATAACAGTAATCTCTATAAGAAATGATTGGGTTAAGCTGCATATGTAGCCATTTGGGGTAAACACTGAGAAACCTGTTGGGGTAAGCTTATATTTAGTATGGAATGCAGTTGTGCAGTGCTAGAACTTCAGACGTTCGACAGAGAGAACCCAGGTTTGAATCCTGTGCTACAGTGTAAAATCTTGGGCATGTTTGTTTACTCTATATTGCTTCAGTTCACTCAGCTGTATGAATGAGTACCTGGCTATAGACAGTGGTGGATATTTGTGTGTGAATAGTCTTCGCACATTAGTTACAGTGTGGCTGGATTCTTCCCAGAGAAGTCAAGATGGTGTTTGATTGAATAGGTTTGCTAGGGAGTAAAGTGTATTTAGCGCTTTGAACAGTCCTGAAGACTGGATACTGCGCTATGAGAGAACTTACCTTTAGCATGGAGTCACTGTTTGGATTGCAATTGATGAAGGATGGTTGTGAGGAAGGAAGAGATAAGATAATTTAGAAAAGATGTAGCACGTAGTTTTGTGGATCTAGGCATTTGACATAGTGCCAAGAGGATATGTTGGTACTTGCAGATGTGCAACAGGTTATGGTGGACGTAACTGTTCTGACGGTGCCGATTTATGTGCCGTGGCCAACCCCTGTCAGAATGGGGGCACTTGTTATATGGAACATGGAGACACCAAATGCAGATGCATGCAGCGTAAGTCAACTCAGTATGTAATATAACCAGCATTTTTTATAACATAATATATGTGCTAACTTTGGACAGTTTAAGTGCTTCTCCTCCAATCGCCTCTTTCTTCCTTCGACCCGTTGTCTCTCACCTACCTTTTGGTGATGTATTTTAAAAACAACAAATGTTATTTAGAGTGATTTAGTTATGTTTGTTTAATATGCTAAATTTTTCTAGAGGGTTCTCCTACCCGAGAGAAATGAATACTGAAACATTTGATGTCCTTGTTCCATGGGTGGGTGTAAACTATTAATGGAATGTAGAAATTATGGTAATTATAACTGGATTAGTTTAGGTTCATTTGAAAATGACACAGGATTGCTATATAAAACAAGTAGGATGCAAAGCACAGCAGTATTTGTGAAGCATGGCACCCAGTGAAATAGGCCACATTAATGTTTAGCAGTTGACCTGCAACCTATAGCTGGTACACTAATTCCACTTTACGTTCAACTTACTACTCTTAGATGGCAGTCTGTCTGACCAAGACAGCTGAAAACTGCTGAAACGTAACTAAAGAATTTTGTTTTATTAAGCTGTAAAATAAAAGAGTAATTGCTGTGTGTCTGATGATAGTAAATGATAATGTGTATGACCTTGTCATAGTTTTGTATTGTCAAAGTGTTGGTTGTAGATTTTACGGGTGACGTATGTCAGTGCGCTAGAGACTACTGCAGTAAGACAAACACTCACACGAGAGCGAGGCTGGTGGCGCGAACAGGAAAATTTTAAATCATCCTCTATTAATCTTATTATTTTACTTGTTTTTAATTTGATTTATATTACGGTAAGGTGTTCGATAAGTGCTATTAGTTGGCGTCCTGTGACCAACACAAATACTAAAAAAACACCCATTTCTGTCTAAAACGAACATTATTTATCAAGACACTGTATTATCGCCCAGTATACAACTGGTAACCAAGGCACCTATGATCCATAAATCTACATGCAAATCGGTTAAAATACACCGAGACTGGTACATAAACATAGGGATTAGTTATACTCCTGTCTTAGTATAAGTTTACAATAAAAAAAAATAATAATAAATAAAAAAAAAAATTCCTGGCTTGGGTCTGCCTAACATGGCCTCGTAAATGGTGCTGCTCTTTGTGTGTCCAGTGTAGGCCCTGGGACGAAGACTCTACATTTCCATTTCAAGTCTTTCTTCTACACTATCTACTATTTTTGTGTGTCCTTTAGCACATAGCAGTACCATCCATACTGTAGCACTTCCTGACTAACATAAATACTAGGTTTTACACTTACAGGATGTTTTACCTGAGTGTTGTTTTTCTCATGGTTGTATTTGTAGAGATTAAAAATAGTACGAATGACTGTTATGCAACTTCACATGAAATTCCTGTAAACACATCAGGATCGATTTCTCTCATCAAGGCATTGTCCATCAACTTGCTGCATAAACCAAGGATGTCCAGAGCAAACCCCAAAAAATTCCCATCATACTTTATGCTATATCTTCTTGTACTGGCAAACGACATTGAATTAAATCCCGGCCCCAGAGCACCCATGTACCCATGTGGTGTTTGCCAAAAAACAGTAACTTGGAAACAGAAAGCAATTTGTTGCGACTCCTGCAATACTTGGTTCCACACGCAATGTGAAAATGTCAGAGACACAATATATGAAACAATGCAAAACACCAACACATCATGGAATTGCCTAAAATGTGGAATGCCTAATTTCAGTAGTACCCTTTTCAATTATGACGACATTGAACTTTCTGAAAATATATATCAACACATCTCTCAATCAAATGATGACTCCATTCAACTCCCTACAACACCAGCAGGGTTAGGACCTCCACTACATACATCATCTCCTTCGAATCAAAGGAAACAGCACAATTACCGTCATACTCCTAATACTAAAAAACCATTGAGAATCATCAACCTAAATTGTCAATCACTAAAAAACAAGAAGGCAGAATTCCTTTCACTCATTGATAGCTCCAAACCAGACATAATTATTGGCACTGAATCCTGGCTTAGCAATAGCATATTAGATTCTGAATATTTCCCAGATAAATTCAATGTATATAGAAAGGACAGAACAGATGAACAGAGAGGAGGAGGGGTATTCATTGCAATACATTCTGACCTGCTTAGTGAAGAGGAATTTGAATTAGAGACAGACTGCGAAATCATTTGGGCTAAGATTAGCATAGCTGGTTGTAAATTACTTCACATATGTGCCTACTACAGACCTGACGTAAATGATGAACACAGCATAGAACAATTTGAAATATCTCTAGGCAGAGTAAATCAAAAGCAACACTTATTCATTGCAGGAGATTTTAATTTTCCTGGATGGGACTGGCAGAATGGAATGTTAAAACCAAACTGCCAAAACGTACTACTTCATGATAAATTTCGAAACATTCTAGATGACCTTGGTCTTATCCAGATTATAGACAAGCCAACAAGGGGAGAAAACACTCTAGACTTAATGATCACAAATAACCCTACCAATGTCAACCGAACAGAGATATTACCAGGAATCTCAGATCATGACTGTTGTTACACAGAGCTAGACATAAACCCAATGAAACACAAACAGAAACCTAGAAATATTCCCCTTTTCAATAAGGCAGATTGGGACAAATTTAGAAAACGTATGAAAGATGTAAGCAAAAATCTTCAAAATTGCTATGAACAAAACAGTGCAAACAAGTTGTGGTGTATGTTTCGGGATAGCATTGTCAAAGGTACTGGGATGTATATACCATCCAGAATGGCTAGATGTAGGGACGGATACCCCTGGATTACACCAACACTAAAGAAACTTATGCAAAAAAGGGACAGAATGTACAAATGTCACAAGCACACTCCAAAATACAAACATCTAAAACAAACTATACAGCAACAACTGAGAACTGCCTACTGGAACTATGTAAATGAAATTGTCACCTCTACTGAAGATAGTCAACAAAAACAAGGTTATGCTAAGAGATTCTGGACTTACATGAAACACTGCCGTACAAACCACACAGCGATATCGCCTCTCAAACAAAATGGAATCCTACACTCAAACCCTAAAGCCAAAGCGGAGATACTAAATCAGCAGTTTCAATCAGTCTTTACAGATGACCCATCTCCCCAAGTAACCAAACTACCCAATCCAACACTACCAGAAATGCCAGAAATAGAAATTACAGAAGCTGGTGTACTAAAACTCCTACAAAATCTTAAACCGTATAAAGCACAAGGACCAGACAACATCAACCCAAGAATTCTAAAAGAATTGGCTGTTGAAATTGCACCATCGCTAACTTTAATCTTTCAGAAGTCATATGCTACAGGAGAAGTCCCCACAGACTGGCTAAAAGCAAATGTCTCACCTATTTTCAAGAATGGTCAAAAATACATAGCTTCAAATTATAGGCCCATTTCCCTGACATGCATAGCATCAAAACTAATGGAACATGTCTTGGTTAGTAGTATAATGAAACATGCACATTCACACAACATTCTTTATCATCTTCAACATGGCTTTCGCTCCCAAGTATCTTGTGAGACACAGCTTATTCAGTTCATACATGACTTAGTTACCCATATGCAGTCTGGCATGCAAACGGATGTCATAGTGATGGACTTCTCTAAAGCATTTGATAAGGTCAGCCATAAAAAACTGATTTACAAACTCCATCACTATGGCATCCAAGGCAAAACAAATTCCTGGATTCGATCATTTTTAACAGACAGAACTCAAAGAGTCATAATAGAGGGCGAGGCCTCCTCTGAGGTACCCGTAACATCAGGAGTACCACAAGGCTCTGTACTTGGCCCTTGTCTATTCCTCTTTTACATAAATGACATCCCAGACAATATTACATCTACAGTTAGACTTTTTGCTGATGACACCATAATGTATATAGCCCTTAAGCCTAAGACAAATACAGCTGTGCTCCAGGAAGATCTTCACAAACTTGGAAAATGGGCCATAACCTGGAACATGGAATTCAATCTTCAAAAATGCCATGTCATACCTGTAACAAGAAACAAAACTGTCATTAACAATCAATACATGCTTCACGGTCAAACACTAGAAACTGTTTCACAGGTAAAATATCTTGGTATAACCATAACCTCAGATCTCCGGTGGAATGCCCACATAAATAACATTTGTCTAAAAGCAAATAGATCACTAGGCTTCCTCCGCAGAAATCTCAAAGTTCCGTCAATTCAAATAAAAACTCAGGCCTACTTCACCTTTGTCAGACCCATCGTGGAGAACAGCTGTACTGTCTGGGATCCATATACCCTTACACAAATAAACAAACTAGAAATGATTCAACGCCGTGCAGCCCGATATGTCTTATATCGCCACCACAATACCTCCAGTGTAACAGACATGCTCCAGACATTAGGATGGA
The DNA here is from genome assembly GCA_020002185.1 of Paraescarpia echinospica. NCBI lineage: Eukaryota > Metazoa > Annelida > Polychaeta > Sabellida > Siboglinidae > Paraescarpia > Paraescarpia echinospica. Next base: position 63,030,773 of record CM034534.1, on the reverse strand, counting down.
GATCCTTATCAGACAGAAGAACTGATGCAAAACTATGTATGATGTACAAGATAGCAAATGGCCTAGTGGGTATACCAGCAAACCAATACCTTATTCCTGTAAATATAGTCACTAGAAAACAACATTCCTTATCTTACCTTATCCCTCACTCCAGATGCAACTACCACTTGTATTCTTTTTTCCCCAGTACCATTCGACTTTGGAATTCCCTCCCTCAATATATTGTAAATCAAAACAGCCTGTATGCGTTTAAAAGCAACATCCAGAATTTGCAGTACCCCATGTTTTAGACGTTAACAAGTTCTTCTGCACGTATTTATGTTTATTTACACGATAATTTGTGTTCTTATATATTGCACTCTAAAAACAAAACAAAAATGTCCTGTTCGCCTGCCATGCCATGGCACCGCCTGTATCCTCAGCATGTTGAGGCTAGGCGTGTATTGGAAGAAGAAGAAGAAGACTTGCCAGAACGGAGGCTCTTGCAGCCTGACATCAACCGGAGGTTTCACATGCTCTTGTCAACCAGGTGTGTCAGTACTCCACATTTATGCCCCTCAGTTAATTTTGCTGGATGTCTTAACCAAATCATACATTTGTGGCTATTGTGATGGATATAAAATGGTTTCTGCCAATGCTGAATGTGTACAATTGTTTCACTTGTATTAGATGTTTCCTGCCAAGTTAATGCAGTTAAGGAGCTTTGCATAACATTTTGTATTATTGTATAACCTGTCTTACCCAGTTGGTGTTTAACGTTTTATAATATCTGTATTTTATAAGGCAAATATATTTGTTACAAACAGGATTTACTAGCGCCATGTGTGAGACAAACATTGATGACTGCGTTGGCACGGACTGTGGGGAAGGCATCTGTGTTGATCGTGTTCAGAATGCATTTTGTCAGTGTCCTGTTGGGAAGGCGGGATCTGCCTGTGAGAAGGGTAAGTGCCAACGGTTGCGTCTACTGTCCCTTCATGTCACCGAAGAAATCTTTTCCGATTAATTGTATTATTGTGATAAATTTATTGTTTACAGGACAGGAATTGCATGAAGCGTAATACGTTGTTATTGTAATGTGTTTGCAACAGTTTATAGTGTTATTATTATAGTAAGCTTACAGCTTTTGATAAACATTATATCCAGCTAGTATGTTGCTATTGTAATTTGCTTATAGCAACTTCTGATAGACATTCTATCAAGCTATTGTAATTAGTTTACAACAGCTTTAAGTTATAACAGGCATTACATCAAGCTATTGTAAATATTTTACAACAGCTTTAAGTTGTAACAGGCATTGCGTCAAGCTATTGTAAATAGTTTACAACAGCTTTAAGTTGTAACAGGCATTATGCCAAGCTAACACGTTGTTATTGTAACATGTTTACAACAGCTTCCAAACTATGATGTTTTCTACAAGGTAGTTCGGTTACTGTCAGTTGGGACGGATGTGGTACGAGTCCACCTACTATCATTTGGCAAATTGGTTCATTGTTCTGTTCCTGTGCCTTTTGGAAGAGACCAAAATAGGACTGTTATCTCATGTTGTTTCACCTTCTATGTATAATTTTGATTGTAGACACGGACAGAGACTTGGACATAGAGTTTGACGACAGAGGTGGTGTGTATTCACTGCACCCATTTCTAGTGAATGCGTCGTCAAGCAGCCTGGGCATATGGGTGCGCTTTGCAGACAAGGGTGGCACTGGAATGTTCTTGAGTATACACATGGTAATGTGAGTAATTTATTTTTGTATGATGATGATGACAACGTTTCATAAAATGTTTGAACTAGTGGTACAAATTGACAACATATTGCTCAAATGAATGTTGCTACTTGACATAGAATACATGGGTAACACATGGTGAATTATTACTACTTTTAGGCCTGAACTATAGTTGTTATAAGTTATACAATGTCGGCTTCCTGTTTTACATCCACTTGACATTCACAAATGTATATGCTTATCATAAGATTCTCAGAATGAATCAGCCACGTGCTCTCCAGGAGGAAAATGCATAGCAATAAAACTACATGATTGGTCTACAGCATCTTGCCATGCATTATCCTGCTATATAACACACGGTTGACTTGTTTTGATAATCTGCCATTGGGATTAGCGGACTTCTAGGCCAAAGCTTGTTACTGATATTAATCGTGAATCTGTAATGTGGTACAGGCATTTTAGCGTTATAAAGGTAGGAAGTAAAAAAAGTATATTTACATATTAATATGCTATTGTATAATAGAAATAGCATACTATTTGTTAGTGTCACTGTTTGTTGAGTGTCATCTTGTTGATGACATTCAAGTGATTTCAACAAGCAGAGTTGTTCCCATTAGTCAGCAGGTTATCATCTGTCCATCCCTACGATGCATCCCCAGAATCTTGCCAGATCTCACCACTAGATATAGCGCCGTCTCTATATCACTTACGAGAATGAGCGTAACTTCCAAGACAGTTACCTTAACAACTTTGTATACATAAACGTAATGTTCTTGTCAAGTAATGTGCCAAATATGAAGCCTGTTGACTGCAAACCCATGTCACTAAGCCCGCTCAAACATGGTCATTTGCGTGTCACAAAAGAACCATGCTCGTCAGTTGTCGGTGACGTCACCCGAGGAAGCACCAATAGCAGTGTTTGCACAGGACGTCTTGTATAAAAAAATTACAAGTCTTACTAAGTTTTACTTGTTTGCATAACACTAAATAAATAAGTGGTAAGAAGATACAATATGCACCTATTTTGCAAACATTCAGGTTTTATGAAAACAACCTATTAATATTAAAGCGAATAAAAACATCTAATGCTTAAATTCATATTATATTACATCCAACTATCTATTTCCATGTCCACTAAGCCAAAACAAATTAAAAAGTTCAATGAATTAGAAATTCCACATTTTATGCTGTGCAGCCGGACATTTTTGAATATGCATATTTTTGGCGCGCTTTTCTGGATGCCGAGATGTGACGTCACATATCACCCGTACTCGCATCAGGCCGACCCTTTCCATGCATTCAGAGCATGTTTACAAGGATAGCTTTTGGGTCGAAACGTGCGTCAAAATTAGTTATTGTGTGATATTCCAATGTAATACAAACACTAGTCATCATAGAGGAACAAGCAGTTATCTTACGGTTCCACATGAATCCAATTTTATTCAAAACAATGAATGCAAATGGGCCTACTACAAGTCAACTAATTTCGCCGAGCTTGGGCTCGTTTTTAGAATAATTATATCGAATGCAACCAACGGGAGATAATCTACACCAATAAACAACATAGCAAACAGATATCGTATCAAGCTACAGAACGTAACGTGGGAGGGTGACGATGTCAATTTGTCATATCCTATAGGAAACCCAAGCTTGGCGATACCTAGTCGACTTGTAGGCTCATGCGCATTCATTGTTTTGAATAAAATTGGATTCATGTGGAACCGTAAGATAACTGCTTGTTCCTCTATGATGACTAGTGTTTGTATTACGTCGGAATATTGCACAATAACTCATACTGACGCTCGTATTGACCCAAAACTATCCTTGTAAACATGCTCTGAATGCATAGAAAGGGTCGGCCTGCTGCGAGTGTGGGTCACATGTGAAGTTATGATACCACGTGATCGCCTAGCTCATTAATATTTTATTTTCTGCGGGAATCGCTACACAGACGGGTTTAAAATGGAATTTATGCTACCAATGTATTTTATTGTATTTTTTTAGTGTTCTCGAATGTTACATACAATGTTAAACTTTGTGTACACATGGAAAACGGATTTTAGTTAATGCCTTGTTTTTATTTCCTTTAAGGAGACACTCTTCAGCCGGCCCAGTATAATTAACTCATGTGTGTTTCAGGTCACAGTCTGAGGTGACAAGGACGCTTGTGTCTATGAGGGAGACAGGCGTAGAGATGAGCTTCAGGGAGGGTGACGATGTCAGTTTGTCATATCCTCTAGGCACACACATCAACAACGGCTATTGGCATTATGTAGCACTGAGTCTGGAGGTAGACAGAGTCACGTTGTATCTTGATGGAATTACTAGCATCATGGGCAGTTTCACACCAGTCGAATCAGTTTAGTAAGTCTAGCTGTGCAGTTCTGATTTCATAATCACACACATTGAATTATGACCGAAATTATGTTATTACATTATGTCCGCATATCATCTGCAACTTGTAGCTTTGGATAGCAATCTTGTGACTTTGTTATTGCATACGTTGCAATGTCTTCTGGAGAAAGATCATAATAATATCATTGGAATGAATGGTAGTTTGATTCCACATGCCACCTTTTCAAAGCTTGGGTAATTTGTTCACCTCACTTCCCGTGTGCCTCTCAGAAGAGAGAGTAAAAGACTTTGGCACAGTGTCCAAAGGAGGTGAAAAATCCCATGCAATAAAATCAAGAATCTTTTGTGGATTCACTAATTCTAGAGACAGTTACACTGAAATAAACCCCTGTTACAGGGTTCTCATGTCTGTTGGAGCTAGAATAGTAATACAAGATGTTTATTTGCAGTATTGTATTGCGAGTTGGTGGGTCGGAGTCGGAGATGTTCCGTGGGGCAGTCAGTCTGGTGCAGATGTGGGACGTGGCCCGTAGTGCCACAGACATTATCAGTGTGCTCAATGTGAAGGCGACCCCCCTCACCAGCCCGTCCTACACCCAGGGACTGATATCTGACTGGACCTGGGACAGCTTTCATCCTGGACCAGGCATGAAGAAGATGTCTCCATCCACACGCGGCCAGACAATCTGCACCACTGGACAACAGCTGGACAAAGATGGCAGTACTTGTATTGATAAACTAAAAGGTACAGTCTGGAGGGAGGTGTGACAGAATAGCTAAATTTAAGGACCAAAATTAAGGCATTGTTTTTCATGTAACAAGTAGAATGTACGCAGTAAAATAATAATTGTTTTTCATGTAACAAGTAGAATGTACGCAGTAAAATAATAATTGTTTTTCATGTAACAAGTAGAATGTATGCAGTAAAACAATAATTGTTGTTCATGTAACAAGTAGAATGTACGCAGTAAAATAATAATTGTTTTTCATGTAACAAGTAGAATGTACGCAGTAAAATAATTGTTTTTCCTGTAACAAGTAGAATGTACGCAGTAAAATAATAATTGTTTTTCATGTAACAAGTAGAATGTACGCAGTAAAATAATAATTGTTTTTCATGTAACAAGTAGAATGTATGCAGTAAAACAATAATTGTTGTTCATGTAACAAGTAGAATGTATGCAGTAAAATATTAATTGTTGTTCATGTAACAAGTAGAATGTACGCAGTAAAATAATAATTGTTTTTCATGTAACAAGTAGAATGTACGCAGTAAAATAATTGTTTTTCATGTAACAAGTAGAATGTACGCAGTAAAATAATAATTGTTTTTTATGTAACAAGTAGAATGTACGCAGTAAAATAATAATTATGGGCACCGCCATGATAATTAATGAGTTAATGAAACGACTCATCGTTTGTCAGAAAAAGGCAGCCCCACAAATTAGTAATAATATTTAGACTTGTATTTATTTTAATATCTGCAAATAACCTTGTGTTATGTAGTTGGTTTGTAAATGTTTGCATGCCCTGCACTCTGTAGTTACGCAATTGTTCACCAGGTGGCGATATCAACATTCAAGTTTTGCACATTTTGTCGAAGTGTCAATCGTTGAACCACTCCAGCCCAAGAAGACATTACAAAAACAGTTAATCCATATACAATGTGCTAACTTTGGGGGAAGTGTGTTAGTATCTCCTCCCAGGCACCAAGTTCACTCGTCTCTTTCTGTGTCCATTTGCTTCCTTGGACCATTGTCCTCTGATCTACCTATTGGTGATGTATTTAAAAACAAAGGTAGTTTGAGTTATTTACTACTTTCAGTGATAAACCACTGTCATTAATGGTTGACATATTCCTTTCAATTTCTGCTGCCTCCCAACTAGTTTAACCCATAGCGACTACTAACTCTTTGTTGGCCAAATACATAGTGTGTGAATGGTTTATAATTGTATATATTATCTGCAGTTAGTTTAATGAAAGCTGCTTATTTTTAATTGGTAAAAAACTGTCTGATCATTAGAGTTTAGCTAATCAGTTGCTGCGATGGTAAATCACCTTTCAGTGCATTGGGTGTTGGAAGGTGGAGTGTCTGCAGAAGGAGATAGTTAGGTTGACAGATATTGTGATGGGGATGGAGATGAAAATTAGCAAGGAGACGGGGAATGGAGAGAAAAGACAGGGAGAGAGGTGAGAATACTGCAAGACTGAAGGAGAATAGCAGTGGCAAGAAGACTGAAGAAATGAGATTGAGAGGAGGGAATGTGATTGGAGGGGAAGGAAAATCGACGACAGAAAACGTGACAAGCATGAAGGTGACAGGGGAGAAAGTGAGAAGGAGGGAGGGAAGATGAGACGAGAGAGGAGAGAAGAAAATGAGATGGGAGGAAAGATGAAGGGACGAAAGGAAGTGAGAGCAATGTGATAGAAGAGAAGTCGATAAAATGGACGATGACAGGAGGAAAGGTGACAAGAGAAAAAGCGACAGGAAAGAATCGACCGGAAGAGAATGTGACAGGAGAGAAGACGGCAGGGGGAAAAGACAATAACCAGACAGATGCAAACCACAGAAGGAGCTACTCTGAGGCAGTGATTGAGGGGGCAATGAGGAAAGAGAGGTGTTTACGGGCGACTCCATTATGAGAAAGACGGACAAGACACTGAGCGAGGGGAAGGATGTCGTTGTTTGTCTACTGGGGGCTAGGATAGAACATGTGACTAAAGGGTAGAGAAGGTATTGGGGCATGGCAAGGGAGGGTCTATACTAGTACACGTAGGAACATATAATGCAGACAGGGAGGGAACAACTGGGATAGTACAGAAGTATAGACAGTTAGTGAGGACGCTAAAGAAGACAAGAGGTGAACAGATTATTCTATCATGAATTTTGCCAGTAATGGGAGGAAGGGGGGCAACATATAGAAACTGCAAGAATATGGCTATCAACTCATTAGTTGAGCAGATGTGTGAAGAAGAGGGGGTGGGATTCACAGATTTATGGGGATACTTTGTTGGGAGGGAAGGTATGTACATGAGAGATGGCCTCCATCTTAGTGGAAAGGGGGCAGCAGTTTTCTCAGAGAACCTGCTGCGATCTGTTGACAGTGGGACAGGTTGCATCTATTTAACCTAGATTCGCAGGGGGGACTCATAGAGAAGCCTGAAAATGGAGGCATAGATAAAGACAGCACAAATAAATCAGCAAAGAACAGTCTGGGAAACTCTTCTGAAGCTGGATATATATGTGTTTGTTTAAATGCAAGGAGTATAGTAAACAAAAGAAATGAACTAAACATTATGGTAGAAGGTATTGACCCTCACATAATAGGTATAACCGAACCATGGACCACCACCGATATATCAGATGCTGAATTGGGACTGACAGGGTATGTAATGTTTAGGAAAGATAGAATAGGAAGAAAGGGAGCTTAACCCTCTCAAGGCCAGATTAATGGAAATATGTGCCTGTTATTGAATCCTATTAAATTGAGAGAATGTGCTGTGAGTGAATCATGTGATATACTTGGGTTGTATGAATGCAAATAAATAAATAATTTTTGATCCGATTCAAATAAAATTTTCACTACATCTGAAGAACTAATTCCTGGTGTAACTAGCCAAGTATGTGACATATATGTCAATTTATTATCCAAATATGAATTGCTAAGTTTGACAAAAATAAAATACTTAAATAATTTTCAACAATTCATTTTTTTTTATATTTTTCATTAATAATTAGCGGTTACATGCTGCGTATGAAATGTTCATAAATTACTATGCTACAGAATGGGAAACTAATTAAATGTCTATGGTAAATAAAACTGAAATAATTTAAGTTTTTCAGAGTGCATGTAGTTTCAAGATTTTATACAAAATGGTGTTCTTTGTGATCATAGCCATCATCACGTCTGAACTATTAAGTTGGTGTTATATTTAAAATGCGTAATCATAGTGCAAAACATTCCCCTTCGATGGCAGTGTTCGTTATAAACTCGATTCGAAAATCCCATCAAAGTCCGAATTACTGGAGTTCGACATAATGACAATGTCGAGAATTACATCAAAACTAAAAAAACACCACCCGCTTCGTTGCGCGGCGCATTAATACTTCTTTACAACAAAATAGACCGCTCAAAAGTTAGCATTTAATCGTAGAAATCGCCTGCGCATGCGTGGTTTGGAATAATTCCTGGGTGCTTCCATGTTTATGCCCGCAGCAAATGTTAAACTTTAATCTCATTGGCTGAAAATCACCATTAACATATTCACTGCGTGGCATAAAAGTGGGACCGGAAATTGTGTGTCGCTGCGTTCGACTACTAAACCGCGTGGTGGTTGGCGCTATTTAGCCACGGATATCGCCATCATTTCTCACTTTTGACGCTTCCCAGTGAAACTTCAATATTATTATATGCTAACTGCCGAAATAAATTGCCGTTATTGGATGACACTGTTTCGCGGTACCAGTTTAAATGTGCCCCTGTATTCGGGCGTATTCAGGCGTTCTGGCTGTGAGTGGGAGTCGGGTTGATTCGGACATTCTGACCACGAGAGGGTTAAGCATAGAAGAGAATGAAAAAATACAAAACACTATAAGGGAAGTAAGCAAACGGGACTGTATTAACATGGGGGATTTTAACCATGGGCATATACAATGGAAATGGCTATGAACATAAATTAGCTAGAAATATAGAACATGACAACAAAAGTTTGTTTGCGTATGTTTGAAGCAAACAGAAAGTTCAGGATAAGGTTGGTCCTCTAGAAGATAGTGCTGGAAATATAATATCAGAGGGATTCTTAATGGCAGAAGACCTGAATGAGTAGTTTAGTTCAGTGTTTACCAGGGAAAATATTAGTTCACTGTCAGTACCAGAGGCTAAGTTCAAGGGGGCAGATTCAGACTATTTAGGACAGTTAATTGTAACCCCGGAAATGGTAGCTAAGAAAATAAGGGCTATGAAGGATAATAAATCACCTGGAGTGGATGGGATTCCGCCCAAACTACTATTGGAAATTGTAGAACAAATTAGCATACCGCTTGCAACAGTTTTCAACTTGTCATTAGAAGAGGGAGTGGTTCCTTTAGAATGGAAAGAAGCAAACATTATACCGTTATTTAAAAAAGGTTCAAGGAACAAGTCAGAGAACTATAGACCAGTGAGTTTAACATCAGTGATTTGCAAATTATTAGAAAGACTAATTAAAGATCACATGGTGGATTTTCTTGTTAAACATAATTTGATAAACCCACATGGGTTTTTAAAAGCGAGGTCATGCTTAACAAATATGTTTTTGTGGCACGAAGCTATTTCTCTAAACATACTAAGAATCGTGGCTAGTTTGCTGATAACACATAAAGCAAAGGTGAGTTTGTATATGGGCTTTATAATAACAAAAAGCCAAAATAAAATACATGAATACATAATGCAATCGATCTAAGCATTTCTGTTAGCTTAGATAATTAATATACTAGACATCAGCAAAGGTGGGGGAAAACAACCACACGCAGGTAGAAGACCCCACACTTTTATTACTAACAAACGTGAAAATGAAGCAATATGTATAGAAACATTGAGAATAGGGGAAAGCGCAAGGTACATACCTCCGCCCTAAAACCCTGTATGCATAAGATATTAATTAAAACATTCACATAATACAATCATAACGACAATGTGACTGACTTCGTAAGTTCGTTAGTAACATAGATACTAAAGACAATACAAAAAAACCTACTAACGAAAAACGGACCTATAAACTTTTCCAATGACGACAGACATAAAACTGACCAGCCAGCCTGTAAACATGTGAGAACAAAAGGAGAGGGTGAGGAGGGTGGGAAAACAAAACGTAAACAAACAAGCGTGGGATGTGTTTACCTTTCCGAAGCGAAGAAATTGAAAGGGAGGCTGGCCGAATGAAAATGGCGTCGCTTAATATGTCGGCCTACCGTATCCTCTCCAATAGAAGTGCTAGCATCGTCCACAAAAATGCCGTTTGATTTAATTAAATCAAAAGGTGTTTTTTTGTGGCACGAAGCTATCTCTCTAAACATACTAAGAATGGCTAGTGTGCTGCTCGACTGTCGAAATCTTCTTTGCATTGTGGTCTTTAACCTTCACAACTGTGGAACTGCTATCCACATCCAAGAACACCGTAGTCTGGGAAGTGGGGTCTCCCAACAACAGTGCCAAGTCGATAAACTGCTTGGCCCAAATTTTGGATTTGAGGGTGAAGTCAACGAGACTCCCAAGGGGCACGGAGGCAAAACTAGCCATGTCCGTAGGAACATCACCCCAGACATCCTCATTGCCTGCCAACGTTGCAGAACTGGTAGACCGAGACCCTGTAGTCACAGACTCAGGTATGGCTGCAGGCTCGGTCGGTAGTGGAGCATGCTGTGCTGCAGCCATTTTGATGACGACGTCACGAATTGACTGCATCTGTTCTTGCATGGCGTGCATCTGCTCTTGCATTGCAGACAGATCCGGGTGATCAGCCGCTGTCACATGCGACTCTGTGTCAATCGCCGTCATAGCTGCGCTCTCTCCTGATGAGGCCAAATGAGGGCGCTTACGAGACGATCGCAGCGACGAGCCAACCCGATATCGTGCAGGCACCGTCACAGAATGACCTCTCCTTGTGGACATTCTGAAAACTAGAAAAAAAACAGACCAGCAGATACTGACACCAATCGTAGAACTGTCTACCACTGACTGAAACAGCTGTGCGATAACACATACTTAGACAAACCGCAGCTTAAAGGAATGTGAGTGAATGCAAACAAGCAAAACCAAACAAATTATCCTCCCTAATTAATGGCAATGAAACCAGTAGTGAAACAAAGGCTTAAACAAAAAACAAAAAGTGAAGCACTTTGTAAAGAAAACCAAAGATGAGAAAAAATGTCTGACGAGAAATTGCATTTATAACCTGTATGCATAAACACCTTGGCAAGGGATTAAAAGGTGTATATAAACTACTAATTTGAAAAGTCCTATGGGCAATACTACGAACCGAATACTGCGCGGTAGAACAATCCATTTACGCAAGAGAAAGATCATATTAAAATAATTACTTCACAGCCCATTAAGATGAACAGACACGTAACGTAACAAAATAAAAACGACCAAACCGGGCAGTCGTAACGACCTACAAGACGGCCATAATCCTGGCACAGTCATAAAACGGCCACAAACGGGGCACAACCTTAAAGATGTAAAAACGGTCAACGGTCTATAAACGGCCAACAAGTGGCACAGTCTTAGTGACCTACAAGACGGCCAAAAGCTGGCCGCCTTAAATTGTCCACAAATATGGCACAACCTTAACGGTCTACAAACGGCCAACAAGTAGCACAGTCTTAATGACCTACAAGACGGCCAAAAGCTGGCCGCCTTAAATTGTCCACAAATATGGCACAACCTTAACGGTCTATAAACGGCCAACAAGTAGCACAGTCTTAATGACCTACAAGACGGCCAAAATCTGGCCGCCTTAAAAAGGCCACAAATATGGCATAACCGTAACGGTCTATAAACGGCCAACAAGTAGCACAGTCTTAATAACCTACAAGACGGCCAAAAGCTGGCACTGCCTTAAAATGTCCACAAATAGGGCACAACCTTAACGGTCTAAAACAGAAAGCCAACAAAAAAGGCATAAGTAAACAGTATAACAAAACACAAAACTATGAACTGACAGCTGCAGCTAGCGCCACGGGGGCCGCTAGCGTAGAGCAAAAGGCTTGCGCTAGCCAGTGGCTTTAATTCGAGTAAAACATCGAAAGATATTTACACCCGAAAAAAGAAAATTTAAAAGTTAAAACGAACTGTACCAAAAACGCCAGCAGTGTGGGGCGACAGCAGTAACTTCATAAAGCTCATCGAAAGTCGGTAAATGTGAGCCAAGGCGAAAGACATCGTTAAGCTCCGCCTACTTGTCAATTCGGAAACAAAGGAAAGTCCGACCACCCCAATTTGCAAATAGACAATCACATAATGTCGAAACTGAGAACGGGAACAGCACACTTCAAACGAAGCACGAGGATAAAGTCCAACGTACTGACTAACAACGTAGAGTATAGAATACACCACAACAAAACAAAACGTAAACAAACAAGCGTGGGATGTGTTTACCTTTCCGAAGCGCAGAAATTGAAAGGGAGGCTGGCCGAATGAAAATGGCGTCGCTTAATATGTCGGCCTACCGTATCCTCCCCAACAGAAGTGCTAGCATCGTCCACAAAAATGCCGTTTGATTTAATTAAATCAAAAGGTGTTTTATGTTTTTTGGAAGACATCACTAAGTGGGTAGATGAGGGAATACCAGTAGATATCATCTACTTAGATTTTCAAAAAGTTTTCGACAAAGTACCACATCAAAGATTACTGCTTAAACTAAAGGCCCATGGCAAAGGAAATGGTATAATAAACTGGATAGAGAAATGGCTGATTGATAGAAGACAACGTGTAGTAGTTGATGGGGAGGCTTTAAACTGGAAATCGGTATTGAGTGGGGTACCATAGGGATCAGTACTTGGACCTATATTATTCTTAATATATATCAGTGATTTGGATGATGATATAACAAGCAAGGTGTTGAAATTTGCAGATGATACAAAGGTGTTCAGAAGGTTTAAAAGTGATGGAGATAGACAGCATTTACAAGAAGATCTTGACAGGTTGATCAAATGGTCTGAAAAGTGGCAAATGCTGTTCAATTATGGGAAATGTAAATGCCTCCACACAGGACATGGGAACGAAGATGTAGAATATACAATGGGGGGTACTGTACTAAGTACTACTGTAAATTAAAAGGACTTAGGATTAACCATTACTGCTGATATGAAGGTTTCAGAGCAGTGCGGAATTGCAGCTTCAAAGGGAAATCAAATCCATGGATTAATTAGGCCGAGGGATCTTAGTTATTAAATTCGCCTAAAAGAATGTGGTTTAACAACACTAGAGACCAGGAGATTGAGAGGAGATCAGATAAAAGTGTTTAAACTACTGAATGGTTATGAAAATATTGATAGAAATTTGTTTTTTTAGTTAAGAAAGATAGAAGGACTAGTGGACATGAAGTTACATTAGGAAAGGAGCAGTATAGATTAGATATAAGAAAGTTCTCATTCTCACAAAGGACTGTAAATGAATGGAACAGATTATCTTCTGATTGTGTGGGTGCTAGTAGCGTGAATATGTTTAAAAATAAAATCAACACATACCTCAGAAGGGCGATACACATAGATAAAAGGGTTGGACTCTCGATAAGCCAAAGGGCTTCCTTGTCCACCTGCCACTTAGACTTAATTCTCTGGGTGGCAATCTTGTTAAATCTAATTAACCTTCAAACCACTGAACTTAGCAGCCACACAGTTTTTGAGAGAGCAAAGAACGTCGACAACATGAACACGGACATAGAAAATCTTATTATGCTTTCACATTTCAATTTTGAGAATCACTTGAATTAGTGTTTGGAGAAACATCAGATACTTTAATAATTTGTGTAGTGATTTCACCCTCTCTACCTAAAGTTTTGCACTAACGAGCTGGCACAATGTAGTGTACACTGTATGCAAAACTGCTTTTCAACAAAATTAATTTGAAGTGAGATGAACAAAAATATTAAATTGAGGGAGTATCTTAATGATTCGTACTAATGTAGCTACAGTTTAGTAGTCCTAAATGCGTCATGAACTTTGAACTATTTCAGACAAATTGCCCCCAGCTGCGACATGTCCATCAGAAGATGTTGGAATAGTGGGTGGTGGACATCTCGCTGAAGTCTCCTTTCAAGAACCAATTTTTGAAGGTCAACACACAGTGACAAGGAACCACAAGTCAGGTATTGTACAAAGCATTATGAAACGAGGTAGACTAATTCAGTTTAACAAATTAGTTCTTGAATGAATGAAATTTAATTCCAAGTACATATTATAATTTTTGTGGCACGAAGCTATCTCTCTAAACATACTAAGAATCGTGGCTAGTTTGCTGATAACACATAAAGCAAAGGTGAGTTTGTATATGGGCTTTATAATAACAAAAAGCCAAAATAAAATACATGAATACATAATGCAATCGATCTAAGCATTTCTGTTAGCTTAGATAATTAATATACTAGACATCAGCAAAGGTGGGGGAAAACAACCACACGCAGGTGGAAGACCCCACACTTTTATTACTAACAAATGTGAAAATGAAGCAATATGTATAGAAACATTGAGAATAGGGGAAAGCGCAAGGTACATACCTCCGCCCTAAAACCCCGTATGCATAAGATATTAATTAAAACATTCACATAATACAATCATAACGACAATGTGACTGACTTCGTAAGTTCGTTAGTAACATAGATACTATAGACAATACAAAAAAACCTACTAACGAAAAACGGACCTATAAACTTTTCCAATGACGACAGGCATAAAACAGACCAGCCAGCCTGTAAACATGTGAGAACAAAAGGAGAGGGTGAGGAGGGTGGGAAAACAAAACGTAAACAAACAAGCGTGGGATGTGTTTACCTTTCCGAAGCGCAGAAATTGAAAGGGAGGCTGGCCGAATGAAAATGGCGTCGCTTAATATGTCGGCCTACCGTAGCCGCCTCAATAGAAGTGCTAGCATCGTCCATAAAAATGCCGTTTGATTTAATTAAATCAAAAGGTGTTTTTTAGTATATACAATATGTCAGGAGACTCCCATTAAGGCATTTAAATGCTGCTACCATGAAAGCCACCTTGAATAATAATACTAATATTTTTACAAAGTAATTTAGCTAATAATACATGAGCATGCCATAGTAAAGATGATAATCTAAAGTATATATATAAACCCATATAATGAGCACAAAATCACTAAATGCATCAATAGACATTACAATATTTTTTAAAGACAACATTAAATCTGTCAAGATATAATTAACTAGTAACTACAAGGCGATGTATACGTGTTGATGTGTTAAGGCCAGACATGGCAGGTAGATAGGATTATTTTTTTATTTGTATAAACAGTTCAATTTTTTGTGCCCATTGCATGAAATGGGTATTACTGAGTAAAATATATATTGAACTTTTTTCAGCCTGACCCCCGTTTCCATGGTAACAAACAAAATGGCCACCATTTTGAGCAAATATTGGCAAATTTGGAAAACTGCCATTTTTTATTGAATCCATATATAGTTATAATTCTTGCAAATCCATGTTCTCTATAGATTCTGTTGTGAAATGATCAGAGCATTTTTTGAAATGTGTTTTAATTTTTTAAATAAAAATAAAAAAAATCTTGATTTTTGGCAACAAATATGGATATATCTTTCAAACTATTCATGATTTAAAAAAAGTGTCTGATCATTGCACACAGTAGAATATGCTGAATGCAAAACTGAAAACTATTTATATAGCATCATTATTCCAAGAGATTGCATAATAGATTTCATTACATGATATCGACATGCTTGATCCATGATTAAAACTCACTTAACGGTGCGTAATTGTCATAGAAGTGAACTTTATTGATAGTATGCATACAAAGGTATAATAATCAGACAGAAAACCATTTTCAGTATTTTTTTTTTTAAAACACCATTTCACCTGGGGTGTCTGGCCTTAAGACATTCTAAACCTGTAATTTGGTGTTTTAGAACATGTCTTATTCCATATATGTGACTGGAAACCGAGACTGGCAATTTGACACGATTATATAATAAATGCATTAATTTACATCGCATTTAGAATCGTTACATGATCGACACCTTAGGATAACATTCGTGACTGATCGTGCATCAGGTTGTTTATGTTAATATTGTATACGTGGAAAGGGTGTGGTATGTGTTGATGTCTGAAGGGATAAAGTTTGGTGCTGACCAAGCAATAAACTATAATATTGATTCCCTTTTTTACACTGAGCTATGATTATGTGTTTTGCAGGAGACATATTCCAGACTGGAGTCTCCCCAGTTGTGTACAGTGCATCGGATGCTACAGGCAACAGAGCTGTGTGTCACTTCAATGTATTCCTTCGTTGTAAGTCAACTTCTCTTGTGTGAAATTACTGTGGCGGCTGGTTTTTAGACCTGCGTAATTACTATTCATGTTAGTCCCTTCCAAACAGACGCAAGGAGGGAAGAGTGTAGCGGGGCCAGGTCCCGATTAGTGCTATCTGTTTTGCCATGCTGTAGTCCATGGAGGGGTGCGCAGTGACACACCTATATAAGCCCCTACACATGATTCTGAGTCTACTGTGTGGTGCAGCACTCTTATCATTCTTGACAATACACCCCCCCTGCAGGATGCAGTAAAAGCAAGTTATATTCTTACCATGTATTTCATCCTGCGACAATACAATCTAATACATGCTACTATTGTGCGAAGATCCTATCCCATCACATGGCAATGTCATGTGAAGATCCTATCCCATTACATGGCAATGTCATGTGAAGATCCTATCCCATTACATGGCAATGTCATGTGAAGATCAGATCCCAAAACATGCCATTGTTTGAAAATCCTATCCCTGGTGAGTGAAGGTCCTACCCCGTCACATGCCACTGTCGTACAAAGATTCCACCCTATACCACCGCTGTTGTGTGCAACTTGAGCATATGTTGGGGTAGGATCGTCATCCACCCACTGGTGGCTGCGTACATGTGTCATGTTCTGCTTTCAGTGGGAGACTGCACACTGCCAGACACACCCGTAGGTGGCAGTGTAAGCTGTACTGACGTCAACAACTTGTACAAGTGCTGCACTGTGAAATGTAACAATGACAGGAAGTTCCTGCGTGCAGTGCCGAAGTTCTACTCGTGTGGCCCGATTGGATTGTGGAACACAAACAGCCCAATGAACACATTCAAGTTCCCACCTTGCGGAGGTACGTTGAGCGAAGGAAACACTCCAGCCAGGCTCTTAGGCAGGATTGTGAAATTATCCAATTTATCCTGTTCTCACTTTTGACTTAACCATTATGCTCATCAAAAACCCTGTTACACATGCATTGGTAATTGGCGTCAGAACGGGGTGAATACTCATGGGGCTGAGACTCTCGGAAAACCTCTAACTGCAACTCCCGTGAGGCTCGCAAATTACTCAAACTTCAAACTACACTCTTGCACTCACCTTCACACTTAGTACAAGGCCCGTTTTATGACAACGCAAACACTGTTTTGACCTTGTTATATTATGGTCCAACACAAGATCAGTAGTATCTGAAAAATAAAAATCCATTATGTAAAGACCAACAAATCCATTATTTGAAAAAGAAAAACCTGTTGCCTTTTTTAAAAACCCACTCCAATAACGGGACAACGGGTCTCTGACCGTGGTCCAGCAAGAATCTCAATAATTCATAAATTATGTATGAGGCAAAATTCCAGCGAAAACGGTATTACTGGCGTTTGATTTGACTTAAAAGTGAAGGCCGTATTGACCCTAGCAGTACTCCATGCAGTTACACCCCTGCTACAGTACTTCATGCAGTTACACCCCTCCTATAGTACTCCATGCAGTTACACCCCTCCTACAGTACTCCATGCAGTTACACCCCTCCTACAGTACTTCATGCAGTTACACCCTTGCTACAGTACTTCATGCAGTTACACCCCTCCTATAGTACTCCATGCAGTTACACCCCTCCTACAGTACTCCATGCAGTTACACCCCTCCTACAGTACTTCATGCAGTTACACCCTTGCTACAGTACTTCATGCAGTTACACCCCTGCTACAGTACTTCATGCAGTTACACCCCTCCTATAGTACTCCATGCAGTTACACCCCTCCTACAGTACTTCAAGCAGCTACACCCTTGCTACAGTACTTCATGCAGTTACACCCCTGCTACAGTACTTCATGCAGTTACACCCCTCCTATAGTACTCCATGCAGTTACACCCCTGCTACAGTACTTCATGTAGTTACACCCCTGCTACAGTACTTCATGCAGTTACACCCCTCGTATAGTACTCCATGCAGTTACACCCCTCCTACAGTACTCCATGCAGTTACACCCCTCATATAGTACTCCATGCAGTTACACCCCTCCTACAGTACTCCATGCAGTTACACCCCTCCTACAGTGCTCCATGCAGTTACACCCCTCCTACAGTACTCCATGCAGTTACACCCCTCCTACAGTACTCCATGCAGTTACACCCCTCCTACAGTACTCCATGCAGTTACACCCCTCCTACAGTACTCCATGCAGTTACACCCCTGCTACAGTACTCCATGCAGTTACACCCCTCCTACAGTACTCCATGCAGTTACACCCCTCCTACAGTACTCCATGCAGTTACACCCCTCCTACAGTACTCCATGCAGTTACACCCCTCCTACAGTACTCCATGCAGTTACACCCCTCCTACAGTACTCCATGCAGTTACACCCCTGCTACAGTACTCCATGCAGTTACACCCCTGCTACAGTACTCCATGCAGTTACACCCCTGCTACAGTACTCCATGCAGTTACACCCCTGCTACAGTACTCCATGCAGTTACACCCCTGCTACAGTACTCCATGCAGTTACACCCCTGCTACAGTACTCCATGCAGTTACACCCCTGCTACAGTACTCCATGCAGTTACACCCCCTGCTACAGTACTCCATGCAGTTACACCCCTGCTACAGTACTCCATGCAGTTACACCCCTGCTACAGTACTCCATGCAGTTACACCCCTGCTACAGTACTCCATGCAGTTACACCCCTCCTACAGTACTCCATGCAGTTACACCCCTCCTACAGTACTCCATGCAGTTACACCCCTGCTACAGTACTCCATGCAGTTACACCCCTCCTACAGTACTCCATGCAGTTACACCCCTCCTACAGTGCTCCATGCAGTTACACCCCTCCTACAGTGCTCCATGCAGTTACACCCTCCTGCAGCTACAGTGCTCCATGCAGTTACACCCCTCCTACAGTACTCCATGCAGTTACACCCCTCCTACAGTACTCCATGCAGTTACACCCCTGCTACAGTACTCCATGCAGTTACACCCCTGCTACAGTGCTCCATGCAGTTACACCCCTCCTACAGTACTCCATGCAGTTACACCCCTGCTACAGTACTCCATGCAGTTACACCCCTGCTACAGTACTCCATGCAGTTACGGCCTCCATCGGCTCTGTGGCTACCACTCTAGTTGCCAACAACAGGGGAAGCCCAGGATCATCTCTGGTCTGGCCTGTCAACCTGTTCAGTTGTCTTCCTCTCTTTCTCTGTCATATGAAATTGTGCTTGAATACCTGGCTAACAAGGTCCTCTCCTAGCATAAGGCAAACATGCCCCAACTGCTGGAATCTTCTGTGTCTGATGACATCCGAGATGGATTCTGGAGCTTTTTTAGGAATACAAAGAAATTCAGGATGGTGGTAGATGGCTACAAAAAGCCAAGTAAATCTTACCTCCCTTTTCCTGGAGGGAAGATACCCTAACGAATCTTCCCAAAGGGAGGGGAATTATTCTGCCTCACTGCGGCTGTATCAGACCGCACTTTATGTTCTTTTCTCTGACTTCAGATTCTGGCACAGTAAAGAAACACCTGCAGTTCGGCTGGGACTTTGAGCTGGCTGCGGATTTCAACACTGACATCTCCAATGCAATGATTGCACAGCTCCGTGGAAAGTTTGTGACGTGGAGTAAAGAACTGGAGGAACTACCGTCTAAGACACCTTTCTGTGTGAAATCTGACTGCACAGATGTGACCATTACAGTGATCAACTACAATAAGAATTTCCGCATAAATATTGACATTGATAGGGTGGCGTAAGTCCGACTACATTGTCTCTTGTAGAAGTAATGTATTGATCATGCTGTTTTAAAGATACACACAGAGGAATATAAAGATTGTTCAGGATCAAATTAACATAGTGTTATATCTAATGTTGTTTTAATGTTATTTTACAGCGTTATGATCGGAAGGAATTGGCCAGTCATGGAGGCAGTTACACAAGAAGTGCTGCTTAACCATGGATTTGACTTAGACCCGGTAAGTTCTTTACATTTGGGGTTTATATCAGGACATATCACAATTATACAGTTCATTCAATGTTAACAATTAACAACAGTGAACACGACATTTTTATTTAGATAATATTATTATTAAATAATTCTCAAGAAAGTTGTTGGTGCTCGTTCTGAATATTTCAGCCATTTCACATGGATTTTATTAGCAGACTGAATTTGTTACGGGCATTACCTCATTCGACATACATTAGCCTGCTAACAAATGCTTTGTATAGCGGCTTTATAGCTAATTGGACATGATTGACTGATTGATTGTTTGGTTGGTTTATTAATTAAGTGATTGATTGATTGATTGATAATTTTATTTCCACTCAGTAACATGCTTATTTTTAACTAACAAAACATTGAGTAGGTGTCATCATTGTCTAAAATTGTTACTCATTATGTCACTAGTGTCAACAAAATACACACAGTCACGAGTGTCAACAAAACATCTCGCTGTGTCACCAGGGTCAACAAGTGTTACAGTCACCAGTGTCAACAAAATATATTGTGTCACCAGTGTCAACCAAGTATACTGATTGTGTCATCAGTGTCAACCAAATCTACTGATTGTGTCATCAGTATCAACAAAATAAACTTGTGCACTCTACCACCAATGTGTAATACTATGGTCCATTCAAGTGTGTCATACATTATGTAAATGTCCCCATTACTCTTTTTCAGAGTATGCCTGGTGCAAAAGACATTGACCTGATGTCATTCCATATTGAAGAAGATGTGTCATGTGATGTCGGCTATGAGGCAGTTGGTGACACTTGTGGTATGTAGTGTCATTGAGTAATTGATTGGTTCATTACGCTAATCCGTGACAGGAAATAATCCATAATTTTGTTACATTTATTATTGTAATAAATAGCTGGAGGCATAAACTAATGCAGAGACTCATCACCCCATCATTTGGATGGGCTGAGACGGCAGGGAGTGGGTAAGAATTTGGACTGACGGGTACAAACCCGTCAACTGTGTAATGACCCGCGCTACTGCTATATACGACGGACTGTATGACTGGCGCCGCACACGCGGTGCCTTTCTCTGACGTTGGCACTTCACAAGGCAGTTCCTGGAAATACTCTACGTATCCGTGGTGTATGTATAGTTTGTCGCAATATTCAAGTCGATATTGCTTTAATGCAACATCGTAGATACATTATTAATTACTGCTGTCAATCAAAAACTGCGTTTGAATTGCCAATAAACATGTGGTGTTAACTTTGCCCCCTAAAACTGTTTCATAACATGAAATTCGGCCAAATTACGATGGCATCATTATAGCCGACTTTACGGACGATTTCCTTATTTAGCATTTGCGTGCTAGCCCGTTATTCTCCGTATGCAAATATGAGTAATCGGGAGACATTTTGGTGCCCAATAAACTTCATGCTTCGTTATTTCTCTACAGGGGTTCAGTTAATTGAAAGTACGTGACACTAACAATTTAAACTGCAATATAGCATTTTTGTCTTCGCCATGCTGCCGCCGTCGAAGAAATGTTGAAATAGCATTACATGTTTTTTTCGATTCAAAATCAACAAAAATTACGTTGACTGCCATCGTTCATGGGGTTAGACGATGGCGTGGACAGAGAGGAGACTGCGCCAGTGGCTGTGCCTGTGTTGTCGGTGATACCTCTGCCCGTGTCGTTGTGTTCGGCGTCGTCACCTCTGCCCATGTCATCGTGTTCGGCATTGTCATCTCTACCCCTGTCGTCACGTTCAGCATCGTTAGCATGTGGCCAATCCACAACTGAATGTTTTCCTCTCGAAGCTGCTTGGCTGTTTCTTATGTTGCTGATTTTGTTTGTCATGTTGCAGGCTCTTGTTGGCGACACATTGATTTGTTAAATAAATTGATTTTGTGTGAGGCAGCGATGCAATATTGATAGTAGTAAAGGGGAAAATGGTAGCGCCCTCTAGTAGATAGGCCTGGAGTTTCCCTAGTGATCAAGCTGAGAACAACGCGGAGGGATATGTAAAAGAGTGATAGGGGCTATATAGGCCAGCCACAAAGGAAATTCAGGGTCACATGGTGCATGGCGTTGTCATGACTGGCAAAAATATTATCCTGCATTAGACCCTGGCTGGAGGTAAAATTTTATTTTTGGCGAATTACCCAAGTATACTGCTTTGTACAATATCTGCCCTAATATCAAAAATGTCTAGAAGTTGATTTGCTATGTTTCTAATTTGTAAAGTAAAAGTAAAGGTAAGTTCTTATATAGCGCAGTATCCAGTCCTCAGGACTGCTCAAAGCGCTTAACACTACGCCCTGGCAGACCTGTTCAATCGAACACCATCTCGACTTCTCTGGGAAGCATTCAGCCATGCTGCAATTAACGTGTGAATACTATTCGTACATAAATATCCACCACTGTCTATAGCCAGATACTCATTCATATAGGTGAGTCAACTGAAGCAATGTAGAGTAAACAAACTAATTAATATAGGTATTTTTCTAAAGAATATATTGCAGAATCCATGGTATTCTATGATTTTCTTAACACATTTTACTATGCTCTGTTGCTTCTTATAGAAATCTATGAAATAAATCCTTTAAACTATAGATTTCTGAAGAATTTTTGCTTAGGAATTATTCACAATTTCTTGATACCAAATTACTTATACTATTTGTCACTTTCAGTGAGGTGTACACTGGGGACAGTCTACAACAGTGTCAAAAAGACATGCGATGACTGTCCCACTGGCTCGTACAGGGACGACACAGACACAGGCACGGTTTGTATGACCTGTGAGTCTGGAAAAACAACAGAGACAGCTGGTGCTACCAGTCACAGTGACTGCATAGGTAAGAGAGTCACTGCAGTGTCACACCAGTGTAACTGCAGTGTCACACCGCTGTCACTGCAGTGTCACGTCACTGCAGTGTCACACCGCTGTCACGGCACTGTCACTGCAGTGTCACAGCAGTCACATCATTGTCGTTGCAGTGTCACACCACTGTGATTGCAGTGTCACGGCACTGTCACACCACTGTCACTGCAGTGTCACACCACTGTCACTGCAGTGTCACAGCAGTCACATTGTTGTTGCAATGTCACAACACTGTCACTGCAGTGTCACGGCACTGTAACTGCAGTGTCACACCACTGTCACAGCATGGTCACGGCACTGTCACTGCAGTCACATTGTTGTTGCAATGTCACAACACTGTCACAGCAGTGTCACGGCACTGTAACTGCAGTGTCACACCACTGTCACTGCAGTGTCACGGCACTGTAACTGCAGTGTCACAGCAGTCACATCATTGTTGTTGCAGTGTCACACCACTGTCACAGCAGGGTCACGACACTGTCACTGCAGTGTCACAGCAGTCACATTGTTGTTGCAATGTCACAACACTGTCACAGCAGTGTCACGGCACTGTAACTGCAGTGTCACACCACTGTCACTGCAGTGTCACGGCACTGTAACTGCAGTGTCACATCATTGTTGTTGCAGTGTCACACCACTGTCACAGGAGGGTCACAGCAGTCACATTGTTGTTGCAATGTCACAACACTGTCACAGCAGTGTCACGGCACTGTAACTTCAGTGTCACACCACTGTCACTGCAGTGTCACGGCACTGTAACTGCAGTGTCACAGCAGTCACATCATTGTTGTTGCAGTGTCACAACACTGTCACAGCACTGTTATTATCATCATCATTGTGAAGCCGTGGTTCGGTGAAAGCCTCAGCTTGTCGTTTCCAAATCTGCCTGTCTTGCGCTATCCTTTGCCAGATGGTGCCCTTCCAGTATTCGTCTAGTTCGTCTCTCCACCCCCCTCGCCGGTCTTCCTCTGGATCGTTTCCCTTCGTACTTAAGGCCTCCAGGTGGTGATACGCGATGTCCATTGGATATCCTAGTTGGCTGATGTGCACTGCCCAGGTCCATTTCTGTCTTCTGATTTATTCTATCACATCTATGACCTTTGTCTTCTCTCTTACCCATATGTTTGTTTTTCTCTCCTGGTATGTGATGTTTAACATACTTCTTTCCATCTTTGTTTATGGTGCTGCTAGCTTGTTATTATTATATGAATTCCTGCTAGCCTGTTGCTATATGAATTGCTGCTAGCTTGTTATTATTATATGAATTCCTGCTAGCCTGTTGCTATATGAATTGCTGCTAGCTTGTTATTGTTATATGAATTCCTGCTAGCCTGTTGCTATATGAATTGCTGCTAGCTTGTTATTATTATATGAATTCCTGCTAGCCTGTTGCTATATGAATTGCTGCTAGCTTGTTGATATTTTATGAATCCCTGCTAGCTTGTTGTTATTGAATGAATTGCTGCTAGCTAGTTATTATATGAATTTCTGCTAGCCTGTTGTTATATGAATTCCTGCTAGCCTGTAGTTGTTATATAAATTGTTGTTATATGAATAGCTTGTTATTATATGAATTGCTGCTAGCTTGTTGTTATTATATCAATAGCTGTTAGCTTGTTGTTATTATATGAATTGCTGCTAGCTTGTTGTTATTATATGAATTGCTGCTAGCTTGTTGTTATTATATCAATAGCTGTTAGCTTGTAGTTATTATATGAATTGCTGCTAGCTTGTTGTTATTATATGAATTGTCAAATCGCAAACACTGTTTTGTATTTATTAAATACAATTTGAGTATAACTTCCAACATATCTCATCTAGTACTAAGAACAAATTATAAATCAATCTTGATAAATGGGGAACGCAAGTAGCACCTTCATGTGACACAGCTTGATATTTCTTATCTTGGTATGAACCTTGTTAATGTTCTAGATTTGTGTGATGCGGGAAAATTCTACAACAAAACGAGTCGCAGCTGTGAACCATGTGGATATGGTCACTACCAACCGGACACTGGTCAAACCTACTGCTTCACTTGTGGCTTTGGCACGACAACTCACACACTGACTGCGACGGACAAAGTGGAGTGTTCTGGTGAGTTAACTTTGTAGCGAGGTTATCTGTTCCAACACCCACAAACAGCCAGGAATGATAATTATTAGCTTAATGTTGACGGATCAGTTGCACTTGGTTCCACCTTAATTGTGGTTAGGAGCGTGGGAAACAGCCAACTTCAAAGATGCGTCCGGGTTGTGACACATGCATGTGCAATAAGTGTCAATAACAGTTGTTTACAATTTGGATGTTTCAGGGTTACTAAATACAATTTGGTGGGCAGTATACATGTATTGTATTTATTTTAGTATTAAGAACAATATATTAGAACATGAAAACGGACAGTTTCAGTTTAATTAGTTATTGCATGGGTGGCTGGACAAATGTGGTATATCTGTTTGACAATTGTCTTGAAATTCAGATTGTATGGTACTGTATAATTTTGGACATTATACATGCATTAACCCGTCAGAATTTTAGTGCAGGAAAGTGCCCGGATGGTCGCTTCCTCAAGTGCCCAAAAGCATCCTTTAGCTTTGACAATATGTGGAGGTGGCGTCCTCTTATGAATAATTATGTAACTTGTGCCACTGGATTAATTAGTGTATCTGCTGTATGGGTATTTTTCATATGGCTTTGAACTGGAGGTTTTTGAATGAGCGCTGTTTGAAAATATCAACTGACAAAGAGTTTGTTGACATGCATTGCATTCTTTGCAAAAACACCCAGACACAGGGTATCATATTTTGCATGTTTAATTTAAAAGTTGATTCCTATATTTAGCACCATCTTGTGCGGGATTCAGTTATCTTTCAGAGAAACGCAACTTGCAATGTTAGGAAACGAGGTACAAAAAAGGTAAATGCAAAAAACTATGTGCACCAATATATTGGTGATTTTGTGCATGCGCTGCGAGCATTTGGAGCACGTTTCATAAATTAACATGAGGTCAAAAGGATCAAGCAATCAGCTGAACTACTTCAACCAGTGTGCGCTGCATGTTTGTGGTATTTATGTGTGCATGCATGTTTGCACATAACCTAAACTATTTCTGTCACTATAACTACACAAGTGGGTGTGAACTTCCTAGTTCCTAATCTGTTTCTGTCACCAGACAACTGTCCAGGCGGAGAAGAGTTCAAAACCGACGGAAGTTGTGGGCTGTGCGAGATGGGAACCTACAGGAAGCTGGGGGTGGACGCAGTTTGTACGTCGTGTCCGGCAAACAGTACTACACCAGCAGAGGGAGCCACTGGCATCGAGGAGTGCACGTTAGGTGAGTGTGACTGTCGCTGATTGACAGTGTGTGTCTTGTACATTCTGATTGGTTGACGTGTTCAACAGAAGGACACTGCAGCTAATAATTACACTTTTTGACTTAAATACTCAAAATGGAATTCTGTTGTATTCTGATTGCTTTATGTTTACTATTAATAAAGATGTCTTATCACATTTACATATCTCTAACTAACTTATATTTATGGATAAAATGTGCTTCTATCATGTAATAAATCGAATTACTGAATAATTGACAGCCATTTACACCTGTTTGCTAAAACTTGTGTTTTTTCGAATTGGAAACATCTCTAGATGCGTTCCTTGCTATCTTCTCTGTGCAATATCGATGAAATATTTGTTCTAGGAATGGGTGAACATAATGGTTATAATAAAAAATATGGATTTTACCAACAAAATTGAAATATTTATTTTAATATTAAATAATGACTATACATAAAATATATTTTCGACATTGCATAGAATAAGATGTTGTAAATAAGAAATTGAAAGAATTACATCGATTACTGAATTATCGGAGGAGCTACATTGTTTCCAAATTATGCTATATTTACCCTATCTGGTGGCCCTCTTTGATTGTCGCCTTGGAAATGGGGGTCTGGCAGAAAAAAAAAAATTATTCAATAAGACCTACTGTGCAACTTGGGCACAAAACATATTAATTATGCATTTAAAAAATGTCCCATATCTGCCATATCTCTCTTTATCTACATACATAGTGTCGTATTTAAGTTCTAACATTGTCTGCATGCTGTATGCCTCAACAAGAGCTTATCCACCGTCTTGTGAGGTTCCAGCATTGTCACTGAGCGATTGCATGCACGTGTGCATTTTTCTTCATGTATTGTGTAAAAACATCTTATGTAATGTCTTTGTATCTATGTGTGATGTCCTCATATCTCCATGTGTCATGTTCTCATATCTCCATGTGTCATGTTCTCATATCTTCATGTGTCATGTTCTCATACCTCCATGTGTCATGTTCTTATATCTCCATGTGTCATGTCCTCATATCTCCATGTGTCATGTTCTCATATCTCCATGTGTCATGTTCTCATATCTCCATGTGTCATGTTCTCATATCTTCATGTGTCATGTTCTCATACCTCCATGTGTCATGTTCTCATATCTCCATGTGTCATGTCCTCATATCTCCATGTGTCATGTTCTCATATCTCCATGTGTCATGTTCTCATATCTCCATGTGTCATGTTCTCATATCTTCATGTGTCATGTTCTCATACCTCCATGTGTCATGTTCTTATATCTCCATGTGTCATGTCCTCATATCTCCATGTGTCATGTTCTCATATCTCCATGTGTCATGTTCTCATATCTCCATGTGTCATGTTCTCATATCTTCATGTGTCATGTTCTCATACCTCCATGTGTCATGTTCTTATATCTCCATGTGTCATGTCCTCATATCTCCATGTGTCATGTTCTCATATCTCCATGTGTCATGTTCTCATATCTTCATGTGTCATGTTCTCACCTCCGTGTGTCATGTCATGTGTCATGTTCTCATATCTCCATGTGTCATGTCCTCATATCTCCATGTGTCATGTTCTCATATCTCCGTGTGTCATGTTCTCATATCTTCATGTGTCATGTTCTCATACCTCAGTGTGTCATGTTCTTATATCTCCATGTGTCATGTCCTCATATCTCCATGTGTCATGTCCTCATATCTTCATGTGTCGCCCATCTTCATGTGTGATGTCTTCACATCTTCTTGTATTGCCCTCATATCTCCATGTATTATGTTCTCATATCTCCGTGTGTCATGTTCTTATCTCCATGTGTCATGTTCTCATATCTCCGTGTGTCATGTTCTCATATCTCCATGTGTCATGTTCTTAAATCTCAGTGTGTCATGTTCTCATATCTCCATGTATCATGTTCTCATATCTCCGTGTGTCATGTTCTCATATCTCCATGTGTCGTCCTCACATCTTCATGTGCTGTGTCCACTGTCTATTCCAGTGCTGTGTCCAGCCGGTCAGTTCCGAGTGGGTGAAGACACATGTGAAGACTGTCCACGTGGTACTTACAGCCCTGACGGGGTGGGCAACTGTACGTCATGTGGAGACCCCGCCCACTGGGGTACAGACGGCGGGGGCAAGACGTCACAGGATGACTGTAGATGTAAGTGCAATGGGCCACAGTAGCATAGTAGATAGAACATTGGAGTATTTCATTGAACATTGTGCCAGTTCATCCTGCTGTATAAATGAAGACTTGGACATAGGTAGTGGTGGGCAACATTATGTGTGCAGTAGTTGCAGCATGGCTGAATGCTCTCTCTAAAGAAGTCAAGATGGCCAATAAGTATGTCACGCGGTGAAGAGGAATAATCCTTTAGCAGTCCCAAATTGGATAAAGAGCTATTCTTACACTTCACCTATATTTGCAGACTAACCAGTAGCCTGAATAGTCATTCTGGAATGCCAAATGTCCAAAGTGCACACATCATTTATTAGTTACTTAAATATATATTAAAGCCAGTGATAGGGAAACTGTCACTGCAGCAATTGCCTCCTTGAGTAATGTACACAGCCAAGTAATAAGCCAAGCAATACATTCAACCAAGTAATACACACAGCCAAGCAATACACACAGCCAAACAATACACACAACCAACCAATACACACAACCAACCAATTCACACAGCCATTTAATATACACAGCCAAGCAGTACACACAACCAAGCAATTCACACAGCCAAGCAGTACACACAACCAAGCAATTCACACAGCCAAGCAATTCACACAACCAAGCAATACACACAACCAAGCAATACACACAGCCAAGCAACACACACAACCAAGCAATACACACAGCCGTGCAATACAAACAACCAAGCAATACACACAACCAAGCAACACACACAACCAAGCAATACACACAGCCAAGCAACACACACAACCAAGCAACTCACACAGCCAAGCAACACACACAGCCAAGCAATACACACAGCCAAGCAACACACACAACCAAGCAATTCACACAGCCAAGCAACACACACAACCAAGCAATACACACAGCCAAGCAACACACACAACCAAGCAATACACACAGCCAAGCAACACACACAACCAAGCAATACACACAGCCAAGCAACACACACAACCAAGCAATACACACAGCCAAGCAATACACACAACCAAGCAACACACACAACCAAGCAATTCACACAGCCAAGCAATACACACAGCCAAGCAATACACACAGCCAAGCAATACACACAGCCAAGCAACACACACAACCAAGCAATTCACACAGCCAAGCAACACACACAGCCAAGCAACACACACAGCCAAGCAACACACACAGCCAAGCAATACACACAGCCAAGCAACACACACAGCCAAGCAATACACACAGCCAAGCAATACACACAGCCAAGCAACACACACAACCAAGCAACACACACAACCAAGCAATTCACACAGCCAAGCAATACACACAACCAAGCAATTCACACAGCCAAGCAACACACACACAACCAAGAACACACAGCCAAGCAACACACACAGCCAAGCAATACACAGCCAAGCAACACACACACAACCAAGCAATACACACAATACACACAACCAAGCAAACACACAACCAAGCAATTCACACAGCCAAGCAACACACACAACCAAGCAATACACACAGCCACAACACACACAACCAAGCAATACACACAGCCAAGCAATACACACAACCAAGCAACATACACACAACCAAGCAACACACACAACAAGCAATACACACAGCCAAGCAATACACACAGCCAAGCAACACACACAACCAAGCAATTCACACAGCCAAGCAACACACACAACCAAGCAATACACACAGCCAAGCAACACACACAACCAAGCAATACACACAGCCAAGCAATACACACAACCAAGCAACACACACAACCAAGCAACACACACAACCAAGCAACACACACAACCAAGCAATACACACAGCCAAGCAATACACACAGCCAAGCAACACACACAACCAAGCAATTCACACAGCCAAGCAACACACACAACCAAGCAATACACACAGCCAAGCAACACACACAACCAAGCAATACACACAGCCAAGCAACACACACAACCAAGCAACACACACAACCAAGCAATACACACAACCAAGCAACACACACAACCAAGCAATACACACAGCCAAGCAACACACACAACCAAGCAATTCACACAGCCAAGCAACACACACAACCAAGCAATACACACAGCCAAGCAACACACACAACCAAGCAATTCACACAGCCAAGCAATACACACAACCAAGCAATTCACACAGCCAACCAATACACACAACCAACCAGTACACACAACCAACCAATACACACAACCATTGAATATACACAGCCAAGCAATACACTTAGGACACCTGTTATTCATCATATATATCAATGATTTTGCACAAGCCAGTAAAATGTTTAATTTCATAATTTATGCTGATGATACAACTCTATCAAGTACACTAAACACTTTCAGCGATAACATATATGACGAAAATTTAGAATCCTTAATAAATTAAGAACTTTTAAAAATAAATGAATGGCTGAAAATAAATAAATTATCGCTAAACATAGCAAAATTGAAATACATGGCATTTCAAAAGGCAAAGAAAAATATACAGACACTTACTCTGAAGATAGACAATGTAAATATTGAACAAGTCAAAGAATTTAATTTTTTGGGTTTAATTATAGATACAAATCTAAACTGGAAAAAGCACATTGAAAAAATATAAAATGCTTGTTCTAAAAAAAATTGGCATTTTAAATAAATTGAAACGTGTTACCTCTTCATATTAAAATAATATTATATAATTCTTTAATAGTGCCACACATTAATTGTTGCATCATGGCATGGGGCTTTCAATCAAATAGAATAATAAAACTTCAAAAAAAAGCCCTGAGAATTATTACCTTAAGTAATTATACTTCCCACACAGAACCACTTCACAAAAAACTCAACTTGTTAAAAGTAGATGACATTCTTAAATTACAACAATTAAAATTTTACTATAAATATTCACACAATGACTTACCAGTTTATTTACAAAATTGGAGGATAATGTTTAACTATGAGGTACATAATCACGATACAAGAGTCAACAATAAAATATACACTTATAAAATTAAACATGAATTTGCTAAGAAATGCCTTAGGCATAATTTACCACTTTTACTAAATAACATTCCTGATACAGTCAAAGAAAAGCTTAGTACACACAGTTCACAAGGATTTGCCAAGTATGTTAAACTTTATTTTTTACAAAACTATCAAGTAACATGCACCAGGCAAAATTAAGAACTGACAACCACCTGTCAACTTGATACAGTACAAAACAGTGCCTAAACGACAAACTCAATAATCATGTAAGCTTGCTCACACTACACACATGCATATATATTATGTTTTTTTTCTCTTATTCTGGAAGAATTTGATTAGGTGATGTATTGATTCAGTTAAAGTTTTATTACAAAAGGTGGCTCCTCGATAGCGACTACGATAGTCTTAGAGGAGTCTCCTGACCCTACTTTTCTTTATTTATCATACATTATGCCATGTTTACTATAAGGTTATATATTTGTATTATTTAATTTTTTTTACATGAATGTATTGTATGTATTATTTGAAATGTCTGGGTCAAATAAAACAAATTCTTCTTCAATACACACAACCAACCAATACACACAGCCAAGCAATACACACAGCCAAGCAGTACACACAACCAAGCAATACACACAACTAAGCAATACACACAGCCAAGCAATACACACAACCAAGCAATACACACAGCCAAGCAATACACGCAACCAAGCAATACACACAGCCAAGCAATACACCCAACCAAGCAATACACATAGCCAAGCAATGCACTCAACTAAGGGGTCAACGCACTGTTAGTTTTCCCATAGGTGACCATGTTAACGTTTTGTCTGATTATAAGAAAACGTGACCTATAAAATGTCTTAAACTTCTCACCTGCTGCTATCATCATCTCATTGACATGCTGATAGATTTAAACAAAAATTGCCTACCTGTAGCTCTCGTAAAATGCCTGTATGTGTGACACCCGTCAATATTTATAAATGCCGGCAAGAATTACTCCGCAAACAGGTCACACAGGCAAATTGCTGCCAAATGTCCTTCCGCTTATTCAAATCATCTAGAAATCCACCAATTTACAGTCAACACCTTCTACAATCACACAGGGAAATCTCCCTACTCAAATGCACTTATGTCATAGCATGTGAATTTGGTAAAAAAGCATTTCTCAAAAATACACTGCAGTTTTCTTCGTGTGCAACCAACCTGGAAGTCTAACAGGAACATGACCCCAAGTAGGCAAGGCAGTTTTTGAGAAAAATGTTGAAACAAACACATTTTATAGGCTCTCCTATCTCACAAACTGTGATATTTTTTTTTGTAATTCATCCACGTGTTTGTTTTTTATACACATTTCAAAAGAGCCACCCTACTTGACTTGGCACCGTGTGAATACGCATTTCACTGTCGGACAATTTCTAATCTAGCACAACATTCTCAGGTGGCACGTATGAACTCCTATAACAGTTTTCCAGAAAGTCCAATATGTGTTTTATAAGAATATTCATTACAGCCAGTTGTTGTATGTTACATTCAAATTTATATTTATTTTATGACCTTGTGCCCTATTTACAAAGGTAAATATCAACAAAAGTCACCTTAGGGTGTGAATTCTCAAAAGGCCAGACGTCTTATGCAGTTCACTTACATAAAATTACACAGCCTAATTAGCAGACATTCAGAAAACAATGCCACTTGCTTGATTGGCCAGAAGGTCCAGTCAGTAGACAACAACTGATAACAGGCTCAGGCTACAGCTGACTCCAGCTAGTCACTGTCATCAGGCTTCTTTCAGGTCAATGGCAAGATCTTCAAGTGTGTTTAACTAGCAGAAGTAAAAAAAAAAAAGATTGATGGATCACCCTGCTCCAATGCCATTGGTTCATGTTCATACAGATTTGCAAATTGAGTCTTAACTAGTGGCATACACACCCAACCCCCCTAATAATACATATGTTCCGACACTGTGATTTGGACTTGCAGACTGACGTGAAGTCTGTAATATCCAAAAGCGGTTTGTCCCATTCAACTGTTGTTTTGCCATACATATATTATCAGTGATTGCTTCAAGATATTTGAAGTAAAATGCGTCCTCCATGATTGTGCAGTGACAGTAGCGTGCTTCCGTTGCCAAGGTCTTTATTGGGGTCAACGCACTGTTAGTTTTCCCATAGGTGACCATGTTAACGTTTTGTCTGATTATAAGAAAACGTGACCTATAAAATGTCTTAAACTTCTCACCTGCTGCTATCATCATGTCATTGACATGCTGATAGATTTAAACAAAAATTGCATACCTGTAGCTCTCGTAAAATGCCTGTATGTGTGACACCCGTCAATATTGATAAATGCCGGCAAGAATTACTCCGCAAACAGGTCACACAGGCAAATTGCTGTCAAATGTCCTTCCGCTTATTCAAATCATCTAGAAATCCACCAATTTACAGTCAACACCTTCTACAAACACACAGGGAAATCTCCCTACTGAAATGCACTTATGTCATAGCACGTGAATTTGGTAAAAAAGCATTTCTCAAAAATACACTGCAGTTTTCTTTGTGTGCAACCAACCAGGAAGTCTAACAGGAACATGACCCAGTAAGCAATACACACAGCCAATCAATACACACAGCCAAGCAACACACACAACCAAGCAATACACACAACTAAGCAATACACACAGCCAAGCAATACACACAACCAAGCAATTCACACAGCCTAGCAATACAAGGTAAATAACACACAGCCAAGTAATACACACAATCAAGCAATACAGACAGTCAAGTAATACACACAATCAAATAACACAGCCAAGTAATACACACAGTCAAGCAATACACAGCCAAATAACACACAGCCAAGTAATACACACAGTCAAGCAATACACAGCCAAATAACACACAGCCAAGTAATACACACAGTCAAGCAATACACAGCCAAATAACACACAGCCAAGTAATACACACAGTCAAGCAATACACAGCCAAATAACACACAGCCAAGTAATACACACAGTCAAGCAATACACAGCCAAATAACACACAGCCAAGTAATACACACAGTCAAGCAATACACAGCCAAATAACACACAGCCAATTAATATACACAGTCAAGCAATACACAGCCAAATAATACACAGCCAATTAATACACACAATCAAGCAATACACAGCCAAGTAATACACACAGCCAAGCAATACAGACAGTCAAGTAATACACACAATCAAATAACACACAGCCAAGTAATACACACAGTCAAGCTATACACAGCCAAGTAATACACACAGTGGAGATGGTAACAGCAGCACCAGTTATCCTTCAGACAGTGTCTGCACTGGAAGTCATGCAGATCCAGTATATATATTGCCTGTTTGTCGTGCACACTGCCCTCTGACACTTTCGTTCTTTTATTGCTAAGAAAATACATCCACGTGAGGGTTATTGTATTTATTTTCATGAATTGAATCTAGAACAAAATCCTACATGACGAAATTCCACGAAGTTAGCTAATTTCTTCCTGAGATTATGTCTGGATACACTCTGATTTCACCATGTAATTACGTTGCAGTGGAAGATGCCTGTTTGTCAAATCCCTGTCAAAATGGTGCCAACTGCTCAAGCGAGGGAAGAGAGTTATATGTGTGTTCCTGCCTTGCTGGGTTCACAGGAGAGAATTGTGAAACAAGTAAGTATGGCCTAAACAACACACAATGGCTGCAGCATAAATGCATCTATAAAGAATTTGTTCAGAAAAAATATCGTCAAATTTAGAAAAGTATTGCAGAATACTGTTGATGCTAATATTAATCAAGGATATAGGTGAAGTTTCCAAGCAGGAATAGTTACTGAAGCTGGAGCGTAGCAGCTAGAGCATCGGACTGTCAATCAAGAGAACCGGGTTTAAATCCTGTGCTTGGATAAGTTCGTTCACTCTACGGTGCTCCATTTCTCTCAACTGTATGAATGAGTACCTGGCTATAGACAGTGGTGTATATTTGTGAACGAATCGTCATTGTGCTTTAATTGCAGCATGGCTGAATGCTTCCTAGAGAAGTTGAGAGGGCGTTTGATTGAACAGGTCTGCCAGCATGTGAAGTGTAAAGCGCTATGAGCGGGCCTAAAGGACTGTGTAAGACCCTATAAAAGAACTGACCTTTACTGTGTTTGACCTGTGTTTATAGACACAGACGAGTGCGGGAGTGGCCCTTGTGAGAACGGAGGTAGCTGCTCCGACCTGGTCGATGGATACAGCTGTAGTTGTCTGCCAAACCTCTACACAGGCATCAACTGTGAGACAGGTATACAAAATACATACTCCTTTTACACCGTTTTACAACTGTATATTACATATTTTATCACAATTATTCAACATTAATTCAGTAGTAGTTTACTAATTAACAGAGCAACAAACAAGACACAGCAGTCATCACCGTTACATCCGGTTCTTTTTAAAATCGTTTCTGGTAGCCATTTAATTTATTCAGTTACCCCAAGCTAAATATCTCCAGGTAAAGCAAATGTACTAAATACAATGTGTCTTATAGAGCCATTCGTAGGATTGATATTACAGTTTAATGGCTGATATCCTTATCACAGATAACAAATCTGACTTATATAAACAGTACTGTCAAGTACTCAATGCATTACTTAACAAACATGCACCTATAAAATCCAAATGTGTGTTAGAAAGGCTCTGGCTCCATGGATGACTTCCGAAATTATACTATCTAAAAGACGTCATTATTTAGAGCGTGTATGGTGCAAATCGCACTTGCCGTTAGATAGGTCGCGCTATTCTAAGCAATGTCACCTCTGTAACAGTCAAATGGCCAAAGCTAAATCAGACTACTATACAAATATGGTCATAAATAAGTCTGATAACCCGCGTCAGTTATGGAACTGCATCATTAACATTCTACACAGACGGCCTACTCCATTGCTACCTGATCGTGTGTCAATTAAGTCTATGTGATTCGTTCTCTAGTCACTAAGAGTAAAATCAGTATTATTCGTTCTGCTTTCCCACGTCATAATTTAAATAATGTCAGTGTGGACTTTTCACAAGTAAATTATCTACTTGTATCATTTGAACCTGCAACAGTTGATGAAGTTAGGAAAATAATTATGTCCTCCCCAAATAAATCTTGTGCACTTGATCCATTTCCAACAATACTGCTAAAAGCATGTCTTGATACACTAATTGGACCTATAACAAATATTATAAATGTTTCACTTTGCTCTGGCTGTTTTCCTGATGATTTCAAATACGCCCATGTCACACCACTTCTTAAGAAGTCATCTCTGCCTAAACAAGACCTAAACAGTTATATACATATTTCTAACCTCAGCTTTATTTCTAAAATACTAGAAAAGGTTGTAGCAAGTCGTATAAGGTCTCACATTAGCACAAATGTCTTAACTAATGTGTCATAATCGGCATATAGATAGTTTCATTCAACAGAGACTGCCCTCTTAAAGGTTCATAATGACATTAACTTGAACATTAATAATGGTAAAGTGACTGCACTTACCTTACTAGATCTCTCTGCCGCTTTTGACACGATTGATCACAACATTCTCATTGGATGCTTATTAAAGTGGTACAGCATATCTGGCACAGCTCTAAACTGGTTTTCTTCATATCTAACTGATAGATACCAAACTATAAAGATTGGGAACTACTTTTCAGCTGCACTGCCGGCTTTAATTGGTGTTCCCCAGGGTTCAGTTCTTGGGCCTTTGCTTTTTCCTCTGTACACCATGCCACTAAGCTCTTATACAAAGACATAACTTGAATCATCATCTTTATGCTGATGATACTCAGATCTACATTTCATTGGCTACCCCGGATACAAATTGCTCCCTTAACCAACTTAGTGATTGCCTTCAAGACATCTTCCACTGGATGACTGACAGCAAGTTGAAATTAAATGCAAATAAAACTGAATTGATCATCATTGATACTCCAATGCAGCATAGTAAACTGGATGGCTTTTTTCCTACGCATATTTTGAATCAGTATATCACGCCAGCAACCTCGGTGCGGAATCTAGGAGTCATCTTTCATAGTAACTTCAATTTTCGACAACACATCTCAGACATGTCGCTGCTGTTTTTATTATATTCGTGATCTTTGCCGTATTCGCCGGTATATGTCATTTTCTGTTGCTAAGACTATTGCAACAGCGCTTGTTAGCAGAAGACTAAACTATTGCAATTCCCTCCTTTATAATATCGCTAGCAAGGATATCACAAAACTTCATCTTGTCCAAAATTGTCTATCAAGATTTCATTTTTCTCGCTCTTTACCACTTTTGAAGTCTGCATTGGCTTCTTGTACGATATCGTATAATATTTAAGATCTGTACCATTACATACCAGGCACTGTCCAGTAAGCAACCATCTTATTTGCATTCATTGCTTACTCCTGTAAGAAAACCTATCCAGCTTCGATCATCTAGTTCTGACCTACTTTTTGTTCCTACAGTCAACACTAACATTGGAACTAGGGCTTTTTCTGTTGCTGCACCAACTCTTTGGAATATGCTCCCTCTTAGTGTTAGATCAGTTGAAAATTATTATTACAAAATTCTGTTGCCATTTAAAAACTTATCTTTACAACCTTGCTTATCCACCGTAGCTCCCTAGCACCTTGACCCATCTGTTGACAACTGGAATACTACTTATGGAATTTGAGATTGACCAGTCCTTTTGTTTTGATGCGCCTCTGAGCTTGGTTTCCAAGGATTTATGTGCAGTAGAAGTTATCTTATTATTATTATTATTATCAACAGTAGCAAACACGTATGTAGCAACTTAATGACTCCACATAACTACCATAGTTTTTTAAGCACAATACCGAATGGTAGATCAGAGGCCAATGGTGCAAGGATCCAGTATATGAACATGGAAATTGAAAAGAGGCAAGTGGACCCCGGTGCCTCAGAAGAGATACTGCTAGACTACCCCGAAAGTTAAAACATTAAGGCCAGACACCCCAGATAAAATGGTGTTGTTGTTTTTTGTTTGGACAAAAAATACTCAAAGTGGTTTTCTGTCAGATTAAGATAGCTTTGTATATTTACTCTCAATAACGTTCACTTTTATAACAGTAAATGACTTTTTTCATGGAGCAAGCATGTTGATATATCAAGTAATCAAATCCATTATGCCATCTTTGATGGCTTTTTTCTAAAAAAAAAATTTCAACAAATTTCTGCATTTGAAAAAATTATATCTGAGTAATCATGCTATCCAAGTAAGGTTTTGAATACTGCATTCAGTATACTGTGCTCTGTCCAATGACCATACACTTTTTTTATCATCAATAGTTTGAAAGATAATCCAGAATTTGTTACCAAAACCAATTTTTTTCTCTTGCACTTTACAAAAATTATGCCAAAAAATTAAAACATTTTAATAAATGCTCTGGTCATTGCGTAATAGTATATGTATACAGAACATGGATTTTTATGATATATGATTATATATGTATTCCATAAAGAATTGCAGACATTTTGTTTATTACCATGGAAATTGGGTCTGTGTAAAAAAAACATTAAATCTATTTTTACTCAGTAATACCCATTTTATACTTGGGGCAGAACAAATTCGACTATTTGCATAAATTTAAAAATAATCCTAGCTACCTGCCGTGTCGGGCATTAACTTGTAAGTATTATTTCTGTATGTTCAGTGGTTAGGAAGCGCCTGTACCCCTACGGCTCCCAGCAAGACGACGTGACCCTCGACTGGGGAACAACAGAACTCAGCTGTGACTGGGCTGGCAAGAGTTGCTCCTCAGGATTCATCAAGACACCTCGTATGAAGATCTTCTCGTCCGAGTTCACAGACATTAAGGTTAGTAACAAATATACCCAACAGGCCTTGACATTAAGGTTTTGTGTCCACAGGCCCAGGGGGCCAAAAAGTTGCTGACCCGAATTTTGTGTGAACGTGCATCACTTGCAATGCACGCAGTTCACAAGAACTCCGCATGGCGTCGTTAGTAAAGTACGATTGCGACTACAGCAAAAAGAATAAAATATTCTTTTTGCCACAGTTTCAGATGAGAACACAGGGCCTGATGCATATTTTTAATTGTAGCACAGGGGTTGACAATTAAGTGATAGAAATGATTTTAAATGGCCAATCACCGCCGGGCCAGTACAAATATGAAAACTGGTGGCCCGAACTAGCCCGGCAGCTTCAAAAAAGGCGCCGGGTCAGCAATCCAGTGTTAATGTCAAGGCCTGACCCAAAGTCCAGAATGGTAACTTAGTAATTCATAAGCAGCTCCAGGTGGTCATCTTTACGGTTAAGTCAGAAACCAAGCAACCAATGATATGACCCAGAGCAGAGGATTCTACATACACACAGATGTAGGGATGGTTTCACAAAGTATTCATACCAAACCATACTGCATGAATTTGGAGGTCTAGAAATTTAATAATAAATGTAATTTGTCACTGTATCCATGGACAAAGTCATGGATACTAATGGGATACCACAAAACATTGTAATTTGGGGATCTCTGAACTAAGGAAGTTGTTGTCTGCCACGTTTTCAAAAGATCACCCACTCGTGAAGATCGTGTTGTAACATCAACAAAATTAGTTCCATCGTAATCGCATATGCAACTGAACCCCCGCATTGGACACATTGCATGAATGTGTAATAAAGTTGTACTTGTGGAGCACTTTACTCTGTTGAGTAATCCTGGGTATCGACCCTTGGGCAAGTTCGTTCACTTCACATTGCTCTAGTTCACTTGGCTGTATGAATGAGTACCTGGCTATTGACAGTGGCGGATATTTGTATATGAATAGTCTTCGCGCAATAATTGCTGTGTGGCTGAATGCATCCCAAAGAGGTCGAGAATGTGTTCGATTAAACATGTCTCCCAGGCAGTAAAATGTTGCGCGCTTTGAGCAGTTGTAACGACTGGAGACTGCGCTATATAAAACTTACCTTTGAGCAGTCCTGAGGACTGGATACTGCGCTATATAAGTACTTACCTTTGAGCAGTCCTGAGGACTGGATACTGCGCTATATAAGAACTTACCTTTGAGCAGTCCTAAGGACTGGATACTGCGCTATATAAGAACTTACCTGTACCTCTATATAAGAACTTACCTGTACCTCTACTTATACACTATTGTTGATTTAGTTAATGACATGTTTATTGCGGCCTTCACAGATCTACTCCAACGGCTACATCACCATGGGTCAGTCATACAACCGACGCATGCCGACCGACTTCTTCACGGTGTCTAACAGTAAGAAGTGGTCAGCCTATTACAGTGGATTTGCGATGTTTGCTCCGTTGTGGACGGATGCCAACTTCCAGGCTGGACAAGTGACCTACCACATTTACGATCGCACCAACAGTGATCTGAGCGTGACGGAGAAGTATCGATTGAAGCACGCCTTGCAGCTGGCCAAGAAGGACACTGTTGATTATGGAGGATCATCTGCAATTGATCCGTCCTGGGTAATGGTGGTCTCTTGGGTAGACAGCACGCCACGCATGTACTATGATGCAGAATACGAACAGGTATGGTTGGAAATATACTACAATTTTATATCCAGGAAACTTAAATTATTTACTGTTATCAAGAAACAGTTTAAAATTAGTAATGATTAATACAATAGCGCCAGAAAGAAGTTGCAGTAAAGTTGACTAACAGCCAGAAGTGACAAATAACCCACCCCTATGGAGATGTTGTTTGTCTTCTTTTCCCTGAATGTCAGGGGTGAGGCTGGCATCAATAATTGTCCTTGATTTCTGTTGTATTTTCTCTCTCTCTCTCGCTCCTTGCACTGCTGTCTCCACCAGCCATCTCCACTCCCCTCTATCTTTCACTGCTGTCTCCACCAGCCATCTCCACTCTCCTCTATCTTTCACTGCTGTCTCCACCAGCCATCTCCACTCCCTCTATCTTTCACTGCTGTCTCCACCAGCCATCTCCACTCCCCTCTATCTTTCACTGCTATCTCCACCAGCCATCTCCACTCCCCTCTATCTTTCAC
Source organism: Paraescarpia echinospica (assembly GCA_020002185.1). Taxonomy (NCBI): domain Eukaryota; kingdom Metazoa; phylum Annelida; class Polychaeta; order Sabellida; family Siboglinidae; genus Paraescarpia; species Paraescarpia echinospica. The sequence continues at coordinate 62,989,315 of CM034534.1, read as the reverse complement.
TGCTGTCTCCACCAGCCATCTCCACTCCCTCTATCTTTCACTGCTGTCTCCACCAGCCATCTCCACTCCCCTCTATCTTTCACTGCTGTCTCCACCAACTGTCTCCACTCCCCTCTATCTTTCACTGCTGTCTCCACCAGCCATCTCCACTCCCCTCTATCTATCACCACCAGCCATCTCCACTCCCCTCTATCTTTCACTGCTGTCTCCACCAGCCATCTCCACTCCCCTCTATCTTTCACTGCTGTCTCCACCAGCCATCTCCACTCCCCTCTATCTTTCACTGCTGTCTCCACCAGCCATCTCCACTCCCCTCTATCTTTCACTGCTGTCTCCACCAGCCATCTCCCATCTCCACTCCCCTCTATCTTTCACTGCTGTCTCCACCAGCCATCTCCACTCCCCTGTATCTTTCACTGTTGT